>JAJHZJ010000052.1:4097767-4671273 GCA_023548195.1 Bettongia penicillata ogilbyi | reverse complement strand
AAGAAAGCATGTGTACACCCTATATAAGATTGCATGCTATCTCAAGGAAGGAGGGGGAAGGAAAGAGGGAGGGAAAGGTGAGGAAGTGGGAGAAAATCTAAGATATAAGGAAGTGATTGTAGAAAACTGAAAACAAAAATAAATTATTTAAAAAAATGGAAATACCATTTGACAAGACCCTCTAGAGATTCAACACCTCAATCCGGTGCCATCAGAATAGAGATAAAGGCAATAACTTACCTTTAAATATTTATGGCACTTATTTTAACCTACCCTTCTCCCCTTGAAACACACACACACACACATACACATTATCATAGATCTCAGGGAGTCATTAAAACAAGTAAAGTAATCTCTCTGATCAAACTGGCTTGAATTATAAGCTACCTGGGAAATGTCATATTCCTTTAATGCAAAAGTCTTTTAAACCTAAAAGGCATTCCTTCAGGAGAATAGCTTTGAGTCAGCTTTTGGCACTGACAGGCCATTTTGGATATCTGGCCATCAGTTTGTTAAGTAGAAGCATTTGACCTCCACCTTGTATAAATCTCTAACTAGCTTCCTGAGATCTTTGACATCTCTCCACGCATTAACTTCTCATTCAGATGAAAAACAATTTTAAAGCACTCTCTTTTTTAGCTGTCACTAAGAAATGATATGGAAATTTGAAAATTTTTACCTTAAAGGTCAGCATACACACTCACATAAGCATAACTTTTCCCCCACTTATCATGCAGGGATTAATTTAGAACAAATATTTGGCTCCTCAGGAGCACTGACTTTAGATCATGTAATGATTTTAACAACCTTCACAGCAACAGGAATTCTTCCAGTGTGAAGATTACACTGCCATGCCCTATGTGAGAGAATAGGAACATCATAAAAAAGAACAAAGCTTAACTTATTCAGTGAAATCATCTGAAATAGGTTTGCAAAAACTCACAGTGAACCAAATTTAAAACATAGCTTTACTATCTTTTGCTTCAGGTGAAAATATTTCTTTCATTTGGCTTGGTGGTATTCAGAGATCTACATGATCATTAGCAAAGCACTATAAAGGCAAAAAAAAAAAAAGACAAGAAACAGAAGGGGAACTGGCAATACAATTGTATTGTGAAGTGAGTTACATGTGTCAGTTGAACAAAATATGAGGCATAGAGCTTTGAAAACTAAAAACAGTAATTGGAAATCTTTTCCTAGGAATGCACAAAGATAGTAAAAAGATGTATATGTGGATAATATATGCGGGAGAAAGGCTGATTTAGACTGGCTAGAAGTATAAGTCTAGTCTTGGGGACCAAGGACCAAGACTTGCTGTGTGAAATGTGTTATTATGAAACTCTGGATTATCTGCCTGTAGGTGGGGCAGGCATTACCTAGAGTTCCCCAACTTCCTGTGACTTTTGACCTTCAAGCAGAAAAGTAAGGTCATTGGAGCACTCCCTAGGGGTAAAGCAGAGAGGTTGAAAATGGAGGAGTGCTTCTTAGAATCCATCCAGAGGGTTCCTTCCTCCTTGACAGAGGTTACCATTCTCATTGTACTCCAAAGTGGTTACTACTTCTAGGCTTCTTGCTTCCTGGAGCTAGAAAACTTATGATATACTCATAATTCCAAGTTAAGTGAATTCCAAGCAAAGACATAAAACCCCCTTCTAGGTAAATCCTAAAACACTCAGAAGCTTCTTGACTAGAATTTTTTTTTCTGTTTAAAAAATTTTGAATTTTATTTTATGAACTTCCTTTTGTTATTTTAGCTGTACTTTAAGCAGGACACGAAGATAATGCTTCAGTTTACTACACTGAGATTAATCTCATTTTGGAAAATTTCTTTAGTGCTGTTAAGTTTTGAGTTGAATGTTATTCTATCTTTTCTTACAGTTCTTGGGAAGAATGTTCTATTTACCTTTTTGTTTTTTGAATAATCACTTTTGCTTAAATATTTTCATGTTCACTCACTAATTGTTTTTTTATCTTTGAATTTTTTAAAAATTCTACTTTTAGTTGGATATAGTAGCTCATCCCAGTAGTACCTGCTTCCAGAGAGGCTGAGAATGGCAAATCATTTGATCTTAGGAGTTTTGATAGGAAGTAAAACTAAGCCAATCAGGGGACCACACTAAATTTGGCTTCAACATGGTGAGCATTTAGATAGGGCTATCAAGCTGTGTAAGGAGAGAGAAGATGACCCAGAGGTAATGTTAATGCAAGGACCCCAACATGCACAGGGGATGCCTGCTATCATAGGTTCTTAGATCCGCATTTATAAAAGGAAAGGTAACTTTTGAGGGGTCAATAATCACTTTAATTACATTCAACGTACAGGGACCAACAGACAGACTTCCAATTGTCCGACCATTACATGCATACATACATAACCACCAGACAGGGAAGCACCAACATCTGGGTTTTCAAAGCAGGGGAGCTGCTTAGCAGCTTCCCAGAGTTTCATCTGGCACACAAACCTTCTTCCAAAATTAAACCCTAAAACAAAAACCTCCCCTCAGAGTGTGTATATATATACTCTTTTCAGACCCAGATGGCATGACCCCTTGTGACCAAGTGTCTCATTAGTAATCAGCAAAATGTGTGGGCCTCCTCTAATCAAGCCTCCCCTCAATAGCCCCACTTGAGGCCTATCAATGGTCAAGGAAGATTTTTAACTCCTGTTACATAAGGGAGCTGGATTAGGGGAGTGTTGTTTTGTGTTGAGGTTTATACCTTTTGTTAATTTCTAATGAGGCACTAGGTCACAAGGGTTGCGATACCTTCTGACTCTGACAAATGTTTATATACTCTGAGATGAGGTTTTGCTTTGAGGGCTTACTCTTTGGAAGAAGGTTTATATGTCAGATGAGACTCTGGGTAGACATTAAAGACCGCCCCCCCCCCCCTTTCGAAAATCCAGATGTTGGTGCTTCCCTGTCTGGTAGCTATGTATGTGTGTATGTATGTAATGATCAGACAATTGGAAATCTGTCTGTTGGTCCCTGCATGTTGAATGTAATTAAAGTTATTGTTGACCCCTCAAAAGCTGCCTTTCCTTTTTCAAATGTGGATCTAAGAATCTGTGATAGCAGGCCATCCTGGAGGTGTCAGGGTGCTTGCTGCTGCAACAGATCAGAAATGGAGTAGGTTAAAGTTCACAACCTGATCCGTGATGGAGTTGGGCCTGCAAATATCTGCTGTGCTTCCAACCTGGGCAAGACAAGGAAGTGAAGGAAAAGGAGGGAAGGGAAGAGAAAGGAAGGATTTGTTTGTGTCTCCCCATGGGAATCTGTGGAATTCACAAGATGATTATATGATAAATGTTTATTATGAATGCTACTGCTTCATATGTTAAGTATGTGATGATGAGATTATAATTAAATATATACATACATACATATATACATACATATGTATATGCAAATGGTATGGATATCTTAGATATTATTTGCTTATGCATATACTAATTATTACTACATGCAATTATTGAAACTCTGTTTCCTATGATCCTGTATATGTCAAATAGTGCTGTCACTAATTTTTGTACTTGTTGAAAACAGAACAATGGCTTTGCTTTGATCTGGATCTGCCTAGGCCAATACAGTTGCATATGTGCAGCACTTAATTAAATCTTTGAAAGCGTGTTCACATTTATCTGTCCATTGATTTTATCTCCAAATGGTCTCATATGTTTTTCAAGCAGTTTAAGCTTTTTTGTCCCTTCGTTTCCTGTTCTTTGCTCTTTATATATGAATGTGTGTGTGTGTGTAGCCATTCAGTTTACTAAGAGCAGCTTTTTTTTCTCCCTCCCTCCATTCCTTCCCTTCTCCTTCCTTTCTTCATCCATTTTCTTTATTTTTCTTCCTTTCTCTTTCTCTCTTCCTTCTTTCCTTCCCTCCCTCCTTCCTTCCTTCCTCCTCTCTCTCTCTCTCTCTCTCTCTTTTTCCCTCTCTCTCTCTCTCCTCTTTCCTCTCTGACAGTTATCTTTTCCAGTCAGCCTTAATGTTAATACTTTTCCCCTGAGATTCTTCCCAATTTGTCTAGTTTATATCTTCTTTGTCTATAGTTATTTGTATGTTGTATGTAATGATCAGACAGTTGGAAACCTGTCTGCTGGTCCCTACCCCATTCTATTACCTTTCTTTGTACCTACACTAGTGCGGAGCATGCTACATACTAGGCACTTAATGAATACTTTCTGACTCATTCACTTGACTGAATACAGTGTTTGTCACAACGTAGAAGCTTAAGTTGTTGTTGCATTCATTCATTATACAGGGGCTCTTGTTCAAGAATGGTTTTGCCTGAATGTTCTCACAGGTCCCTTCCAAGTCTAAAATTCTGATTTTATGATTCATTATTAATGAAGAAAATGCTTTTCAATGACACATTCTTTCAATACAACTTTCCCATATGTGGTGAAAGTTAAGTAGAAGGCATAGAATGTGTTTCAGGACTCAGATTCACCCTGGCTGCTTTCTACTCAAGGGGAACACTCCTTTCTTCTCCCCAACTATGCTAGCTGACCTGTAGCATCCTTAGCAAGTGAGACATCGGTTTTCCCTGCAGGAAACTCTAACACCAGAAAAGTTCAGATAGAAGCTTTATTCCAAAGGTGGATAAAGGGGGACAGGGTCAGCATTAGACTCACTATGTTAAATGTTACACATTGTAGATGGGAATCTTTGCTTAAGCTATAATCTTCAGTAGCTTGAATTCAAGTTGTATTTCCTGTTTCCCTAATGGATCTGTCCCTATCTGTCCCAGAATGAGCTTCTTCCCTCAGTCATTGTGTTTGTTTGACATTTTATGCTTATCCAACTGAGCCTTCTGGCCCACCTCTTGCTTCAGACACCTCACCATGAGACATTGCTGCTATGAATTTGTTTATTCAGAACATGGGAAATACTCATGACAGTCTCTAACTTAATGATACAAAAATATTCATAATATTTCTTAATTACATAGCACTTTAAGTTTCACAGAACACTTTCCTCTTTGCACTAATGTGCCTCTGAGGTACAGAAATAGCTGCAGACATTTAGATTGATCTTTAAGATCTCTGAATGCTGTGATGGATCTTATCTCCCTTAATTTTCACACTCTCTCCATGAGGTAGAGAGGGAAAAATTCCCATTTCACCAGTGAGGAAATTAAGACAGAGAGAATCAAAGACTCATAGGATCAAAGTGGAAAACTGAGAGGACTTTAGAGATCATTTAGATTGACTCTCATCCTATATGGAGATTCTGAGGCCAAGAAAGATGAAAAAGAAGAGCCAGGTCCTGTACCTCCATGTTCAGTATTCTTTCCTCTGTACGTCTTTGCTTTGAACAAAAAACTTAACTCAAAGTCATCCCCTTGCCTGCCTCCCTTTAGCAGGTAGCAGAATTGGATTTCAGGCTCAAAGCTTTGGAACTTTCATGCCCATTTCTCTTTCTGCTACATCTCACTAGTCTGGCAGACACATTACACATGGCTAAGATAGGACAATTACCTCCCCAATCCCAGATGATCCAGGAAATTTAGCTTTTGGAATGATACCTTCTCCCCAGGTATATTGAGGAATTGTTTCCTCTATGAAGCTCATACTTGGGACAGTTTTGTTGTCATTTCCTCAGCCACTTCTGCTACTGATCCATCACTGTGGAGACCACATCTCTAAACCAATCTGTATCTTTTCCATTGTTGCCAGTGGATTTATTAATAAAGAAGACACCATTTTGGCATCTGTTTCATAGCATAGAACATTTCTTCTTGCCTCTTTGCTATTCAAATATTTGCTTCTTATTTTTTCTCCTTTTTCTTCTTCATTCTCACTTTCTCTTTTTTATACTCTGTCTCACTCAGTGTTCATGTCAGAGAATCATAGTATCTTAGAACATCAGATTTCAGCTTGTCTATTTGAGAAATCTTTATTAAATGTAGAATATTTGCAATGTACTTCACTAGATTCTAGGGATACAAAGGCAGAAGGAAAAATTGTTCTTGATTTCAAAGAACTTTATGCATACATATAAATGGATATAGTCATGGCTTTACCTGAGTTAAGTATAGGTTTGTGAAATATTGATATCTGTTTCTCAGAATACCTTGAGTGACTTACAATAATGGAAGAAAAATGGGTTGTTCAGATACAGTGATGATGAAGGTGATTCTTTTGATATTCTTCAGGGCCAAAAATAAATACAAAAAACCCCTCTTTTTTGTCATGCACATTCATGTAGCAAACATCTCATTACAGCATACTGATATTTTTATGAATGAAAATTACTATTTCTCATTTCTATGTATTGGAATCATTTCTGTTATTCAAAGAACTACCTTAAATGAATGAAAGAAAAAACATTTATCATTCCATCGATCAGTCAACTAGCACTTATTAAAATATTACTATGTGCCAAGAACTGTGCCAAGTGCTGGAGATACAAAGAGGAAAAAAAACAGTTTGCTCTCAAGGAGCTCACAGTCTCATAGGGGAGACAATATGCAAAGAACTATGTACAAGTAAGATCTTTTCAGGAAAAACTTGTAGTCTCAGAGGCAAGAGACATTAAAGAGTGTGCAAAAAGTGTACCTACTTCTTAGTGTAGCCAAATTTAAACTTTCTTGAACATCAGTGTACCATCATCTGCTTGCCTCTGCAAATCACCACAAATTCTCAAAATCTATCTTATGGGCATGTTGACTTGGCTACTCAACGGTTTTTTTTTCAAGTAATAAGTGGAAACCTTTTCTTTAGAAGGTGAGAATTTAGTGGAGACTTAAAGAAAACCAACAAAATGAAGAATCAGAGATGAGTTGGGAGAGAGGTTTAGGCATGGAAAACAGCTAGGAATAATGCTTTGAGTAGGAAGGTGGAGTGTCCTGTTTGAGGAACAATAAAGAGGCCACTGATAGAGCAGTATTTTAAATACTGGATAAGAGTGCTGTAAATATTTGCTGATTGAACAAATGAGCAAATTAATCAGCCTTCCCACGTGATTAGTTTACCCCACTAGTGTGGGTGATTTTTTTTTACAGTTGTTTAGTCATCTCAGTATTGTCTGACTCTTCATGATGTGGCTTGCCATTTCATTCTCCAGCTCATTTTATAGATAGAGAAACTGAGGCAAACAGTTGAATCCTTCCCTAGGGTCATATAACTAGTAAGTGTTTGAGATCAGATTTGAGCTGAGCAAGAAGAAGTCTTCCTGATTCCAGGCACAGCACTCTATCCACTGTACTACTTAGTGGCCCACTTTTAACTGTACTCAAATTTAAAATTTCTTGAGCCATCATCTTCCACTGACTGAACTCAACTCTGCAAATCATCACAAATTCTCAAAATCTATCCCATGAACATGTTGATGACTAATTTTTTTTCAAGCAATAAGCTTACTTTGCCAACATACAAATGATTTTTGGCTAATTTCCCAGATTTTTACAAGGTATTAGTAGTTCTCTGTATGTTTTATAGTGGCCAACTGTTAATAGTTAAAATAAATAGGGTTTCTACTCTCTGTTTCAACCTTATGTCTTTAAGTTTTCCATTCACTCCTTCCTGCTAAAGTTCACTGGATCTACAAAGTTATAAATGGCATTTTCAAAGGTAATTCTAGATTTCTGTGATGGTTTTCTTGTGTGCCCTCTCAATCAACCTTGTGTATCAAGGCTATCTCTGCTCTGGACAGTTGTACTTTCCCTCTGTGGTTCATGTCAGCTCCTGGTACAAGAAGAGGCAATTACTTGGCCATGAGGGCAGCAATCTGTAAGGCATTCCAGATCTTTTTCTGTTATTGTTGTCATTTCCTACCCCATCACCATCGAAATCGATATTCTTCATGGGATAACAAGGGTTAGTCTCCAGGGTCAATGCCTGGGTTGTATTAAACCACTGTTTCCCAACAAACGATTTTTGCAATGTTTAGTGGAGATTCGAGAGGTAAGAGAAGGAAGCTGACCACATGGTACTTATTATTTTGTTTAAGAAATGAATATAGTTTGCTTTATAATGAACTAAAGGGTTTGTGGCACTCAAAAGCCCATAGAAATATTTTTATGATTCGACCTTTTTCTTTTACTTCCTGAGTTATCCACTCTGAAGCAACCAGAGAGAATGCAAAGTATGCATCCTTTTACACAAGAAAATTCAGCCCCCAAATTGACCTTTTGGAGAAAAAGATAATAACTGAAGTGCTTGGTGCTAATCTTTGCATATAGATGACCAAAGGCAAACAAAGCAGGTTCTTACCTTCTATCAGTATTTTAGCTCTTTGATCTTAACACTAGAATCCTTTTTTTTTTTTAATCTAGAGTATCTACTCTCTTCTAGACACTGGGAAAATTTTCCTCTACATATATCTCTCCTCTTATAAATCCTCTTTATTTAATGCTCTTTCTTGATTGATATTCTTTCAAGTGACTCTTGTGTCTGAAAAGTTCTTTTTCTCTCTAAATTCTTTTGTATTTGGTTGACTGGTCTTCTTCCCATATTCTGGATAAGCCTTGAATGTTTTTATTTTCTTCTTTGATCCCTTTCATCCCTCATCAGTTACAATATAGATTGTTCTCTACCCAAACTTATCTAAGCAATGGATTGCATACTGCAGTTGTTTTACTGAATGACAATGCTGTTGAATCAATAAAAGAGCTGACTTAAAAAAAAATCAAACCGATTATCATCTTTGCAATTTATTCTATTTATCACTTTTAATTATCACTTTGTAATTTATTTTATTTTTATGAGAATTTTGACTTTGCAAGTCGAATATTCAAGTAATAATATGCTTGTTTAGAATATAAGAGACTTTAAGGGAAGAGACTTTTATTTTTATATCCTTTACTTTTTTACAATCCCTTGAACATAGTAGGTACTTAGTATATGTAATATAATGAATATAAGAAGGAGTTTGGAGCCAGGGAAATCGGAGTTTAAATTTTTTCTCAGACAATTACTAGCTATGTGACTCCAGGTCCCATGAGATCTTTCAGTATCAATTTCTTCACCTACAAAATGAGGATAATAATATCACCTACCTCTCATAGTAATGTGAGCATCAAATGAGAAAATACATGCAAAAAACTTTCTAAACTTTAAAGCATGGCATTACATTATTATACAGGTGAATTAAATTGAAACGAAGTGTTTCCATTCATAAGCTTATCTCAGAAAGACAATGTTGATTAATACAGACAGAAGACAGATTGAGTTTGCATGATCAAAAATGAACTGGCCCTTCTGAAAGACTTAGTAAGTGTTCCAACTCATTTAAATTTGCCTGTAAAATGAGGGGGTTGGAGTACATGACCTCTAGAGTCTCTTCCAGTTCTAAATCTTTGATACTATGATCCTAAAATCATAGACTACTGTGAAAATAGAAGAATCTCTTTAGTTCTCCCCATCTTCCAAGAATCTATAAAGACTGTCCATAGGGAATCAGTCATATGATTCTATTTTTAAAAAATTTTTAACAGTGCATCCCATTTTATCTTAGAATTGATAACATTAATTTATGACATTTTAGTCAGCTTGACAATTGTATCCCATTGTCTTCTATTCTTGGTTTTGAATTTATAATATTTCCATCATCTGTAATGTTGATAAACTTCCTTGAGACCTCTTTTATATTACTGCATTGCCAATTAACTTACTTTAATACTTTGCTATAGAAATATTGTTTCTTCTCAAATATACTGTAGCTCTGCGATAAAAAAAAATAGTACACATACTGTGCTTTTTATAACAATAATAATAACAGCAGTAGCATTTATGTAGCACTTTGAGGCTTGTAAAGTACTTTTCCTATGCTATTTTATTAGATATTCACAATAACTCTATGGAGCAAGTGTTAATATTGTCTTTCTTTTACAGAATAGAAAGCAGGGGACAAGAGAGATTAAGTGATTTGCCCAAGGTTACAAAGCTAAATAAGTATTCACATTTAGAATTTGAATTCAGGTCTTCCTAACTCCCAAGTCCAGCATTCTGTCTCATATGTTATCTAACTGCCCATGCTAGAGCAATAGTAGGTTCTCAGTAAATATTTGATGAATAAATGAATGAAATAAACACATTCTGCCAAAATAAATATTACTACAGAAAATAAATAAATGTTGGTCACATATATTAAATAACTAGTCAATAAGTTAAACTTAAGTCATCCATAATATTTATATATTTTAATTATATATATGTGTATATATATATATTATTTTTATAAGTAACTGAAGAGAAGTTGAAGACTGATACAAGCATAGAGGATGTGATTAGAAAAGAGGAAGGAATTCTCTGTCTCTCTCTTTTTGTCTGTCTCCCTTATGTAGTAGAGAAATTATTTTAATCAATCAGCAAGTATTCATTAAACATCTATTTTATACCTATTACTATGCTAAGGGCTAGATCCACAAGTACAAAGAAAGAAATAATTTCTACTCACAAGAAGCTTACATTTGAAAGGGGGATAAAATAAGTATATTTATTAAAACATACAGCACAAATGCAAATAGACATAAATATAAAGTTGTATCTCACTTATCTACAATAATACTAGTACAGAAGGGTGTTAACTATTCATGTTTAATCAGTGATACTTTATTAAGCACATAGCATGAATTTAGCTTTGTACATTGTGCTAGGTGATGGCGACAGAAAAATGAAGTAAGAGACCTTTCCCTAGAGAAGTCTATTTTGAATTACATGTACCAAATACTTAAAATAAACTTTATTGATTAATTTATAAATGAGTCACTGGATATGACCCTGCATATATACAGTACCAAAATTATAAGTAATTTCAGCAGGGGGGAAAATCATCCAACAAATTAGTTTTCATGCAAAGAAATCTGATTGACTTGCTTTTTGAATGAATAATCAATCATATACGGTTTAAAATGTTAAATGAATCTGGAAAATGTAGGAATATATATCTTTGGAATTCTTTTGCCCTATTGATTCATAAGACTCTGAAGAAATCTATATTTTTTTACTCTCTGCCCCCCCCCAGAGAGAAAAGGTACCCAGTAGAACAGATTAGAGGGGTATAGAGTATCATTTCTCCCAATATCAGTCTCTTGAATTCTTTCCTATTTATGTAGTATATCCAGTAACTTTAAGGAACCTTGATCAGACATGTCCTCTTCAATTGAAAAATCCTTAGTTTCTGGGCTAGTCACATGGTAGAAATCATAGATAGGGTTGGCCATGTTTAGGACATTAGGTACAGTTTTTGACTGCTATAATGACTACATTCACAGATTAGTTCCATTATGAAGTAATGGCATTTCTGCCAACTTCCACAGCTGTTGTTGGCAAAGAAGGTTAAGTTCTGCCTTCTGGGAAAATCTTAAGTTTGCCCCAGGTGGAATTTTGCCATTTTTACATTGGAAACAGCTTTCACCAAAATGGCATTTTTCCTGATGTTGAAAAATGCTTTTCAATTTCACTAAAATGAAAATGAAATAAAAGATCGAGTCAAGGGATGTAACTTTTTTTTCTTATTCATGATCCAGTAAAATGGAGTTTGCCTTTTTTGTTTTCCTCTTTGTGATAAATATGTGTGTACATATATATTTATATATATGCATACACACATATGTGTATATATGTGTGTGTGTGTATATATATATATATATATATATACATGTACACATGCTCACACATTTAGTAATGTCAAATCTTTCAAGCTGATTGTGATGGTGAAATTTTTAAGTACTTCAATACCAAAATCTGTGATCTGTTTTTATGATCAATATGGTTATTCTGTCTATCAGTACAGATAATAATCTATCCATACTTTTGCAATCTGTGAAATCTGTGAGCATATTCTTATAAATCCTCTGCAGAGAATCTACCTAAATGTCCAAAGGTATTTTTACATTTCATGGATATGAATATAATACCCTGACTGTGCATCTGGTATCCATTCCTCTTACTACATGACAAAGCTACACTCCTTTTCTGATCATACATTTCCTGGATAATATCCCTCACACCAATTCTTATGCTTAGGTCATTGATGTAAATGTGTTGTAGACTACTTATACTCTCCATGTGCCTCTCCATTGCTTTTGCATCGCTTACAAGTTTTATTCCTCAGAGACTTTGTTGTTCTATGATTTGCAGCCATTCAGCAAAAAAGCACTGGTGTTTAAAAGATGGAATTTTGTGTCAGAGAGCAGCCTGAGATCACTAAAAGCACTGCTATTTCCCAGATGCAATCTATCCCCCTCTCTCTTTCTCCTGTATAACTCTGGTCTCACGTTATTGCTCATTTGTGTGCAATATACATGTTCTAATGAGTTAAATCAATGATCTACTCTGGATTACAAGCATTTTTCATCTTTCTAGGGTTTTTCACGTGTGTTATTAGACTGCTTTCTTTTTAAGTAATCAAGGATCTCATTAAGGAGGCTCTGTTCTGGAGGCTGTGTGCAATAAACACAATGTCCTATTCAAATACTATTTTATTTGAACTTAAATATTATTAGGACATTACTATTCAAGCATTATTATTATAGGGGCAACTAGATGGTAAAATAGATCAAGCACTGGACCTAACGTCAGGAAGGTCTAAATTCAAATCTAGTCTCAGACACTGGGCAAGTCACTTAACCTCTATCTGTCTCAATTTCCTCAATTGCAAAATAGGAATAATAATGGCTTGCACTGTTCAAGATTGCTGTGAGAATCACATGAACTAATCTTTTTAAATGTACTTAGCACAGATTCTGGCACATAATAAATGTTTTTGTTTCCTTTCTCCCTCTATTCAGAGCAGGAATCTATGGGGTGATAATCAATGTGAACTTGGGTGAGAAAAAAATACAACTTTATTTTTAGTAAGCTCTTACTGAAACTTAGCATTTCTTCAATTATCTAAAAATATTTTTTTCTGAAATGAGTTCTTTATTTTCCATACTTTTGCCAGACCACCAAAGCAGTTCATGACAACAAAATAAAAAGGTTACTAACTCCTCATGTATAAGGAGCCTCTCTTCCATTCAGACCTTGCTCAAGAAATGATAAAAGTGAACATCTTGTCTGAGTATGCATCCCAGAGTCTTAAGAATCACCTCACGTTAATAATCAGAGGACCATTGAATCAGAGGGTCATCTGCCTGATCACATTTCTCAGGAATTATAGTTCTGCATCTAGAAAGCATCTGAGAACCCATATCATATGCCCCACTTATAAATGAAGAAAACGAGTCCAGAGAAGTTCAATAACTTATCTAATGACTCAGTATTTGACTTGTGCGATAACAATGCACATTGACATGGCTGAAAGAATGCAAAAAGAAATCACAGGCATAGCCCAACTGAAATTAAGATCATTGCTCCCCCTGAACATAAGCACTTTGTCTGGATTAGTGGTTTAATTATGGTTTCTTTCTCTACCTTTCAGCAGATCTTAGATCAGAAAGGAGGAATATGATGAATTTGACTGATCTACTGTACATCACAAATGTTACTATACGTACTGCTAGCAGTAAATAAATGATTTATACTTTATAAAGTACCCTGGCAAATATACTCTTCATCTTAGTTCTCATTCAACTGGAAGAATTTTTTACTTAAAGAAATTTGCTCTTTCAGAATTTTATATTTGAAATTAGACAAATAACAGCACTTTTTAGTTTGTCAAACCATTATTGATTTGGCCTCATGTTCAAGTAAATAGCTATTCCCTTGATGTATATTTTGGGATATTTTGTGCTTCTCTTTCATCTAAACCTTGATATAGATCACTTTACGTAGCAAGTAAAACTAAGAGCTAATGTCTATAGAGATTATACCTGATGATATGGAAATATAATATCTGGCTGCTTGACACTCATCTGCTATATATTTCAGTCTGAGAAAGTATCACATCTGTACAAGGTATCAAAGGTCAATTTGCCATAAACTAAAGGAACTGCCCTCCAGAATTTTTCTTTAAGCCTGACAAGAAAGAGTTTATAAATGAATGATACTTCTTGTGGCCAACCAAGCAGGAATACCTATTAAATCAAAACCTTAAGAGCTGAGTGCAGATCTCAAGGTAGTAAGAGACTCCATCAAGATTCAAATTCAGAACTTAGGACTCCAAATCAAGCATACTTCCCAATGAACCAAGTTGCTTCCCATAGAGTTTTCTGAAAAAGTCTTATACTATCTTAATATATGTGGGAGAGGCTACTTGTAAGAGAAGAGTTTTTAAGAGATATGTTGGGAAACAGTGCAGGTCAGGTGAGAGTTATATCTGAAGTCAGAGCATCCTAATTCAAATTCTAGCTCTGCCCTTATTAACTTGTGCAACTTTATGTATTGGCTAAGTAAACGTTTGTGACTGGAATACTGGTTATTGTCCTTTATGCTCTAAGAGGACCAAAATGATGTCACTATATTGGAATCGAAGTGCAGTGTGTCCGACCGTGACTCATCAGAACAATATGAGCTCGATAGATTTCATCCCAGGTTGGGCACAAATAGTTCACATGAACATTGGGAGTGGAGGGAGATGTCTCCAAATTTGTTTTTCTTGTGTTTCTTTTGAGCAACTGCAATTTTGTTTCCCTCATAGAGCACAGTGCCTTCTTTAAAACAGACACACCGTGCTGGACATCATGCTAGTGCCTCCCATGTCGCACTATCTGTTCCAAAGTTCTTGAGACTTTAAGAGTGTCTTTGTATTGCTTCTTCTAAACTCCCTGAGAATATTTGCCTTTTGAGTTCTCTTTAAAATAGTCTTTTTGGCAAATGTATGTTTGGTGTTTGAAAAACAATGACCAGCATATTGTAGTTGCAGTAGAGTTTATATACCTGACAGTTCAGCTCAAGGAAGAACCTCAGCCTCCAGTAGCTTATCTTGCCAGGTGATGTTCGGAATCTTCATTCAAATGAAAGAGATTCCATTTCCTTACATGGCACTGGTATAATGCCCAAATTTTACAGGCATACAACGAGTTAAGCACAATGGCTCTGGAGACCTTCATTTTGGTAGACAGTTTAATACGTCTTCTTTCCCATATTTTTCTTTGGGGTCTCCCAAACACTGAGCTAGCTCTGACAATACATCTATCAATCTCATCATCTATGTGTCCATCCCTGAAAAGTATACTCCCTAGATAAGTGAACTTATCAATAGCATTCAATATTTCTTTATTTACTATAACTGATGGTTCGAAGTATGGATGGCATGACTAATACAAAAGGTGTTAATAGACCCAAATGAGCACAAGCAGCAGAATATCAATCCATATTTTGTGGAATCTCAGCCTCAGAGGCTGCATCAAGTGCACAATCATTGGTGAACATAAAGTCAAGCACAAATTCTTCCTTCCCTTTAGTCTTGGCTTGTAGCCTTTTCAAGTTAAATAGTTTACCCTCTGTAACATAACTGACCTTGATGTATTTTCATCCTCATTGAAGGTGTCTGACAGCATTGCTGAAAACATCATGCTAAAAAGCATGGGAGAGAAAGAACATAGTCTTGTTTCACTGCATTGGTGACTGGGAAATCATGAGAACATTCTCAGTTTTCCAGAACTCATGCAAGCATTCCATCATGAAACTGATATACAACACTGATAAAATTTTCCAGGCAACCAAATTTTGTCATGATTTTCCACAAGCCTTCACAACTGACTATATCAAAGATTAGATCTATAAACATTGTGTACAGGCCTCTGCTCTGTTTCTAGCATGTCTCTTGGAGTTGTTGAATGCAAAAACCATATTGGAATATTCTGCATAGAATATCATACAATTCTCTGGTGATGGTGATTGTGGCATTCAAATTTCTGTTTGACCAGTGGAAGGTTAGCAACCAGGAATTTCTCCCCATTTACTCTTGATATAGGGTCAAGGAATTCATTTCCCTAATTCAGTGAGGTTGCCCCAATAAGAATATTCCACAAGTGTGAACTTTGCCAAATAATGTCAATTTAGTTAGACCTGAGGTTATAAACCGGACAGAAAAAAGGACAAACTCCAAGGGCTTTTTGTTGCTGATAAACATACACCATAAGGGAAGGACACAGACCAGGCATTTGGAGAGTGATAGACTTGTATTCAGTATTTAGCCTCTCATTTTAACACAACTTCATTGACATGACATTTAAGGATGATCTTGAAAATGAAACTGGCTTTATTGTCCCAGTCTCTACAGAGTCCCTGTGGGTTGGTGTTTGGAATATTTTTGTACAATCTTTGAACTTTTTTTTTTGTTTGTTTAGTTTTTTTTCCATTTCTAGATGGTGTTCCAACAGGCATTGAAAGGATTATCTTAATTCTAAATCATATTGTTCTCTAAGTATATGGATTCTAACTGACAAAAAGACAGTTAACTTTTTAAAATGGACAATATTAGCCTAGGGTATTGGGTAGTTTTTGTTTACTCCCTGGGTGAAAGGGATGGCTCACAGTATGCATTCAAAGAGTTGCAGTTCTTTGTCAGAAAGGGCAATCATGTCCCAGGAGATGATAGTACAGCCAACCTTGAAGCATTTATTAAGTATCCATTAGGTTCTAGATATTGCATTGAGGATAAAAAGATAAAAGTGACACAGTCTTTGCCATCAAGGAAATTAGAATCCATTGGGAGACATAACAGGTACCCAAATAGAAAAGGTAATTTGGGGAGGAGGAAATAATTATCAACTGGGGGACCACAAAAGCCACATGTTGAAGATGATATTTGGACTGAATTTTGAAGGAAAACAGGGACTCCAAGAAATGGAAAGCCAGTTTGGCTAAACTATAGAGCATGTGATAGAATGAATAATAAGCCTGGAAAGATAGGTTGGAGCCAGGTTGTGAATAATAAAGAGAGGAATCTGATCTTAGGACCACAATAGTAAAGGCAGGACTTGACAAGGGTCTGAACTACAGTGAGAAACACAGGAATCAATGTAGACTATAGTAAGAGGAATCAGAAAAACTATATACTTGACTTAGAACAAAGGTAAACGAAGCTGCATTGGTGGTTACCTGGTAAAATTGAATTGTTTTCACAACTGATTAAAGTCAATGTGTAAGTTGTCATTAGAGAACTGATATTAGAATCAACAAAACTTCCTTCTAACACATTTTGATTGTGTGACCCAGAGCATGAGTGCTGAGTGAGCATCTCTTTAAGACTGTAAATTGCAACGCAAGTGCCAATCAGGATTGGTAGGAACAGTTTCCTTCAGGGAGTTCCCAATAGGTTTAGACACTCCCCACTTAAAATTAAAGAACTCAAGCATTCTGTCCATTAGACTATAGTTTTCTCACTGGGGTACTAAATGAAGTCACATAAAATTTTCCAGATTGACAGTTTTCCAAGTGAGAGAAAAATACTCAAGTACTAGATGCATCGATCAAAAATTCTTTCTTATTCTTTCAAAACATGAAAAAGCAAAGAAACTAAAAATATATAAAAAGTTACCCATCAAGAGAATCAGATGTTTTTAGGTTATGAAAGCTATTTTGAATGGTATTATAATACACACATCCACATACAGCCTGGTAAAGTGGAAAAAAAGTGTTGAATTTGAAGCAAAATCACCACTAAAACTTTAAGTATATGAAAAATAAGAAGAAATCATCCTTATAATTTACAAAAATATTTTCTTGTTTTATCCTGCATGAAAAGGAGAAATACTTAGGCACAATCTTTTATATAAGACCTCTTAATGTATTTCAAAAGTTGTCTCTAGTCAGATGTCTTTTTCAAGATTTAATAATTTTCATTTCTTTAGCTTTGCTCTCATTTTTTCCTGAGATTTTTTTCTCCTTTCAAATCAATTTTCTCATTTTCCTCAGAACTTTATCCAAGTCTCCTGCAATTTCTGAATGTTTAGAGTTTTAAACTTAACCCAGTTTTCTTCACAAAGTTTAACCAGTGTTGGATATACAAGAATTTATTTACTGTGCTTCTAAACTTTGGTTGAATTTTCTTTTTTTCTCTCTTTGATGTTGTGAAAGCTATGCAACTGATCCAGAATTAGACTGTTTTAAAGGACAGCCCTACCTCTACCTTCTGTTTCTCTAGGGAGTGACAGTGGCTCAATCACAATGAGTTTCCTTGTTTTATCACTGGAACATGACCTTAAAGCGATGGGTACAGAGATGTGCTGGGAAATGTTTAACAGCTAGATTTCCAGGAGGGAAAATGTCCACACAATACAATTTCAAGTTTAATAACACTTTCTTCATCACTTTCTTAAGTTTAAACAATCAACTAGATGTCATATTAAGCCCTGATTTGTAGCATTTGCTAATTTCCAAGGTATAAATGCTCATAAGAAAAATTTTACATTTAATTCTTACAAATTAGTATCAAAAACCTAAGTAGTATTTATTGCCGTCAGGTTGTTCTCTAGTTACAGCATCCCAATGCTTTCTCTCTCTCTCTCTCTCTCTCTCTCTCTCTCTCTCTCTCTCTCTCTCTCTCTCTCTCTCTCTCTCTCTCTCTCTCTCTTTTTCTCTCTCTCTCTCTCTCTCTTTCTCTCTCTCCCCCTCCCGCCGTGTGTGTGTGTGTGTGTGTGTGTGTGTGTGTGTATGTCTTTTAGCTCCCAGTCTGTGTCTATTGATAGGCAGAAATTGCCCAACATTTATCTACTTAGTACTTGAGAAGACCATGATACTTTGACTGAAAGACCACACTCTCTGTAATCCTAAAGGAAGTAAACAGGTCTAAGTATTGAGAAAGGAGTCACATCTGAGAGCAGAACAAGTTTGAGACATTAAGAGCAGAGCTACTACAAGTCACTCAGACTTGAACTAAGTTCTGGAGCCTAGTTAGCAGACTCACCAGATATTAAGAGGAGAGACTGAGGCAGGAGGAGCTTAGGAGACCAATAGCCACGAAAGTGAGAGGAGCCACAAGGCATGACTGGGCAGACCCTGGTTATGTTGAAATTGCCCTGTGAGACAGATCAAATATCTCTCCCCTTTTCTCCCTATTTGACAACGTATATCTTATTCATTGCAACAGTTTATCTACATTTCTTTAAAGTTTATGTATATTCCTGTTCACCTATTCTTTAAACCTGGTATTGAGATAAAGCTGTGGTTAACTGCTATAAAACTGATTTTATATGTTTTTCTTTTCCCTAAGACAGCTGTGTGTGTTCATCCTTCATTGCCAAAAAAGACCATGCCATCAGAGAAATAGTGACATGACTTTTACTGGAATTTGTTTTGAGTGAGGGAGGGCTTTGCAGATCACCAGCCTCACTTCTCCTTCAGAGCCATCTGAATCCAGTGACCAGATATTTATCAGGATGACTGAAGATGACCCAGGATGAGGCAATTGTGGTTAAGTGACTTGCACAAGGTCACACAGCTCATGAGCGTCAAGTGTCTGAGGTAAGATTTGAACTCAGGTCCTCCTGAGTCCTGCCCTGGTGGTCTATCCACTGCACTACCTAGCTGTGTGAAGGAGTGAGATAGACACATAGACATAGACACAAAGGGAGAAAGAAAGTCAAAATGAAATTTCATTTATTTATTATTACTACTAGGATCTTACTTAAAAAGGGGGGAGTTTACTGATAAAAAGATATTGATTTATTATATATACATACAAATATATACACATATACACATACATGTACATATACAAGTATGTGTGTATGTTGCATTTGTGTATGTATGTATATATGTGTGTCTATCTGTCTTCCCAGATCAGAGAGAGAGAAGAATTCAGATCTAGCTTGCTTTCTAGGCAAAGGAGTTTCATAGCTTTGGCAAGGGAAAGCTGACTGATATGGGAAGTGATTGAGTCGTACCCTTCATCTCACCTTTATTCTTTGCTTTTCCTCAGACAACCAGCCAAATCCAAAGGATGGGGCCAAGAAGGTGACTGGAGACAAAAGTGGAGGTGTTGGGATAGAGAAGTACTGATGAGGGCTGGAGAGAGAGGGGTACAGGAATTCCAAGGCTGGAGTTCCCTGCGTGGGCCATCTGGAGAAGAATTCATGGACTCAGGCATTGCTGAGGTCAAGGTAACAGTTTATTAGACTTTTCAGTGGGCAAGAGTTCTGGGGAACCTGCAACCTTAGAAGTGTACAAGTAAACTTTATATAGAATATTCTATGGTAAAACATATGCCAAATACGGTAACTAGATGATTCAGAGTAGGATTAGGGAGTGGTTAAGGAGTGGTCAGTTCTTAAAGGAGCATGCATTTTTGGTATCTACTGTGCAGTTATTTTATCCAGAACTCATCAGGAAATAGCCCAAAGACAGGTACATGGAGGTGTGATTCTAGGCCTGAAATGTCACTAAGTCAACTAACAGTCAGGGTTGACTAAGGAATACCAGGTTGCCCTCATCAATGTATTGTTAGAGAAGATAAATGAAAGGGAATATGCATATGTCTAAGTTTAGGAAGCATATGACTGGTCAGTGAGTAGTAAATGTTGTTATGACCCAGTACTCAGTCAGTTGAGCCAGTACACAGCTGGTTCAGAATAATAAGTTCTATAGGTACAGCTGGCTACTGTATGAGGAAGGGAAAAAACAGTTGTTTTGGGGCCAGACTGTGTCCTTAGGCTGGGGATAAATTGCCTGGGATAGTAACTTGAGGCTAGGGAGAAAGGTGATTTTTTGAAGAGAAATATGGTTTTAGAATTGGGGTCCATGCACATGAACCCAAGCACTCCATCAGTACTACCCACATGAGAGTAAGGGTTACCAGGAGAGTGACCACACCTTGGTACCTGCGAATTGCTGATGACAAATGTTTACAGACAGGCAATTATGATGACAATAATAGTAGATTATGCCCTAGTATTGATTACAAAGGATAGAGAAAGTTTATAAAGAACTTGATCAGACTTTCCAAATTGAATAACTATATTCTTTAATAATTAACGACTAACTCAAAACACAAAAAATGTTGGAAAATAAGATTCAAGAACAAAAATTAGTCAATAGAATAACATTTATTAAACAATTTCTATATGTTAGAGGACACAAAGTAAGACACAGTCTTTGAACTCAAAGTGTTCACATTCTAATTGAGACCAGCTGCTATGTCATAGATATAGACATATAGAGTATAAGTGGAAGTTAAAATGATAGAAAAGGCGTTAATGATAGGAAGCAACAAAGTGACCTCTTGCAAAAGACAGAATTTGAGCAGGTCCTCAAGGAAGCCAGAGACTGTAGGAGGCAGAAAATTCCAGGAATGGGCACAGCCAGGGAAAAAAACATAGAACTGGTCGATGGAGTCTTATGTGCAAATCACAACAGGAAGGGCAGTGTTGCCAGATCCTCAAAGCATGAAAAACAGTGAAATAAAAAAAGACTGGAAAAGTAGAAAGCAGCCAGAGTGAGAAGGTCTTTAAAAGACAAATAGATAATTTTATGTTTGATCTTAGAGGCAAAAAGCATCAGTTGTAGTTTACTGAAGGGAGGGACATGGTCAGACAGATGATTTCAGAAAATCATTTTGGCAGTTGAGTGGACCATGGACTGAAATAGAGGGAGATATGAGGTGATAAGGACTTGAATGACAGTGATAACTCGGTGAGTTGGATAAAAAAAGATGTATCAACAAATGCTATGAAGATAAAACTGACAAGACTTGATAACAGTGTATATGTGAGCTGACGACAAAGAAGGGGCGAGAGATTGTGAGCCTAGAAGACTTGGAAGTTGTTGGTGCTCTCAGCATCTTTGAAAGTCCAAACTCAGTGTAGTCATCTGTAAAAACTTCCCTAAACCTTCTTCTTGGTAATCACCTCTCCTTCTCAGAGCACATTGTTTCATAAATTTCTAATGAAGTTAGTACATTATATTATGTATTATAGTTTAGTGTTATTCCTCAGTTGGAGTGTAAACTTCTTGAGAAAAGCTAGTGATTACCTGGAGTCCCCTGGGGTATAACACAGACCTGATGATAAAATAGGCACTTAATCATTTGCTAAAGATAGAAAGTTTGGGAGGGGGGAATAAACATTGCAATTGATTCTCAAAGCAAGGGCTACAACACGGTCCCTAATAATCCTGGTCAAAATTATTAGTGATTAATCTTATTTTTCCAAGTTCCTTAATCTCTAGAATTATATTTTATAGAGGAAAACTTGAGCAATGTATTTATTTCACTTTTTCCATTGACTAACAAAATTAACATTTTGTACATCAGTTATTGAAGTTGTCTGCCAAATGTCAAGTGATGGAACTTACTTCCTTTTAAAAAGCTTTTCTCCAATCGCAAGATATTTTTAGAAATGTTTTTTCCTCTAAGTGAGATTAAAGTTCTCATGTTTGTATATTTAGTTTATGTCTACAAAATAGATTTATATTCTAAATTAAAGCTTATAGTGCTATTTTTATTATCCTGAATTTCAGTAGTCATCATTAAATCCAAATATTTGAGCATCATCTCTTTGTGAAATTGAATATGCTTGGTAACCACAACTGTCTTTGAGGTTAATGCAATATGATTTTAATTTTCATGACCCTATTCTCTTTCCCTTTTCCTGACAATTTGAAAAGATCTGAAGATATTAAAAGTTGTTTATTATTTTCCTTCAAATTTTCTCCTTTCTAAAAGCCAAGTCACTTTGGGAATTATAAAAACTGACATATTCAAATAATTATCATTATTGTCTTTAAAAATCAGGATAAACTTCACATAATGACTTACTTTTCCAGTCCTATATTGGCTGGACTACTTCTTTTTCTTTAAACCAATGTCCCTTGCTGGGCACATCTAAGAGAGTGTGAGTGACATTGGGACATATTTGTGTCTCCATTTAAAAGAATCTATGTTATATTTCTATCCTATAACATTAAGTGATTCTCTACTTGAATTTCTGGGCTGTTTGGGAATAATATAGGAACCAAGCCCATTCCACTTCAACTTTAGATAAGTATCACACCATGTGTCATGTAAAATTAAGCTATTTGTAATGAGTATAAGGTTTCTGAACCAAGCTATGGCCTAAGGCTAACAGAAAGCCACTTTCTTTTCCTTGGTGCTTCCTAAGGAAAATTGTTCCTTTGAATAAGATGTACACAGAACCTTTTAAGAATTTCTCATTAGTGAAGGCTGTATTGAGGAAAAGTATGGCCTTCAGGCAATTTGCCCTTATTATTTTCAGTGGTTTCCCCTTAAAGGTCAAGAATCTTTAAGTATAACAGAGGTGAATACTCAGAGGGGATGAAAGATACCCTTCTAGACCTTCAAAGACCTGAAATGTTATCCTTTTGTCATCTTTCCAAGAAAAAAAAATGTATTTGAAGGTTGGTGTCATAGATATCTTTAAGCCGGACCTTTAATGCTATCCAGATCAGGTACTGTGGAATCTGGCCATTTATTGATCTCTGCTCTGATGAGGGCTGCCAATGAAAGACCACTGTTCCTCTATTGCAGTAAGAAGGAAATCCCAGTCTGATACAAATCTATTGTTTGGGTTGTTTGGCCAGTAACCTTCTGAGAGGCAGCTGTGTGGGGAAGTGGTGTACAACAGGCCATCGGGTCAACAACTTCACAAGCACACAGCTGACTTTTATGAGAAGAGGAAAAAGACTCAGCAGGAAAAATCAGAAAAAAAAAATGAGAGAATAAGGGTCACATATTTAAAACATAACACCTGCATTATGGACTCTTATTACGAACATGGTGACCAAAATAATGAAAAGGACAGCTCTTCCCTCAGAAAGACAAGAGCGGGGAGCTAAACAGGAAATGTTTTACATTAGGAAGCAGTGTAACTTAGTAGGAAACAAAATGCTTACATAAGGAAATGTCACTATTTTTGTGAAAATTAAATGCCATGATCTCAGAATTCAAAGTTGTTTTTATACATGATTAGAATTTCCATGGATATATGAAAGTAAATGATTAGTTTAAATATTGAAACTCTCTAAGTCTAACAAGAAGAATAAGTAGAAAAATGTGAATCATCACAGAAATATGACATTATAAAAAGAAAACCTCTATCTAAAGTTTTAAATGAAATGACTCCAATAAGACTAATCATACATTTAATACAAGTTTTGTAATCACAAAACATAATCTGAAAAAAAATTTAATTTAAAACCATATTTATCTGAGTAAATGTTCCTAGGATTTCAATAGTCACTGTAATGTTCAAATAGCTGGTATCAGAGTTGTAAAGAGGGTAAAATGACCAGAGTTTTGTCTCAGGGTGCTGAAATTTAGAGGACACAGATAGTACTTGTATTCCTTCAATGAGGAGAACAACTGAGCTTATTGAGAATAATTAGTTAAAACTAGGAGGTTATCAAATGAGCCTCTCCAGAGTGTTGCATAAATGCTAGCTGAGATCCTCGGAGCTTTCTTAGGAACAACATCAGAGTGTCCTAGGATCTCTGCTAATGGAGGCGATTGTCTCAGTATCTTCTCCCAAAACCCAGGTGAGTTTCTCTATGCCTAAACTCTTTCCTGTTCAACTACATTTGCGCGCGCGCGCGTGCACACACACACACACACACACACACACACACACACACACACACACGTGTCCAAGGTAAATGGAAAATTTGAAAACACCCCAGAGATTCACACACACACACACACACACACACACACACACACACACACACACACGTGTCCAAGGTAAATGGAAAATTTGAAAACACCCCAGAGATTCACACACACACACACACACACACACACACACACACACACACACACACGTCTTTCATTGGTAGCCCTAATCAGAGCAGGAATCAATAAACGCCCAGATTCCACAGTACCCGATCTGGATAGCATTAAAGGTTCAGTTGTTTGGTGGGTGTAAAATCTCTGGGGATTTTTCAAATTTTCCATTTACCTTGGACTTGATGTGAATTCATGCAAAATATATTTC
Source organism: Bettongia penicillata ogilbyi (assembly GCA_023548195.1). Taxonomy (NCBI): domain Eukaryota; kingdom Metazoa; phylum Chordata; class Mammalia; order Diprotodontia; family Potoroidae; genus Bettongia; species Bettongia penicillata. The sequence continues at coordinate 4,646,493 of JAJHZJ010000052.1, read as the reverse complement.
CATATTAGCTATGTTGTAAAAGCAAAAACTATGTTGTAAAAGCAAAAAAAAAAAAAAAGCAAAAAAACAAACCCCCAAAAAAGAAAAGAAAAAAATAAAGAAAATGTAGAAGGATGGTTCCACCTACTGTACTCAGAGTTTATCAGTTATCTCTTTCTAGAGGAAGACAGAATTTTTCATAATGGATCCTTTATTGTATTGGATCATCATCTTGATCACAGTAGCTAAGTCTTTCAGAGTTGATTGTCATTACAATATTGTTGCTACTATGTACAATGTCCTTCTAGTTCTGTTCACTTTACTTTGCCATAGTTTCTATAAGTCTTCCCAGGTTTTTCTACAACCTTCCTGTTCGTTATCTCTTATAGCAGAATAGTATGCCTTCACCATCATATATCATAACTTCTTTAGCCATTTTCTACTTATTCTCTACTTATCTAATTTCCAGTTCTTTGCCACCATGAAAAGAACTGCTATAAATATTGAAGAACTGCTATAAATATTTTTGTACAAATAAGTCCTTTCCCTTTTTCTTTGATCTCTTTGGGATACAGACTTAGAGGCGGTATTGTTGGCTGAAAGAGTCTTGTAGCTCTTTAGACATAGTTCCAAGTTGCTCTCCAGGATGACAGGACTAGTTCACAACTGGATCAACAGTACACTTTTACCATATTCCATCTAGTACTTATCATGTTTCTTTTCTGTCAAATTAACCATTCTGATGGGGTGGGGTGATACCTCAGAACTGTTTCATTTGCATTTGTCTAATCAGTAGTGACTTAGAGCATTTTTTCATGGACAAGTGATAGTTTTGATTTCTTCTCAAAACAGTCTGTTTATATCTTTGACCATTTATTAATTGGAGAATGTCTCTTTTTAATATAGCTTTGATTCAATTCCTTATTATTTGAGAAATGAGTCCTTTATTACAGAAACTTGCTTTAATCCCCTCCTGCCCCTGTTTCCTGCTTTCCTCCTAATTTTGGCTGTACTGATTTTGTTTGTACAAAAACCTTTCAATTTAATCTGAAGGTGTGGGGTAAGTTTTTCTAGTAATTTGCAGGATATATTCAAGCTTTATTTTGGTCATACTTTGATATATAATAGGGTATTTTTATAAGATGACTCAGTTAAGTCAGGGATTTTAGTTTGTATAGCATTAATTTCTGGACTGTAAGAGTTAACTGCTTCCAATGAGAATTGAATCTGTGACTTTGGCATTGATAGTATGCTCTAAAAATAAAATTAACAAGATTATAAGTCTTTCTGGAACATCCACGTGGTTCATTGGATAGAGTGATGAGCCTGGAGCCAGGAAGACTCATCTTTCTGAGTTTGAATCTGCTCTCAGACACTTGCTAGGTACGTGATCCTGGACAAGTCACTTAACCTTATTTACCTCAGTTTACTCATCTGTAAAATGAGCTAGAGACACAAATGGCAAACCAGTTCAATATCTCTGCCAAGAAAATCACCATTGGAGTCACAAAGACTTGCATACAACTGAAAACAACTGAACAGCAACATGTTTTAGAGTTGAATAGGCATATCCTTTGTTATTCAGTCATTTTCAGTTGTATCTGACTCTTCAAGACCCCACTTGGGGTGTTGTTCTTTCTCCAACTAATTTTACGGGTGAGGAAACTGAGGCAAATGAGGGGTAAAGTGATTTGCCTAGGCTCACACAGCTAGTAAGTTGAACCCAGGAAGATGAGTATTACTGACTCCAAGCCTGGCACTGACCTACCTAGCTGACTAACATGTTGTTGAACATCAACAACAAATATAGCAGTGGATTTGCACTTAAGGAGACCTAGTTTCAAATGCTTCCCAAGAAACTTACTAGCTATGTGACATTAGGAAAGTTATTTGAACTCTCTGGGACTCAGTTTCCTCATTTGTAAAATGAGAGGGTATGACTTGATGATCCACAGCTCTACAACAATGATACTGTGATTTATGAACTTGAATTTTTAATTTAAATTAATAATATAAGTATTTGTTTTATTTGTATGTCATTAAATGTTTGCATACTAAGAGAAAATAGCATTTTTATGGCAAAAATTGAAGTATAAAATCTGAGCTTAAATTAAGGCCATTTCTCCCCTACTTCACTACACCATTGTTATTTAACTGTTAAACAACTGTTTAAATTTAAATTTGTTTACATTTAACCGTTAAATAACTGTTACTCCATTGTTATTTATCTGTTGTGTCAACCTAGCCATCTTAAAACATTACCCTGTGTCCTGTTCCCTAAAAATCCTGCTGTCATACTATTCTAAGAGTTATATGTTTAAAAAAAAGTCTATGGCCTTTGGCAACTTTAGAATTTCAAAGCTTCACCATTCCTTAGGCTCTTAGAAAAGTGACCTTTCTATCCTTTCCAAGTCTCTAGCTAAAAAAGTGCCTACTTTTAATCTATTGCCAGAATCCAGGAAGTAAGTGAACTAGCACCTCATTCTGCATTCTCTAGGTAATAAGTCAACTAAGTGCTTATTCTAGCACCTTCCTTTAGACCTCTTCAATCTAAGTCCTTAGAGTGCAAGAGGTCTGAAGTCCATGGAGAAGAACGACCTTTCAAATTGAAATAGGCTACCTTTTAAATTTTATTTTGTTCTCTTTTTTCTCATGCCTGGTTCCAACAACACCAAAACCTCAAAATAAAGAAAAGAGCATTGCACTCCTTGCTTCCTGGATAATATCTAAAGCAACTTGCAGTCTGATTCCTGCTAACCTGAGGTCTTACTTTTTCCAGACTGAGTCATGTTACTGACAGAACTTTAATATGGGTAAAAGGACATTTTCCATATATGAATACTTTGAACAATGCTCATCATCATCTATTGAACTGGTGGTAGTGGTGGTGGTTGTAGTGGTGGTTGTGGTAGTGGTGATCTGCTATTGTTTGAATTTTGAAAAGAAGAGTTTCACCATAAGGAAATGGATGAATTTTGTCAGGAGTATTCAGGTAAAAGCAGATGACCTGGGGAGGTAGTATTTAAAACATTGAAATGACTCAGACTTTCAAAATGACTCTGAGGTTTTAAGTTAGCCTCTGTAGTAAATCCACAGCTGCTACCATTGTAGCCTCCTGCAATCAGTGTCTTATGGATCTTATGATAAGACTAGTACTAAAATCCATGAACATTTTTCATAAGTATATTATCTCAATTAATTACTGATTACCCTCCTTACTTATAAACATTTTAGTGTGCAAAAAAAAAAAATCAATAACAATTGAGATTATATCTCTCTATTTTTTTTAAAAGGAGAGGAGTCTTCCATCCCAAAATATCACTAAGTATATTCCAACTTGGCTAATAATCCTTTAAAGGATTTTGACTGAGCTACTATTAGGGGACTATAATTATTTTTAAACTAGAAACATATTTTAGATGCATCTTTTACTTATTAATGTAACTGCTGCGATCTCTGTGGCATATATTCATTTCTCCATTTTGTAAATGTAAAGGTAGTATAATTGATATCAAGACATAGATGAAAATTTATAATTCTAATTAAAAACTGAATTCAACTCATTAACATTTACATTTTTTTAATTTTAATAAAAATTTTGGTCCAATATCAACAGAGTTTCAAGAGTTGGTCATCAAGAGATGTAAACTGAAATAAAGATAATATTTTTCAGTGGAGAAGACATATGGTATGGGGTGGTGGGACAGGGTAGATAAATGGAATAAAAACCAGAGAAAATGGAATTCAGTTCTGACTTTGCCACTTACTGACTGTTTGACCTTGAGTAGGTCATATAGCCTCTCTGAATGTTGATTTTCTTAAATGAAAAGGAAGTAATACTGATATTCCTGCCATCTGCTTCAGTATTGTTTTTATTTGAAAACATTAATGATTTTTCAAATCACTCCAAAGTGATATTTATGTAAGGATCTACTTATTTTTGCAAAATAAATTTTATAACTTTTCTTCCATATGGATGAATCATAAAAATGTTTTTTTTACAAATCATTCAATATTGTTATTCAAGTCATAAAATGAAATAAAAAGAAATAAACAAACTGGAGTTAAATGGAGTTATGGGTCTTCTGGGAAGCATAGAGGCATTAGTGAAGTTGGTTTCATGATAAGCCCAAAGATAACTGCAATAACAAAGAAATATATATCACTTTAGGGGACATTTGGGCTTTTTGACTCACAGAGCTTCGAATGAGTAAAAGCAAAATAAGTCACCATTTAAGTCAATTAACATTTATTAAGGGCCTACTTTGAACTAGACACCATGCTAAGCTCTGGGGATACAAATATATATTATTTCTATTATATTTTATAATATATATTGTATGTTATATATGTGATTAATTGTATACTATATAATACATTTAATACATTTGATAATATATAATCATAATATTATACTATATATATATATATTATAAGGGGCCTATAATCTAGTGGGTCAAGACAACATACAAAATAAACTTTAAAAATAAAAAGCTGAAAAGTGAGGGGGGGCAATGCTAGTAAAGTTATCTGACCAGGGAGAATGAGGAAAATTTAGAGAAATCCCAAAGTAGTATAGCCAAGTAAGAAGTAAGGAGATAGTTTCAGTTGGCCTACCTCTTTAAATGTGGGTTTTGTAGTTCATGGTTCTACCTTTCAATGAGAGGTACAGAGGATGATAATGAGGTGGAGTTCCAAGACTAAAGGGACCTTATGGGAAGATATTTTCCTAATAATGAGCTTCCTGGGGCAGTGGGAAAGTCAGGAAAGTCTTAAAGTAGGGCAAATAGAGGAGAAAAGCCAGAAAAAATACCAGAAAGATAGTAGCAACTTATGTAGTAGTATCTGTTTGGTTAGGAAGAAGAGGTATTGAAATTCAACATAGGTCCTCCAAGCCAAAGTAAGTCAAATACGTGTTGATATTTGGAAACTCCAGTTAAAATATTGGCATCAAATGGAGCCAAGATGGTGAAATTAAAGCAGGGACTCACCTGAGCTATTCCACAAATTCCTTCAGATATCTCTAAAAAAGTGAATCTGAACAAATTTTAGTGTGGCAGAATCCACTAGGAGACAGAGTATGGCAGATTTTCAGCCCAGGACAGCCCAGAAGGTCAACAGGAAGGATATGTTATACCTTTTAGCTTGGGAGGTTGGGGGATATCAATGGGAAGAGTCCCTCTTTTTGTGGCTGAAGGGGACCAGTGTAGGACTAGAGGCATTCCTTCAAGTCCCACCTCAGGGAACCAGCAGGATATCCTGAGCCCAAGTAGGGGGTGGAACTGATAAATGTGAGCCTTAGCACAGACAGGGGAATTGAGCAGACATCAGAGCAGACAAGGGTCCACTAGCCACTGAGCCTACCTGTGCTGTAGTGGAGCCCTAGGTGGAGTACAGACCTCCAGAAGTCAGACTACCCCTCCCCCAAACCTCACAGAGTGTAAGCCCAGGGAAATTGAGAAAGACTTCACCTGGTCTCAGTCTTGGCATACACCAGACAGCTCAGTACCAGATAAGTGTCAGCATTAGATAGCTTCTAGCTGAAATAACCAGAGATCATAGCACATAAAACCAGTAACCAGGCCCCTAGCTCCCAGCACACGAAATGTGTGACAGAGTCCCCTGTGCCCCAGAAGCAGAGATCTACTTTAAAAGCCAGGAAAAAGGCATGAGCAAGAAGCAAATTAGAAAAGCAAAGACCATAGAATCTTATCATAGGGACAGGAAAGATCAAAATATAAATTTGGAGGAGGACAGCATTGATAGCATACCTACATCTGAAGCCTTAAAAGGGAATATGAACTGGTCTCCAGCCCAAAAGCATTCTTGGAAGTGTTCAAGAAGGATTTAAAAAGCCAAATTAGAGAGATGGAAGAAAAATTGAACAATGATTTTAAAAATGCATTTGGCAAAATGCAAAAAACATTTCACTGTAGAGAACAGCTCCTTAAGAAGTAAAATTGGCCAAATAGATAAAGAGATATAAAATTTAACTGAAGAAAACAATTCATTAAAAATTAGAATTGGGAAAGTAGAAGCTAATCACTCTATGAGGCACCAAGAATCAGTCAAACAAAATCTAAAGGATGAAAAAATTGAAGAAAATGTAAAATATATCATTGAAAAAACAACTGACCTAAAAAATAGATACAGGAGAGAAAATCTAAGAATTATTGGTTTATCAGAAAGGCATGATGAAAAAAAGAGCCTGAATTGTATCTTCCCAGAAATCATCAAGGAAAACTGCCCTGCAGTCCTAGAACCAGAGGGCAAAATAGTGATCAAAAGAATCCACTGATCACCTCCTGAAAGAGATCCCAAGATGAAAATGTCAAGGAATATTGTAGCCAAATTCCAGAACTATCAGGTCAAGGAGAAAATATTGTAAGCAGTAAGAAAGAAATAATTCAAATATCAAGTAACTACAGTCAAGATAACACAGGACATTGCAGCTTCTATATTAAAAAATCAGTGGGATTGGAATATGATATTCCATAAGACAAGGAGCTGGGACTACAACAAAGGATCAATTACCCAGCAAAATTGAGCATAATCTTTCAGGCAAAGAGATGGACATTCAATGAAATAAAGAATTTCCATGGTATATGAATGAATTTGAATACTATTGTGCTATAAGAAATGATGAACTGGAAGACTTCAGAGAGGCCTGGAAGGACTTATATGATCCAATGCTGAGTAAAAGGAGCAGAACCAGGATAACTTTGTGCACAGCAATGACCACACTGTGTGAGAGTTTTTCTGGTAGACTTGGAACTTCATTGCAATGCAAGGACTTAAAAAAAATCCCCAGTGGTCTCAAGGCAAAATGCCTTCCACATTCAGAGAAAGAAGTATAGAATTCAATCGCAGAATGTAGCAGATCATTTTCTTTTGTATTACATTTTAGTTTGTTATATGATTTCTCCCATTCATTTTAATTCTTCTACACAGCATGACTATAGTGAAAATGTATTTAATAGGAATGTATGTGTAGAATCTATATAAAACTGTATGTTTTCTTGGGGAGGGAGGGAGAAAATAGGGGGAAGAGAGAGGTGGTAGTGACTGTAAAACACTGAAAATAAATAAAATTAATAATAAAAAAGCAAACAAACAAAAAAAGAATTTCCAGACATTCCTGATGAAAAGGTCAGAACTCAATAGAAAATTTGGTATTCAAACAGAAGACTCAAGAGAGGCACGGAAAGGTAAACTGAAGAAAAGGGAAAAAAAAACTTGTTATTCAGTAAGGGCAAACTGTTTACATTCTTTTATGGGAGAATGATACTTGTTAATCTTGAGAATTATATATTTACATATAATTTAAAAGGGTTTTACACAGAGGGTGTGGGTATAAATTAATTGATATAATGATTTAAAAAATCCTAATTAAGGGATGCAAAGGGATTGAAATGGGAGAAGAAGAAAAGAGTCAGGAAAAGGTAAATTACATGAAGAGACACAAAAACATATTATAGTAGAAGGAAAGAAGGGAGGGAGATGAGCATTGTTTGAGATTTACTCTCATTGAATTTGGTTCAAGCAGGGAATACTGCTTGAATATTAACTGGGAATATTAACTGAGTGACTTGAATATAACTGAGTATGTTTTTCAATAACATACTCAGTTAAGAAGAGAAATCTAACTTGCCCTACAGGCAGTAGGAGGAGAAAGTGGAAAGAAAAGGGAGAGGACTGGTAGAAGGGAGGGAAGATTGAGGGAGGCAGTGGTCAAAAGTAAAAAAATAGGCATCAGGAAAAGAAGGAGGGTGCTAAGGAATAAGTATTGATATGCACTGGCTATATGTCTGGCACTGTAACAAGTGTTTTACAAATATATAACAAGGTAGATGGTGCTATACAAACATTTGTATATGTGTGTATATATATATATATATATATATATGTATGTATGTGTGTGTATTAATAGAAGCATTAACAGTTGTAAAAAAAGTTAAATGACAGAGCAAATATGACAATTAGAGGATGTTTCAGGGTCAAATGAAAGGCAGGTATGATTCCCTGATTTTCAAAATGATTTCCCCAGGGTAAGGCATATCCATGACACTCCAGATGGGGGAGGCCCTGCAATTTCCCAAAATGCAGGAAACTTAACTGTATAATTTGTGGTAGTGTGGTACTGAATTCACACTCTCCCCTGATTTACTTTTTTAAAAGAAAAGACCAAAAAAAAGTGGTATATGTGTATGTTTGTATGTAAATAAGTGTGTTTGTGTGTATTGAAACCATAAAGATTTAAAATTGAAAAGGTCAAAGGTTTGTAGATTCATAAACTGCTATGGCCAGCTCAGTGGAGACACCCCTGACCCATGGGATGTCTCATTCTCAGGCAAGCAGTGATGAGGCAGGAGACAAAGATGTTACAAGTTCCATTTATTATTAGCAAGTACAAACCTTATATGCTGTGCAGCCGTAAGTTCCATACTTGTGTCCTAATGACTGCCTCAGGATGTTTGTTGAATACTAAGATCTTTATCTAAGACTTGAAAGCCTTGGTACTATTGTATGAGATCCCCGAGGGCCAAACCAACAACCTTTGCTCCATTAGCACAATAGAGTGGGCTTATCAGGCCATCATGAACTCATGGAATTGTTGTGGTCCTCAATGGCTCCCCACACATAAACCTCACCTTTTACGTAGTGATAATGTGTAATATTTATATATGATCTTAAGGTTGGCAAAGAGCTTCATATATGTAATCTCTTGAATGCTTTCCTCAGGAAGAGAATCACAAAATACCCAGTGAAATAAGTTCTAAGCAACATTACAAAAACAATTGAAATTTACTCTATCTTATTAGACAGAAAATGACTAATGAACATCATCTTCAAAATGGTTGTATTTGTGACATTAGAACATCATATTATTAGAGCAAAGATCAGAATCAAAACTAAATTGGAAGGAAAGTGAGAATGCATGTTTACAATTATAGCATGTCCAAATTTATTGAGTTCTAAAATATTGATAGCATCTCTCTTTGTAGTGACAAAGAAGTGGATATTGCACAGATGTCCATCAATTGGGGAATGTCTGAACAAATTATGGTATATGATTGGTTGTAGAGAACTACTATGCTTTAAGAAGTGATGAGCTCAATTATCTTAGAAAAGCAGGGATAGACTTGCACAAACCAATGAAGATGAGAAACTAACAGAATCAAGAGAATATTGTGTGTAGTCATGCCATTAATGTTTTAAGAAGAACTTTGAGCAAATAAGTTATTAAGTCATATTGACTATTGTAAATACACAAATCAACTATACAGGACATATGAAGAAAGATGCTATACTCATCCAGAGAAAGATATATAGAATAAAATGATGTATAGAATGATTTTGGATATATATATATATATATATATATATATATATATATATATATATATATATATATATGGAGAGAGAGAGAGAGAAGACAGAGAGAGAAAGAGAAGTCAAGGAAGCTATTGAGCAAGGGCAAAAAAATAAATAAGTGTAGGAAAAGATATCAAGAAGATATCATAGTTTCACAAATAAGTTTAACCCATACAATTCAACTACCACAATAGAAAAGCAAAAAAAAAAAAAAAATCCATACATCACATAAATGAGAAAAATACTTAATTTCCTTGCTCAAAATGTAAAGGTCTGGCAACCAAGAACAGAACCAGATTAAAATGTAAATTTATTTATAAAATGCAAGAGATGAAAATGATGGAAGACTACAAGTAGTATTGCTTCCAAAAAAAATGCACTTAAAAAATCTTTTAAAAAAAAAGAGCAAGGGCAAATATTTCTGCTAAAACTGTAGGATGAGGACCAACTAAACCAGCTAATCCCAACAGACTAATAGATGAAACTGCAAGGACACCAAAACAAGGATGAAAAATGAAACAGTTTTGTCATCATTACTAAAATAATTGTCATAACAGCAGAACCTCTATTCATAATTTGCTACATGGGAAAATCAAGAGTGCTGATCAGACCAAATGCGCACAAACGAAATAAAAAGGCAACAAATTTAAAAATTATTTAGCAATCAATTAGTAAAATATCTGAAAGGCATAACTATGGCAAGGGTAGAGGGAAAAATCATTGATAATGTTACTATCCAAAGAAGTAATCTTAAGAATATTCATTTGCTTTAATTTCTCTCTTTTAAAATCACAGCCATGGGAAAAGCAAGTGAGATTCTCTATGATAATGGTCATCCCAAATGCTTTTTCTCTGTGGATTTTTTTTGGTTTAATGCCTTTTTTATTATTTATTTCTTTTTAAATTTTGACATTCATTTCCACAAAATTTTGAGTTTCAAATTTTCTCCTCATCTCTTCCCTTCTCCCACCCCATTCTTGCATTCTGATTGCCCCTTTCCTCCCTTTTATCACTCCCCACCCTTCCCTTATAACCATCTTTTCATTTTTCTTGTGGGGCAAGACAGTTTTCTATACCACATTACCTGTATTTCTTATTTCCCAGTTATATGCAATAACAATTCTCAACATTTGTTTCTAATACTTTGAATTCCAACTTCTCTCCTCTCCTCCCTCCCCACCCATCCCCACTGAGAAAGCAAGAAATTCAAAACAGACTATATATGGGTCATTTTTCAAAAGACTTTCATAAGAGTCACATTGTATAAGACTAACTCTTTTACCCTCCATCCTACCATGTCCTCCCCTTTTTTTAATTCTCTCATTTGACCTTGTCCCTTCCCAAAAGTGTTTACTTCTAGTTACTCCCTTCTCCCATTTGCTCTCCCTTCTGTCATTCTCCTCATTCCACTTGTCCTTTTCTCCCCTACTTTCCTGTGGTGTGAGAAAGAGTTTCATACCAAATTTAGTGAGCATGCTATTCCCTCCTTAAGCCATATGTGAATAGAGCAAGCTTCACTTTACCCCTCTCACCTCCTCCCTTTTCTGCTCCATTGAAAAAGATTTTTCTTACCTCCTTTATGAGTGATAATTTGCCCCATTCCATTCTGTCTGTCACCCATTAATTTTATTTTTTTATGGATATCATCCATTCTCAATCAGCTCAACCTGATCTGTGTGTGTGTGTGTGTGTGTGTGTGTGTGTGTGTGTGTGTAATCCCTCCACCTATCCAAATACTGAGAAAAGTCTCAAGAGTTACAAATATTATCTTTCCATGTAGGAAGGTAAACAGTTCAGCTTTAGAAAGTCCTTTATGATTTCTCTTTTCTGTTTGTCTTTTGATGCCTCTCCTGATTCTTATGTGTGAAAGTCAAATTTTCTCTTTGGTTCTGATCTTATCATCAAGAGTGCTTGAAAGTTCTCTATTTCATTAAATGACCATTTTTTCCCTGGAAGTATCATACTCAGTTTTGTTAGGTAGGTGATTCTTGGTTTTAATTCCAGTTCCTTTGATTTCTGGAATATCCTATCCCAAGCCTTTTGATCCCATAATGTAGAAGCTGTCAGATCTTGTGTTATCCTGATTGTATTTCCACAATATGTGAATAGTTCTTTCTAGCTGCTTGAAATACTTTCTCCTTCACCTGAGAACTCTGAAATTTGGCCACAATATTTCTAGGAGTTTCTCTCTTTGGGTGAGTTTCAGAAGGTGATTGATGGGTTCTTTCTATATTTATTTAGCTTTCTGATTCTAGAATATTAAGGCAGTTTTCCTTGATAATTTCCTGAAAGATAATGTCTAGGGACAGAGTCAAGATGGCAGAGTAGAAAGACTCATATACTCTAGCACTTTCTCCACAGTCCACAAAATATCTGTAAAAAATGACTCTCAACAAATTCTAGAGCTGCAGAAGCCATAGAACAACAGAATGCAAGAGGTTTCCAGGCAAAATTAAACTAGAAGGCTGACAGGAAGGGTCTATCTCATGGGACACTGAGCAGAATGGAGCCCAGCCTTGGCTGCATGGCACTGGGAGGAACAGGACATGAATAGACTTCCAGGGCAGATTTCCCAGTGGGGAGGGTCCCACATCCCACATCCCACACCGCCCCCAGCCCATGACAAAGAAAACTCCAAAAATCAGTGTGGGAAGGATGCCCCAGCACTGGCTCCAGGAAGTGGCAGCAGTGGGTGGCAGGCAGCTATGCAGAAGCATCCTGAATCTACTCTACAGACAGCTCAACTTAAAGCCTCTGGTGGAACTGAGCAGCTGATCTGAACCTCAGCCCTCAGGGGTGGTGCCACCCCCCCTCAAAGCTCCTGGGGGAATAGAGTAGCTGATTTGAATCTCAGCCTTGAGCACAGTGGTGGGGAGAGGAGGAGCACTAGGATCTTCCTCTTGACAAAAGATTCAGAAGTCAAGTAACTGGCTAGGAAAATGCCCCCAAAAAGGGGAAAAAAAAAGACCATAGAAGGTTACTTTCTTGGTGAACAGGTATCTCCTTCCTTCCTTTCAGGATGAGGAAGTCAAGGCTTCTACCTCCAGTACATCCAGAATGAATATGAAATGAGCTCAGTCTGTCAAAGAGCTTGAAAAGCATGTCAGCAGCCTGCTAAAGGAGAACCAAAAAAATGCTGAGGAAAATGACACCTTTAAAAGAGGCTAACTCAATTGGAAAAAGAGGTCCAAAAGGCCAGTGAGGAGAAGGAGGCTTTAAAAAGCAGAATTAACCAAATGGAAAAGAAGGTTTAAAAACTCACTGAACAAAATAGTTCTTTAAAAGAGAGAACAAGTTCAGGGAAGCTAATGACTATGAGTTAAAACAAGAAGTTAGAAAACAAAACCAAAAGTTTTAAAACATAGAAGATAATGTGAAAGATCTCATTGGAAAAACAACTGACTGGGAAAATAGATCCAGGAGAGACAAAATTATGGAACTACCTGAAAGCCATGATCAAAAAATAGCCTAGATATTATCTTCCATGAAATTTTCAAGGAAAACTGCCCTGATGTCCTAGAAACAGAGGGCAAAATAAATATCGAAGGAATCCACCAATCACCTCCTGAAAGAGACCCAAAGAGAAAAACTCCTAGAAATACTGTGGCCAAATTTCAAACTTCTCAGGTCAAGGAGAAAATGTTGCAAGCAGCTAGAAAGAAACAATTCGAGCATTTTGGAAATACAATCAGGATAACACAGGATCTGGCAGCTTCTACGTTAAGGGATCAAAGGACTTGGAACAGGATATTCTAGAAGTCAAAGGAACTGGGATTAAAATGAAGAATCACCTACTCAGCAAAACTGAGTATAATACTTCAAGGGAATAAATGGTCATTCAATGACATAGAGGACTTTCAAGCATTTATGATGAAAAAATGATAACTGAATAGAAAATTGACTTTCAAACACAACAGTCAAAAGAAGCATGAAAAGCTAGACAGGAAAGAGAAATCGTAAGACTTTCTAAAGCTGAACTGTTTACATTTCTACATGGAAAGATATTTGTAACTTGAGACTTTTCTCAGTATTTGAGTGGGTGGAGGGAATAAACACACACACATATACATACACACATATATATCTATATCTAGACAGAGAGTACAGGTTGAGTTGAATCAGAAGAGATGATAATCATAAAAAAAGTAAAATAAAAATTAAGAAGTGAGGGAGGAAAACACTGGAAGAAAGGGAGAAATGGAATGGGGCAGACTATAACTCACAAAAGAGATAAGAAAAATCTTTTTCAATGGAGAGGAAAAAGAAGAAGATGAGGGGAAAAGTGAAGCTTACTCTCTTCACATATGGCTTAGGGAGGGAATAACATACCCACTAAATTTGGTTTGAAAATTTATCTTACACTACAAGAAAGTAGGGGAGAAGGGGACAAATGGGGTGAGGGGGATGATAGAAGGGAGGGCAAATGGGAGAAGGGAATGATTAGAAGTAAATACTTTTGGGAAGAGACAAGGTCAAATGAGAAAATGAAAAAAGGGAGGGACAGGGTACAATAAAGGGCAATATAGTCAGTGTTACACAACATGGTTAGTATGGAAATCTACAAAGCGACCCATATGTAGCCTGTATTGAATTGCTTGCCTTCTCAGTGCAGATGGGGAGGGAGGGAGGGAGAGGAGTTGTAATTCAAAGCACTAGAAACGAATATTGAGAATTGTTATTACTTATATATAACTAGGAAATAAGAAACACAGATAATGGGGTATAGAAATCTATCTTACCCTACAAGAAAAGAGAGAAGATGGGAATAAAGAAAGGGTAGGATGTGATAGAAGGGAGGACACGATGAGAAAAAGGGTCATCAGAATGCAAGATATTATGGGGTGGGAGAGGTGAGAGACTGGGAGAAAAATTGAAACTCAAAATTTTGTAGAAATGAATGTTGAAATTTAAAAATATATAAATAAATACAATTTTTAAAAAAAGAAAGAAAGATAGTGTTGAGGCTCTTTTTTTTGATCATGGCTATTCAAGTAGTCCCATAATTTTTAAATTGTCTCTCCTGGGTCTATTTTCCAGGTCAGCTGTTTTTCCAATGAGATGTATTATATTATCCTCTATTTTTTCATTCTTTCGATTATGTTTCACAATTTCTTGGTTTATCATATAGTCATTAGCTTCCTTCATCTCCTCTCTAATTTTTTTTATATTTACAATTCATTTTATTTAATCTTTTTTTAATAAAAATTAATTTATTTAAATTTTTACATTCATTTTCACAAAATTTTGGGTTCCAAATTTTCTCCCCTTTTATCTCCTCCCCCCACCCCAAAACACCAAGCATTCCAATTTTCCCTATCACCAATCTGCCCTCTCTTCTATCATCCCTCCCTTCTCTTGTCCCCATCTTCTCTTTTGTCCTGTAGGGCCAGATGACTTTCTATTCCCCATTAACTGTATGTCTTATTAATTAGTAGCAAGAACAATACTCAACAGTTGTTCCTAAAATATTGAGTTCCAAATTCTCCCCATCCCTCCCTCCCCACCCCTTCCCTTTGGGAAGGCAGGCAATTCAATATAGGCCATATCTGTGTAGTTTTGCAAATGACTTCGATAATAGTCGTGTTGTGTAAGACTAACTGTATTTCCCTCCATCCTATCCTGCCCCCCATTGTTTCTATTCTGTCTTTTGATCCTGTCCCTCCCAGAGTGTTGACTTCAAATTGCTCCCCGCTCCCATTGCCCTCCCTTCCATCATCCCCCCGCCCTTGCTTATCTCCTTCTCCCCCACTTTCCTGTATTGTAAGATAGGTTTTCATACCAAAATGAGTGTGCATTTTATTCCTTCCTTTAGTCAAATGTGTTGAGGGTAAACTTGTTTTTTTTTTCTCAGCTCTCCTCTTTTTCCCTCCACTAAAAAGTCTCCTGCTTGCCTCTAGAATGAGATATAATTTACCCCATACCGTTTCACCCTCTCTCCTCCCACTACATTTCTCTCTCACCATTTACCTTAATTTCTTTTAAGGTATGGTCCCATCCTATTCAATTTGCTCTGTGCTCTCTGTCTCTGTATGTGAATGCATGTGTGTATGGGTGTGTGTGTATGTGCATATGTATAATCCCATCAACTACCCAGATACTGAAAAATTTTAAGAGTTACAAATATTGTCTTTCCATGTAGGAATGTAAACAGTTCACTTTTGGTAAGTCCCTTATGACTTCTCTTTGCTGTTTACTTTTTATGCTCCTTCTCATTCTTGTGTTTGAAAGTCAAATTTTCTTTTCAGCTCTGGTCTTTTCATCAAGAATGTTTGAAAGTCCTCTGTTTCATTGAAAGACCATATTTTCCTCTGAGGTATTATACTCAGTTTTTCTGGGTAGGTGATTCTTGGTTTGAGTCCTAGTTCCTTTGACTTCTGCAATACCCTATTCCATGCCCTTCGATCCTTTAATGTAGAAGTTGCTAGATCTTGAGTTACCCTGATTGTATTTCCACAATACTGGAATTGTTTCTTTCTAGCTGCTTGCAATATTTTCTCCTTGACCTGGAAATTCTGGAATTTGGACACAATGTTCCTAGGAGTTTCTCTTTTTGCATCTCTTTCAGGCAGTGATCGATGGATTCTTTCAATACTTACTTTTCCCTCTGGTTGTAGAATATCAGGGCAGTTTTCCTCAATAATTTCATGGAAGATGATGTCTAAGCTCTTTTTTTGAACATGACTTTCAAGTAGTCCCATAATTTTTAAATTGCCTCTCCTGGATCTATTTTCCAGGTCAGTTGTTTTTCCAATGAGATATTTCACATTCTCTTCCATTTTTTCATTCTTTTGGTTTTGTTTTGTGATATCATGGTTTCTCAGAAAGTCATTAGACTCCATCTGTTCCATTCTAATTTTGAGAGAACTATTCTCTTCAGTGAGCTTTTGAACCTCTTTTTCCACTTGGCTAATTTTACTTTTGAAAGATTCTTCTCCTCATTGGCTTTTTGAACCTCTTTTGGTAATTGAGTTAGCCTATTTTTCAAGGTGTTATTTTCTTCAGCATTTTTTTGGGTCTCCTTTAGCAAGGTATTGACCCGTTTTTCATGCTTTTCTTGCATCTCTCTCATTTCTCTTCCCAGTTTTTCCTCCACCTGTCTCACTTGATTTTCAAAATCCTTTTTGAGCTCTTCCAAGGTCTGAGCCCACTGGACATCCACTTGGGATGTCTTGGATACAGAGGCCCCGACCTCCATGTCTTTCCCTGATGGTAAGAATGTTTCCTTGTCATCAGAATTGAAAGGCGGGAACATTTGCACCCCCTCAAAGTAGCTCTCTATAGTCTTATTTTTCTTCCCTTTTGTGGGCATTTTCCCAGCCTGTTACTTGACTTCTGAGATTCCTGTCCTCCCCGGCCTAGATCCGCTAGTTACTGCTTGGGGTCTGAGATTCAAATGAGCTTTCCGCGGCAGGCGCAGCTGCTATTCAATGTGAGCTTAAGTTCTGGTGCTCAGGTGGTGGCAGGGCCACCTCCCAGGCTCAGTTCCCTCAAGGGCTTATGCAGAGACCTTCAGTAATGGAGCGGGTGGGGGCAGGACTGTCTCCTAGGTTCAGCTCCCTCAGGAGTTTATGCAGAAACCTGAGCTTCTGCCTGCTGCTCAGGGAGTCCCAGGCCGCTGCAGCTGCCTCTGCCGCTGCACCTGCCTCCACCTCCGCTGCTTCCTGCCCCTGCCTCTGCCTCCGCGGCTTCCTCCCGAGGGGGCTCGAGCCACGGAGACACCCCACTCCCCTCTCAGCCAGCCCAGACATCTCTCTCACTGACCTTTAACATCTGTGGGTGGTGGGACCTTTCTGGCTACTGAAGATTCCGTTCCTGAAGCCTGCTCGGATCTGCTCCTCTCGGCTGCACGGCCAGGGCAGCTCAGGGGTGGACTCCACTTTTCAGGCCACGATGGACCCTGGGAACAGCTCTCCAGGGCTCTCTGGAATGGAAATCTTTTCCACTGTGTTTCTGTGCACCTTGCAGTGATCCAGATTTTGTGAGGAATTCTTCTTGCAGGAAATATATGGGCTGTGGGTTCAGAGCTAGCATACATGAGTCTTTCTACTCCACCATCTTTGCTCCACTCCTCCTCCTCTCTAATTTTTAAAGAACTATTTTCCTCAGTGAGCTTTTGAACCTCCTTTTCCATTTGACTGATTCTGCTTTTTAAAGCCTTCTCCTCATTGGCTTTTTGGACCTCTTTTTCCAATTGAATTAGCCTATTGTTAAAGGCATTACCTTCTTCAGTATTTTTTTTTTTTTGGTCTTCTTTAGCAAACTGTTGACTTGCTTTTTAATCTCTTGCATGGTCTGAGCCCATTGTATATTCATTTTGGAGGTACTGGAGGTAAAAGCCTTGACTTTCTCTGACAATATGCATTGTTCTTCCTCATCTGAAAGGATGGAAGGAAATACCTGTTCCCCTAGAAAGTAACCTTCTGTGGTCTTATATGTTTCCTTTTTTTGGGCATTTTCCCAGACAGTTACTTGACTTCTGAATCCTTTGTCAAGAGAAGGGTCCTAGTGCTCCTCTCCCCCCCCCAGGACTTACTCAGGGCTGAGATTTAGATCAGCTGCTCAATTCCTCCAGGGGCTTTAAGCTAACCCACTCCCACAATGGAAACTGCTACCTACTCATCCACTGCCACACAGCACTGCTGTCCTGCTGCTGCCACTGCTGCCACCACTACCTGGGGCCTGTGCTGGGAGAGGACCCTGCTCCCCTCTTGCCCAGCTGGGAAAACCTTCTCACTCACCTTTGAACCTTTCTTTGGTGCTTCTGTGTTGAGGGATCTGAGACCCTTTCTGCTGGGGATTCTGCCCTGGAGACCTATTCCATTCCTGTTCCTTCCAGTGTCACGAGGCCAGGGCTTGCCTCTGCTCTGTTCAGCATCCCACAGGATAGACCGTTCCTATCAGCCTTTCAGGTTACTTTTGGCTGGAAATATCTTTCACTCTGTTGTTCTGTGGCTTGTGCTGTTCTAGAATTTGTTGAGAGTCATTTTTTACAGATATTTTATGGGAAGAGCTAGTATATGTGTATCTTTCTACTCTGCCGTTTTGACTCCACCCCAATCTGTGGATTTTTTTGTACTTACTGTGCCAAATCCCAGAAGGCTACTGAGTCATCTCAATGAGGGCCCCAAAAAAACCTCAAAAGAGACTTAACTCATATGGGAAATACTAAATGAATAAATAAGGTCTATTCTATAGGCTATAATATGAAGTTAGATAAGCAAACACTGAGTTAGTCTATCAGATATTGGACAGACATTGAAGATGGACAGTGACCTGAGAAGAGAAAGAAGTCAGGTTAATTTACAACTGGGAAATTTTGTCACAATTCTCAATGATTGCAAACGTTTTCCCTAAAATAAAAGTCCACATTTTTAGCAACAATATACTTCCAATGATGCTGTATAGCTATAATTCAGAGTATGTCAGTATCTCCAAGAAATCACAATTGTGGATGATGCACACATCACTAAGAATATAAGTTAATTGCAGCATAAAATCAATGGTGATTTTGGTGCAAGAAATGGCATAAAGGGTAACACCGAGGAAGTGTATGAACAAAAGGGGAGATTTGCTAGTCCTATCCAACAAGCTTTTATTAAGTGATCACTATATAAGAGGCAACTTAAGAGATTCTAGTCAGGGAGGAGCTAAGATGGCGGAAAAGAAAGACTTACATATGCTAGCTCCAAATCCACAGCCCGGAAATTTCCTGTAAAAAGAACTCCCCACAAATTCTGGAGCAGAGCAAGCTATACAGAAACACAGTGGAAGAGGTTTCCCTTCCAGAGAGCCCTGGAAAGCCATCCCCAGGGGTCCATTGCTGCCCCTGGCCATGCGGCCCCATAGGAACAGATCTGAGCAGCCTTCAGGGACGGAATCTCTGGTGGCCATAAAGCATCCCTCCACCCACAGGAACTACAGGTCAGTGAGAGAGACTTCTGAGCTGGCCAGGAGTGTCTCCATGACTCTGGTCCCCTTGGGAGGCAGCGGCAGAGGAAGCAGCAGAGGCAGCAGCGGCCAGGAGCTCCTGTGGCAGGGAGGAGCACAGGGCCATTACCGAAGGTCTCTGCATAAACCCCCTGAGGGAACTGAGCCTGGGAGGTGGCCCTGCCGCCACCTGAGGACCAGAACTTAAGTTCACATTGAATAGCAGCCACACCTGCCACAGAAAGCCCTGAGGCTGGGGAGCAGCATTTGAATCTCAGACCCCAAGCACTAGCTGGGTGGATCTAGGCAGGGGTGGAGAGGAATCTCAGAAGTCAAGTAACTGGCTGGGAAAATGCCCAGAAAAGGGAAGAAAAATAAGACCATACAGAGCTACTTTATTGGGGAAGAGATGTTCCTTCCTCCTTTCATTTCTGATGGCGAAGTACAATGTTTGCCATCAGGGAAAGACGTGGAGGTCAGGGCCTCTGTATCCCAGACATCCCAGGGGGATGTCCAGTGGGCTCAGGCCTTGGAAGAGCTCAAAAAGGATTTTGAAAAGCAAGTTAGACAGGTAGAGGAAAAACTGGGAAGAGAAATGAGAGAGATGCAAGAAAAGCATGAAAAACAGGTCAATACCTTGCTAAAGGAGACCCAAAAAAATGCTGAAGAAAATAACACCTTGACAAATAGGCTCACTCAATTACCAAAAGAGGTTCAAAAAGCCAATGAGGAGAAGAATGCTTTCAAAAGCAGAATTAGCCAAATGGAAAAAGAGATTCAAAAGCTCACTGAAGAAAATAGTTCTCTAAAGATTAGAATGAAACACGTGGAGTCTAATGACTTTATGAGAAACCAAGAAATCACCAAACAAAACCAAAAGAATGAAAAAATGGAAGAGAATATGAAATATCTCAGTTGTTGGAAGAGCAACTGACCTGGAAAATAGATCCAGGAGAGACAATTTAAAAATTATGGGACTACCTGAAAGCCATGATCAAAAAAAGAGCCTAGACATCATCTTCCATGAAATTATCAAGGAAAACTGCCCTGAGATTCTAGAACCAGAGGGTAAAATAAGTATTGAAAGAATCCATTGATCACCACCTGAAAGAGATGCAAAAAGAGAAACTCCTAGGAACATTGTGTCCAAATTCCAGAATTTCCAGGTCAAGGAGAAAATATTGCAAGCAGTTAGAAAGAAACAATTCCAGTATTGTGGAAATACAATCAGGATAACTCAAGATCTAGCAACTTCTACATTAAGGGATCAAAGGACATGGAATAGGATATTCCAGAAGTCAAAGGAGCTAGGACTCAAACCAAGAATCACCTACCCAGAAAAACTGAGTATAATACTTCAGGGGAAAATATGGTCTTTCAATGAAACAGAGGACTTTCAAGCATTCTTGATGAAAAGACCAGAGCTGAAAAGAAAATTTGACTTTCAAACACAAGAATGAGAAGGAGCATGAAAAAGGAAACAGCAAAGAGAAGTCATAAGGGACTTACCGAAGGTGAACTGTTTACATTCCTACATGGAAAGACAATATTTGTAACTCTTAAAACTTTTCAGTATCTGGGTAGTTGGTGGGACCACTCACACACATATACACCCATGCACATGTACACACATGCATGCACACATACACACATGCATGCACAAACAGAGACAGAGAGCACAGATTGAATTGAATAGGATGGGACCATATCTTAAAAGAAATCAAGGTAAACAGTGAGAGAGAAATGTAGTGGGAGGAGAGAGGGTGAAATGGAATGGGGTAAATTATATCTCATTCAAGAGGCAAGCAGGAGACTTTTTAGTGGAGGGAAAAAGAGGAGAGCTGAGAAAAAACATGAAGTTTCCCTCATCACATTTGACTAAAGGAAGGAATAAAATGCACACTCATTTTGGTATGAAAACCTATCTTACAGTATAGTGAAGTGGGGGAGATGGAGATAAGCATGGTTTTGGGGATGATGGAAGGGAGGGCAATGGGAGGGGGGAGCAATTTGAAGTCAACACTCTGGGAGGGACAGGATCAAAAGACAGAATAGAAATAATGAGGGGAAGGATAGGATGGAGGGAAATACAATTAGTCTTATGCAACATGACTGTTATCAAAGTCATTTGCAAAACTACACAGATATGGCTTATATTGAATTGCCTGCCTTCCCAAAGTGAATGGGTGGGGAGGGAGGGATGGGGAGAATTTGGAACTCAAAGTTTTAGGAACAACTGTCGAATATTATTGTTGTTGGTACTAGGAAATAAGAAATACAGTCAATGGGGAATAGAAAGTCATTGCCCCTACAGGACAAAAGAGAAGATGGGGACAAGAGAAGGGAGGGATGATAGAAGAGAGGGCAGATTGATGATAGGAAAAATTAGAATGCTCGGTGTATTGGGCTGGGTGGAGGGGACAAAATGGGAGAAAATTTGGAATCCACAATTTTGTGAAAATGAATGTAAAAAGTTAAATAAATAAATTAAATTTAAAAAAAGAGTGTAGGGCTACAAAGTCAGTATGAAGAATAATATCTAGGGGGACTGAGTGAAAATAGCATAGTAGAAAGATGGACCTGCTGTAGCTTTCCCCACAAAGACCATAAAATATCTGTAAAATGACTCTAAACAAATTTTAAAGCAGCAGAAGCCACAAAATGATAGAATGAAAGAGATTTCCAGTCCAAGGCATCCTGGAAGACTGACAGGAAAAGTCTATCATACTGGACTCAGAATAGAGCACAGCCAAGGCTTGACCATGTGGCATGGCACAGACAAGACTGGAGCAGGTTTCAGGGTGCAGAATCCCAGGCAGCAGCTGAAGTTCTCAGATTCTTCAACCCACAAGTGCAAAAGATAGCCTCAAAAGTCAGTGAGAAAGCTCCTTCACCTGGGTGAAAGGGAGAAGAGTCCTGCTCTGGCCCTGGCGCTGGCCCCAGAAAGCTGCAATTTTTGGAGCCCTCAGCTTCAAGACCCTGGGGGAATCAAGTAGCTAATCTAATATCTCAGCCCTGAGTGGCAGCTCTGGGGTGAGGAGGAGTACTAATGTGGAGTTGGAGGTGGATGTAGAGAGGGAACCATTTTCGCAGATCCTGAGAGGAAAAGTTTGTAGTTGCTCCCAGACCAGAGCACAAGCCAAGAGGGGAGTAAACTCTTCTCCTTTGATTGTGCTACCTTGGAGCAACTGAGAACTTACAGGTCCTTTGAGTATACCCTCGACTTGAAAAAGGACTCAGAATTCAAGGAAATGGCTGGGAAAATGCCCCTCAAAAGAGGAAAAATAAGACTATAGAAGGTTCTTTAATGGTAAACAGGTATTTTCCCCTATGCTTTTGACTGAGGAAAAACAAAACATACCATTAAAGGAAGACATTAAAGTCAAGGCTTCTTCATCCAAAACCTCCAAAATAAATTTGCAATGGTCTCAGGCCATGGAAGAGCTCAAAAAAGATTTTGAAAATCAAGTAAGAGAGGTGGAAGAAAAATTGGGAAGAGAAAGTAGAACCATGCAAGGAAATCATGAAAAATGAGTCAACAGCTTGCTAAAGGATGCTGAAGAAAGTAACACCTTTAAAAATAGACCAATTCAAACAGCAAAAGAGGTCCTAAAAGTCAGAGGAGGAAAATACTTTAAAAAGCAGAATTAGTCAAATGGAAAATGAGGTTCAAAAGCTCACTGAACAAAATAGTTTTTAAAAAATTAGAATGGACCAGATAGAAGCTAATGACTTTATGAGAAACCAAGAAATTACCAAACAAAACCAAAAGAATGAAAAATTTGAAGGCAATGTGAAATATCTGATTGGAAAAACAACTGACCTGGAAAATAGAACCCAGAGAGACAAATTAAAAATTTTGGGGGTACTTGAAAACAATGATGAAATAAAGAGCCTAGACAACACCTTTCATGAAATTATCAAGGAAAACTGCCCTGATGTTCTAGAACCAGAGGGTAAAATAAATATTGAAAGAATCCACCAATCACCTCCTGAATGACATCCAAAAAGAAAAACTCCTACCAATATTGTAACCAGATTCCAGAGTTCCCAGGTCAAGGAGAAAATATTAAATAATTCAGGTATTGTGGAAATACAATCAAATTAATACAAGATCTAGCAGCTTCTACATTAAGGGTTCAAAGGGTTTGGAATATGATAATCTAGAAGTCAAAGGAACTAGGATTAAAACCAGGAATCACCTACCCAGCAAAACTAAGTATAATGCTTCAAGGGAAAAAATGGTTATTCAATGAAACAGAGCACTTTCAAGAATTCTTGATGAAAAGACCAGAGATGAATACAAAATTTGATTTTCACACACGAGAATCAAGAGAAACATGAAAAGGTAGACAGGAAAGAGCAATCATAAGGGACTTACTAAAGTTGAACTGCTTACAGTCCTATATGGTAAGATAATATTTGTAATTCCTAATATTTGTAATATTGTAACTCCTGTAAAATATTTTCTGAGTATTTGGGTAGTTAGAAGGAATATATACATATAGACAAAGGATACAGGGTGAGTTGAATAGGAAGGGATGATATCTAAAAAATAAAATTAAGGGGTGAGAGGGGAATGTACTGGGAGGAGAAAGATAGAAAAGGAATGGGGCAAATTATCTCTCAATAAAGAGGCAAGAAAAAGTTTTTTCACTAGAAGGGAGAAGGGGGAAGGTAAGAACGAAAAAGTGAAGCTTACTCTCATTCCAGTTGGATTAATAAGGGAATAACATGCACACTCAATTTGGTATGAAAATCTATCTTACACCACAGGAAAGTAGGGGATATGTGAGGTGTGGGGAGGATGATAGAAGGGAGAGCAAATGGGAGGAGGGAGTAATTAGAAGTAAACATTGGGGAGGGACCAGGACAAAAGAGAGTATATACTAAATGAGGGACAGGATAGGATGGAGGGAAATGTAGGTAGTCTTTCACAACATGACTCTTATGGAAGTCTTTTGCATAATCTCACATATATAGCCTATATTTAATTGCTTTATTTCACAGTGGGAATGCATGGGGAAGGAGGAAGGGAGAGAAGTTGGAACTCAAAGATTTAGGAATGAATGAAGAGAATTGTTTTTCATGCAACTGGGAAATAAGAAATACAGGTAATGGGGTATACATTCCCTACAAGAAAATAGAGAAAATAGGGATAAGGGAGGGGATGGGTGTGATAGAAGGGAGGGCAGAATGCGGGGAAAAGGATAATTAGAATGCACAGTGTTTTGGATTGTGGGGAGAGGAGAGACAGAGAGAAAACTTGAAACTCAAAATCTTGTGGAAATAATTGTTGAAAATTAAAAATTAATTAATTTTTTAAAAGAGCAGTATCAGCCCTCAAGGGGATATTTGGAATAGAACATGTAAACAGATAAGATGATATGTATTTCACAGGCATACAACAATGAGGTCAAGCGTAATAACTCTGTAGACCTTTAGTTTGCTAGTCTAATGCCTCTTGTATCCCAAACTTTTCTTCAGAGCCTCCCAAACACTGAGTTAGCTCTGGCAATGTGTGCATTAACCTCATTGTCAATGTGTACATCACTGCAAAGTACACTACCAAGCTAAATGAATTTATTCACAGCATTCAAAACTTCTCCATTTGTTGCAACCAATGGTTCCACATATGGATTGTGTGGTGGTGACTGATGGAGCACCCATGCTTCCTTGTAGTTAATTTTTAGGCCAAAATTAGCACAGGCAGCAGAGAATTGATCCACACTTTGCTGCATCTCAGCTCCAGAGGCTGCACTGAATACACAATCATCTGTAAACAGAAAATCATACACCAACACTGCCTTCACTTTGGTCTTGGCTTGTAGCCTTTTCAAATTAAAGAACTTACCTTCAGTATGGTAGTTGATCTTTATGCCGTGTTGATCCTCACTGAAAGTATTTGACAACATGGCTGAAAACATCATGCTAAAAAGCATAGGAACAAGCACACAGCCCTGTTTCACTCCATTGGTGACTGGGAAGGCACAAGAGCTTTGTCCATTATCCAGAATCCTGGGCAAACATGCCATCATGAAATTGACATACAATACTGATGAACTTCTCCAGACAACCAAATTTTGATATAATTTTCCTTGAGCCATCAAAGGCCTTGATCAGATCTGCAAACATTGTGGACACACCTCCATTCTCCTCCTGACATTTCTTCTGGAGTTTTCAGGCAGCAAATACCACACTGACTGTTCCTCAGCCCTTTCTGAAGCCACACTAGCTCTCAGGTAGGTGACCATCTTCCAGGTGAAGGATCAGTCTATTAAGGAGGACTCTAGAAAGAATTTTGCCAACAACGACCAAGAGAGAGACTCCTCATGATTACTGTGGGACAATCTATTCCCTTTACCTTTATAGAGATGGACAATGGAGACATCCTTGAACTTTTGGGGGATAACTTCCTCTTGCCATATAACCTGGAAAATTTCAGTCAGCTTTTGTATGAGCAATGATCCCCCTGCCTTGTAAATTTCAGCTGGAATAGAATCAGTACCAGGTGTTTTGCCACATGAAAGGAGCCTAATGGCCCTCAAATCCTCTTCTTCAGTTGGAAGTTCAGCTAAGGAAGGGTTGATTTCAACCTGAGGTAAATGGTCAATGGCCTCAGCATTGTTTGATGATGGTCTCTTGAGAACCCTAAGGAATTGTTCAGCCCATCTCACTAGGATCGTGTCCTTATCACTAATCAATGTGGCTCCATCAACACTGAGTATTTGTGATGGATCATAGGTTTTTGGTCCATAAATAGCTTTCAAAGAATCATAAATGCACTTTGGGTTGTTACTACCAGCATAAAACTGAATTTCATCTGCCTTCTTACTGAGCCAGGAATCCTGCATCTCTCTAAGCTTTGCTTGTACTTTGCTTTCAATGGAATTAAATGCTGCCTTGTTAGAAATGGATGACCTATCCTGCTGGCATATCCTATGGAGTTCTCATTTTTCATTTGGCAGCTTCTGAGTTTCCCCATCATTTTTATTAAACCAATATTAGTGTTTGAGAGTGTTCTGACCAAGGTGAGCAAATGCAGTGCTGAACACCAAATCTCTGAAAGCTGTCCATTCCTTTTCTGTTCCACTGTTGCCAACTATGTGTTGGCTAAATTTTCCCTCCAAGTTAGCAACAAACAGTTCTTGCTCAGAGCAGAGCTCGAATTTGTTAATATTAATTCTTCTGGTAGTCATTTCGCCTTGGGGGAGGCACTTTTGATGAATGTGAATATTTAGCTTAGAAAAGATACAATCAGTCCAACATTTTCCACCACATTTTTCCTTTGTCCATCTCACAAATTATCTGTCTCTTCTTACAATCACATAGTCTATTAGATGCTAATGTTTCCCGCGAGGGCACATCCATGAAGTTTTATTGAATTTAGGTAAATGATAGACAGTGTTGGTAATAAGGTCATGTGATGCACAAAGTCTTTAACAGTAAAGGACCATTGTTTCCAACTCTTTTCCTCCCTAGGACTCCCTGCCAAATATGGTAGTCTGAGCCTACTCTAGCATTAAAGTTACCCACAATTATAAGCTTGTCCTCTTTTGGCATATTGATAGTAAAGGTCACTAGGTCTTCATGAAACTTTTCTTTGACCTCATCAGGGTTCGACGTGGTGGGACTATAGGCACTGATGATGGTATGGCATTTTTCCTGTGAGTGACAATCGCATTGTCATGAGCCTGTCATTTACTCCTTTAGGCAGGCATACTAACTTCCTGACTATGTTAGTTTAAGGTGGAAGGTATGCTTAGGGAGGACCAGTACTTTGGTGTGATGACTGCCAAGCCCTTTTTGGGACTCTTTCCACCTTTGGAGTTCACTTGCTCCACCCAGGTCTCACCTGTGACTCTAAGAAGCTGCAGCATGCTCAGTGGCTACATCCCAGTAAACTGTTTCGTGAGATGGGCCAAACCAAGTTGAAGGTAACCAAGGGGTCTCAAATCCATAGATGAGCTAAGGGGGTGTCTACCCCAAGCATGTTAAGACTTCTCTGGTGGAATGGGCAGATGAGAACAATTTGTCGCAATGATCATGAAGGCAGCTGAAACAGGACACGTGGAGTGCTTAGAGCTTGGTAACACCAAGGTCATCCACTGCATCTTGAGCCATCACCAGTCATCTTGACTCTGTCCTGCCACTGGACCATGATGACTTTGGAGGAGGGAGTGAGGCTTACAACTTGCTTCAACTCTTCCTCATTTAAATCCAATTTATGTACGAATCAAAAGACATCACCCATGCTATTTTATTATTGTGCCTCAAAGTTTTGTGGCAACAGACAAATGATGAAGCAGCAGGTGCGGATACACTGGGAGCTGTATTCACAACTCTGCATACAGAAGACTCAGGCTATAGGGTCATTTCTCACTAGAAGAAGCAGTGGGACTCAGCAGCCTCCTGGATATCTGAGCAGCCTTTTAAGAATCACACTGCTCACTTCCTGGTGTGAGGAAGGGAGCTAGAAAAGGTGTCCTAAACATTGTGTGCTTACCCAACCCTGGCCTGATTACCGAGGCAGGTGGGGAATCCCACTATGTAGTCAAAACACACACAAAAATATTTTAAAAATCTGCAAAAATGATTCTACTCATCATCTAAACATGGAACATGCACAATGCGCACACTTATAGACAACATAAAATCCAGTAGACCTGAAAAACAAACTGCTCTTGTTGCAAGAGAGCTCAACAGGTATTGCATTCAAATAGCATCCCTGAGTGAAACAAGGATAGCAAATGAAGGCCAGCTTACTGAAGTTGGAACTGGATACACATTTTTCTGGAGAGGGAGCAGTGAAGGAGCACATATCATTCACACATCACTGGAGAGATACAGGAGTATAAAATAATTGCAGCATAATATCAATGATCTTGGTGCAAGAAATAGCATAAAGGCTATCACTGAGGAAATGCATAAACAAAAGAAGAGATTCTCTGGTCCTGTCCAACAAGCTTTTATTAAGTGGCTATTACATAGAAGGCAACATGAGAGGTGCTAGTGCTACAAAGATAGCATGAAGAACAGTTATTTATCCTTAAGGAACTTATATTGTGCATTGGGGATAGAACATGTAAACGGATGAGAATATATATGAATATTTAAGGAGAGAGATCTAAGGAGAACAGAAAAGCTTCGCCGTATGAAAAGGCTCATGAACTAAAATTTGAAGGGAGCCAGAAATTCTAATGAGTGACAGTAAAGTAAAAGCATTCTGGGCATGAAAGTCAGTCCATATAAAGACATGGAAGTAGGTCATGAAACAGCAAATAACTGGTTTGTCTGAAATGTAGACCCCATGAATAAGCCTGAGAAAATAAGTGGAGCCATATTGGGAAAAGCTTTAAAAGCCAAGAAGAGTTTGTGTTAGGGAATCATAGAAGATTTTTTGCAAAGGAAAATGACATGGTCAGATTTATGCTTTAGGGAGATTTTGTCATTGAGAGATTTTGGTAACTTTGGAAAGAGCCATTTCAGTCAACCATTTACCATTTCAGGTAAAAAGCCTGATTAAAAAGCCTAAAAAGTAAGAGGGAAGAGAGAAAGTGGAGGCAATAAATGCAGAGATTTTTCCAGGAGTTTGACTGTGAAGAGATTACACCTAGCTTGAGGCAACAGAAAGGTCAAGTGAAGGTTTCTTTGATGATGGAAGAGACTTGGGCAGGTTTACTGGCAGCAGGGAAGGAGCTTGTAGATAGAAATTGAATGGGAAGTGAGTGATAAAAACAGCAGGTTTTCAGAGGATACAGGAAAGGATAGAATGAAGGACACAAGGAGAGGGGTTGATCTTGGTGAATAGAAGTGTTACCTCTTCACCAGACTGAAAACAGAAGAGGAGCAAAGGGGAAATGATTCTGAAGTACAAAACACGGGAGAAGAGGAAGTGTATAATGGATATTCCCCTTTTTCTCAGTAAAATAATAGTCACCATTGGAAGTCACATGAGACCAAGGAATGAAGGATCGAAAGAAAGCTAACCTGGTACCCGCAAAATGCTAAAAGATCCAGAGGAAAGTTTTTTAGTTTGTTTGTTTCATTGTGTTTTTTATAATTTTTTTCAATTACATGTAGAGATAGTTTTCAACATTCATTTTTTATAAGACTTTGAGTTCCAATTTTCTCTGCTCCTCTCTCCCCAAGACAAGTAATCTGATATTGATTATACATGTGCAACCATACTAACCATATTCCCACATTAGTCATGTGAAAAAAGAATCAGAACAAAAGGGGAAAACCATAACAAAGGAAAATAAACAGAAAAAAGTGAAAATAATATGCTTCAATCCACATTCAGATTCCATAGTTCTTTCTCTAGATGTGGATTGCATTTTCCATTATGAGCACCTGAGGATTAAAATTGTTGAGTTTTATTTGTTTGTTTTTATTTTCTTCTGTTTTGTTTGGGGGAGGTTGAATTGTCTTAGATCATTGTATTGCTGAGAAGAGCTAAGTCTATTATAGGGAATCATGGCACAATGTTGCTGTTAGTGTGTACAATGCTCTCCTGGTTCTGCTCATTTCATGCAGCATCAATTCATCTGAGTCGCCCCAGGTTTTTCTGAAATTCACCAACTCCTCATTTCTTAATAGCACAATAGTATTCCATAACATTCATATGCCAGAGGAATGCTTCTGGCACATAGAATGGATGATGTATGGAGAAGCTATGGGATGGCATGGACATGAATGAAGAGGAGCAGCAGGAAGATAAGAATGGATCTGCACTTCTGGAGGGAGTGATAGCATTGACAAGATCATCCAGATATTAAAGTATGTTAATGGAAACTACATATTTTTGCAAGGGCATATTTAGTTCTTATTAGAAAATTCACAAGTTCTAGAATATTCTTCTGTGCTTCCAAAAGGATGGTTGACTTAAACCTATAAGTATTCTTTAGAATTTCTGAGGATTAAAATTGTTGGGCTTTGGGTTTTCTTTTTGTTTTTTTTCTTTGTTTTTTCATTTTGGAATTTGCCCAAGAAGTCATTGATAGACAAGAATACATTTGAAGGTTAAAGGACATGAATTTGGAATGATCAACTTGTTGGGACATGAAAAGAGATGAAAGTGAAGGAAATGATGAAGGTATAGGTGGCTCAAGTCTAGGTAATAAGGCCTAATCAGTGACTGTGTTGATGGATGGCTGTAGAGAAGAGGAATTAGAGGTTGTAGGAGTTAAAATGATGAAAACAGCAATAGTTAAATTTTTAGAGTACTTTAAAGTTTATAAACTTATTTTATCCTCACAATAATCATGGGAGGTAGGTACTATTATTTTCATTTTACAGATGAGAAAACTGAGGAAATGGAGGTTAAAATGACTTGCCCAGGATCACAAAGCTAGTGAATATCTGAGGACAGATTCTAAATCAGGTCTTCTTTACTTCAGCTCTAGTAATTTACCCACTGTACCACTCTGTGGCTCCAGCAAATATCCAAAGAAGGACAAGCAAAAGTTCTAAGACAATTTTAACATATGACTAAGTTAATATGTGGTCCCTAGCAATCCTTATATATTATTTAGGGGTTTCATTTTTATTTAAATCTGACACCATTGATCTTGATAATGCTTTAGAACTCTGTTGTATTCCTTATGTTAACCAGAACTGAAATTGAGCATTTGACTACAACATGTTGTAAATGAGCCCGTTTTCTTGCAATCAAATGACTATCACCCAAAGACTTCAGAGGAAAAAAAAAACTAATCAAATTCAGATTTTAAAAAATAAAATTACAAAATTTCATAAAATATATTTTTTTCTTATTCCCTGAATTCTCAGCCTAGTGAAAGTGGAAATATAAGCCATAAATGAGGGTTTTGTTAAAGCCCAATCTTTAAAAATAGTAAAATTGAACTCATTAAAACTACTCAGAAATACACATGAATGGTATTCAGGAATAGGAGTAAAATCTTTCCCCCTAAAGCATCTTTGGTTCTTAATGGCTCTTATTAGGTGCCAATGGCATCTCAATTGTGCTTGTTATACTCTGATTAATAACATTTTCACAATCTTTATAAAAAAAAAGAACCATAAAGAAATGGAGGTCTATATGAAAGACACTTTCCATTAACTACACAAAGCAGTGCCAAAACCAAAAGCAGAACTTGGGCCAAATTCTCTAGTTGAAACATTTCTGGCAGTAGAGGGATGGCCAAAACTTCCAGCTTTGGGTTCCTGAGTCATAGCCCTCCTCCACCCCCCCCTTATAAAAATGAACAGTACCACTTTTCAAGATCTCTAAATCTCAGAAAATTTCCTTTATTGAGTGGTACTACATTGAGTTATTAGTGAGAAGCTGCTTCTGATTATAGACTTTTCATCTTTTTTGGTGCTGAAATTATATCATACTGAGTCAAATCCCCCCTAGTGTATGAACCTCTCCCTGGGAGTCACTTATGCACTCTAGGGAATTACTTTAACTCTTTCAGAATATCGGAATATTATAGAATACTTATGCTGGTATCCTAATAGCTCAAAATATTATACATTGAGATTTGATTCTTTATATCATGACAATAATAAGAACTAACATTTGTATAATGTCTCAAGTGTTTTAATGTTATCTCATTGGACCACTGCCCAAAGATCACTCCAACCTCCCAAAGCAAACAGATCAAACAACAGCAACAAAAAAAAAACAACCTTGATGTTCTATCTGTATTGAGAGATACACAAACATAAAAACATACATACACACACATATATACCTCCATATATACACATACATATATATGCACATACACACACAAATGTATATATAGTACCTAGGGGCAGCTGGTGACACAGTGAATAGAAGGGCAGATCTAGACTCAGAAAGACTCATATTCTTAAGTTCAATTCCAGCCTCAGATACTAGCTTGTGAACCCAGGCAAGTCACTTAACTTTATTTGCCTCAGTTTCCTCATCTTTAAAATGAACTGGAGAAAGAATGATAAACCACTCCAATATCTTTTTGCAAGAAAACCCAAATAGAGGCACAAAGAGCTGGATATGACCGAAAAACAACTGCATAATACATATAGCACCTATTAAACTGTATCCCCTGAAGTCCCTCCTCCTCCTCCAGTGTCTCCCTGTGATATAGAAGTTACCCCAGTTTCTCATAGGACCTACCAGGGGTTCTCAGTATATGCCAGGTTTTACCATTTGAGAATGGTTTCCAATAAGAAACCAACGATAGAGAACATATTCCTGTTGTCCAAGTATTTCCTGAGGTATATACCTCAGGAAAGTGACAAGGGCTGAAAATGCAGTCATATAATCACATATTATCAGATTATTGATTTAGAGTTGGAAAGGACCTTTGAAATTATCAAGCCACAAACTCCTCCCTTGACAAGAATAAATTGAGTTCCAGAGTAGTGAAGTGATAGGAATTGATAAAATAATCCATAAGAGAGTACACAAAGAAAAGGAGATCCAGAGGCATACTCACACAGAAAGGAAAAAAAAATGGATAAAAGTCCAGCAAAGAAAACTCTAAGGAGCAATCTAATAGGTAGACAAGAAGAGAAAAGGTTATAAAAATCCAGGGAAGGAAAGCAAATCTATAAAGAACAGGAATATGCAACAGTATAAAATGGTAAAAGTTTGTGAAGAACTGGGAGAAAAATGTCATCAGATCTGGTGATTAAGGTTTGTAGGGAGGGGCAAATTGCAAACAAGGGTTTGGGTGAAAAGAGATTATAAAGCTTGAAGAGGGATGTAAAAGAAATATAAAAGAATAATACAGATGGATTTTTCTAGAAGTCTGTCTGGGGAAAAGAAGGAATTAAATAGGACAATGCCTTAAAAGGAATACAGGGTCTGGTGATTTATTTTTATTTTTTCCACAAGTGAGTAGAATGGCATTCCAATGACCCCATAACTGTTGTTATTGGAATGTGGTACCTCCAAGGTCACAGTCATACATATTAATATGATGGCATAAAAATAATTTCTGTTACTTCAGAAAATTGCCTCTGAATACTCCTTTGTTCTTTATTCTCTCAGGAGTTGAAAAGTATTGAAATTTATAAAGAAACATAGGATTAGTCTAGGAAAGAACCTATTTTAAACTCAAAGGCAATAATTTCAGTGGGGAAGTTAAAAGACAGATCATAGGGGTCAAAGAGGGAGTGAGTAGTGGGGTAATAGAGGCATTAACAATTGTCAAGAAGTTCAGTGACAGGAGCAATTAGAGGATGTTGCAGGGTCAAGTGTGTGTGTGTGTGTGTGTGTGTGTGTGTGCATGCATGTGTTTACATTAGAGGACACTCAAGAATATCAAAAGGGAAAAGGAAAGAATCCATCATAAGGAGAAAAAGAAATTAAACTTTAGACAGAGAGAATATGTGCAGAACCAAGATCCTTTAGAACATTAGAGAAAAGAGTCTAAAGCATTAGTAAAGATGTTAGGTTTAAAGAGAGAAAGGTTCCTACTGTCTCCAGATACATGATAGAATAAAATAAAGGGGACAAGGAAAGAAAAGAAGCAGGAGTTCTTATTGAGCTATGTCAGTTTCACACAAATAAGGCATGGAGTTAAGTACCTGGCACACAAGAGGTGCTACATAAATGTTTGGTTGTTCAGTCGTGTCTAACTCTTCATGAACCCATCTGGAGTTTTCTAGGCAAAGACAATGAAGTGGCTTACCTTTCCTTCTCCAGTTCCTCTTACAGATGAGGAAACTGAGGCAAATGGTAAAATGACTTACTTAGGGTCAAACAGCTATTAAGTTATCTGAAGCCAGATTTGAACTCAGGAAAATGAGGCTCCCTGAGTCAAGGCCCAGAACTCTATCCATTGTTCTACCTACTGCTAATTAAAATAACATAAATATTTGTTATTATTATTACTAAGGAAAGGAATCAGAAGTATATATTTAGATCTGGTTCTAATACAATATTTCATTTTATAGTTGAGAAAAACGAAGTTCAGAAAGAATAAACGACTTGTCTGTTCATGATCACATAGTGTTAGAGGTTGGAACTGAATGCAGGTCTTCCTGACTCAAAGTCTAGAGCTCCATTAACTATGTCACACTTTCATTTTTTCCATTTCCACGTATCCACAATTGTGGTTCCTAACTTCTTGTAGCCATAAAAAGAGAAGAACAAGCCCAACCAAAAACATTGTTTCTATCTAAAATTTCTAGAAATAAACTTTATTATGTTTTCAAGCTAATTAAACTGGTAATAAAGGCTTGCACAAGTAAACAACAAGAGATGTAAAAAAGAACAATAGAACTTTGCTACAAAATTTGGGAGATTTCAAGAAAAGACGAAAGAAGTGAAGAAAGGTGAAGGAAAGAGTTTGCCTAATCCAACACTTTCAGACTTTATTTAAGACTAACTTTTTTATTCTGCTTGGCTCTGATGTCATGTTGTTATGCCAAGAACAATTAGGATACAAAGAAAGGGTTTTTTTTTTTAATATTTGAACTTCACTCAGAAATTTAAAGGTAAGCAAAAATTATAAACATAGCTAGTAGCCAATCTATGAGTAAGAAATGAAGTGTACTATATGTAATGATTCCCCTGAAATTTCATGCTGGAAGTATGACTATAAAAATTCCAAATTTCATTAACCAAAACCAATACTATACAACTGACTAAAATGCATAGTATTAAACACATCATAATTTTTATTTATGTAATGCTGAGATGGGGAATTTCAACCTTCAGTAGTCAGGAAATTTCAAAGTTAAGTTCTTCCAACAGTATAGAGTTGGACTTCTCTTAAAACATAAGAGTTTATGGTATGCTTTTAGCGATGCATATTTTATACACTCATCTCATGTAACTATTGAAAATTCCCCCATAACTCTGGGGCAGAATTCTTCCTTGAAGTCTCTGAGAAAGTGTTGGAGTGTGAGAGAAGAAAACACCCCTGCTATCCCACTCAGGGGCTTTCACCTTTGGTCATTGATTGATAAATAGACATTTCTCCACTATTTCTTAGATGGGTTAGGCAACAAACATGGAAACCTTGCCAACAGTTTTCTTGTTGTGGAGAGACATAGTGAAGGAAAGCTAAGTATATGAGTAGGAACATAATTATTCATATACATATATATATATATATATATATACATATATATATATATATATATATATGTTGTTTCTGTCCCTTACTGTTCATGGCAGGATGAAAATTTTCCTGCACTGATCAGTCAGGAAGCATTTGGGAATCAACTTCTATGTTCCAGGCACTATGGTAGTCTCTGGGGATGCAGAGACTAAAGTGAAACAATTCTTATCTTCCAGAAACCTCAAATCCAGCTAGGAAAGAAAATATGCACATCTCTGCATAGATAAGATACAGGAGATCCAAGAGATAGGGGAGGATATAAAATAAATCCAAGAGATGGGAGGGAGGAGGCATCAGGAAAAGCTTCAGATAAAAAGTGGTGCTTGCTATACAAACCTTGAAGGAAATTAGGAATTTTTAGTGCTAAAGGGTTAGAAAGTGAATGGATTTCATGGATGGGTGTATCCCATCAACACAACTGGATGATGAAGTACTTTGGATGGAGAGCAGTAACAGGGTCAGTATGGCTCTAGCAATGTGTAATGAAGGGAAATAATGTGTAACAAAGTTGGGAAGGTAGGCTGGGGCCAGGTTGAGAAATTTTCAAATGCAAATTAGAGGAGTCTGTATTTGATCCTAGAAATGATAATTACTGCTAATTAAAAGACTGTTAAATAACTTCCAAAGACAGTTCTAACATAGGTGATCCCCAAAAAAGCCTTAAGAAAAGGCATTAGAATAAAACACATAACTATCAAGGTAATTACTTTAAAGGAAATAATACTTATCAGGATTTTTAAATTCTAGTATAGCCATTAGAACCTTCATATTTTATGGTTATGTCTCAAATACTTTTGGGTTACTTTGTCTTTGAAATCATATTCTTATCACTAAGAATGATGAAAGGTAACTGAGTTTATGTTTAAAGAAACATTAAGCTATAGAATTCATTTATCCTATTTAGAATCTTACGTAAGGAATATGAGGTGACCTGGCAAAAGATTTAACAAGCCCTTTTTGCTCTTAAGAGAAGCATTTAACTGATAGTTAATACATTTACAAAGGCAGCTAGGTGGCCCAGTGGATAGAGCACTGGAATCAGAAAAAATGCATCTTCAGGAGTTCAAATGCTTCCTAGTGATATGACCCTCAATGAGTCACTTAACCCTATTTGCCTCAGTTTCCTTATCTATAAAGTGAACTGGAGAAGGACATGGCAAACCACGCCAATATCTTTGCCAAGAAAACTTGAAAACAAGGTCGTGGAGAGCCGGGCATGACTTAACAATACAATTATTAATATAATTTATCCTAGCAGGTAGCCCAAGTACTTCTCAAAAATTAAAAACTGATGAAAATAACATTATCTAATGCTAATTTATTCATCTCTTTCATTTAAATGGGATATTACTGATGACAAATCTTGATTTATATCTGTTCTTTCTATGGTGGGGTTTTTCCCTGATGCTATTTCCTTCATTTATACTTCAGTTTTCTATTTCTCCCCCTCCTTTCCCCTCTTTATTTTTACACTTCTGCTTTGCCAACAGGACTCCTTTGGTGAATAAAGC
The DNA here is from genome assembly GCA_023548195.1 of Bettongia penicillata ogilbyi. Lineage (NCBI taxonomy): Eukaryota > Metazoa > Chordata > Mammalia > Diprotodontia > Potoroidae > Bettongia > Bettongia penicillata. The sequence goes on along the minus strand of JAJHZJ010000052.1, from coordinate 4,609,613 downwards.
TTCCTCTGGAACCCAAGCTAAAGCCACGTACTCTCAAGTCGATGGAAAGGGTTGTATAAGATCCTTTCAAATGCTAAACACCTCATTATTTCCATAATGTGCTTGGCTTTCAAAACTTTATTAGGCTTGAGACATCAAGTCAGATCACTTATGCGGGTCTCCCACTTGGCAGTCATAGACTGTTAACACATCATTGAAGCAGTTACTTATGGGACTCCCACATTACTGGGTCAAATTCTTCTCAAGAAGTCTGCATATGAGTAAAAGAAGTAAAATTAGAATATTAAAAAGCCCTAGGTTTTTAAAAATTGATTATACCCTTCTCAGTTAACACTTAGGTCAGTCCTATACTTGAGCCAGTGAATTAGGATGCCCTCCCCCTTCCCCCCACCCACCTCTCAACACATAATACCTTCCTTCATTTAATTCTAGAGGCATTCCTTAGGTGTTTCTCATAAACTCTATTGAGAAACTCGCTGCTCCCAGCAGTCTATAGATAACAAAAGGTTTTCTGTCCTCAACCATTCATCCTCTACGGAGCTTTCAGAGATTCTCAGAACTACATGTTCTTTGGTAGAAAAGATCATATCTATTTGTATTTTTAACCAAGCATACTACCTAACAATGTTTTATACACATAATAGTAATAATAATTTCTAGTATTTATAGGATATAAGGTCACAAAGCACTCTGTATGTGTATATATATATATATACATAAATATACATATATATGTATATGTATGTATAAGCTTACTTGATCTCTACAACCCTGTCAGGCAATTGTTATTGTCATCCCCATTTTACAGGTGAAAAATCAAGGTTGAGAGCAGTCAAGTGACTTGCCTGGGGTCTCACATGTAAATATCTGAAACATTTTGATTTGAACTCAGATTTTTTCTGCCTCTAAGTCCAATGTGTTAGCCACTTCACCAGCGAGCTGTTATGCAGGGGGAGCTCAATAAATAAATGTCACAAAATGCTTGTTCACATAGATGTAATTACCTATATCTGCACCTGGAACAGCAAACCGTGCCTGGAATAAATGTCGCAAAATCCTCCTTTTGGTCATTTGTTAAGACAACATGGTATTTTGGTTGGAAAATAGAGTGTTAGCTACAGGAGAAACTTAAGTAAGTTACTTTCTATCTAAGGGGATCTTATTTTTCTAAATCTTATTTTAATTCAATTCTAAGTTCTTACATGTTCATATTGGTCAAGAACTACAAGTGCTTTTGATACCCTATAAATTCAACACCCTTGGACAAAACCCTTATCATCCCTCTTTAGTTATGGCTCCCTAAGCTCATGTTTATATAGTACTTGGTTTACAGAATATGTTTCATATGATTACCCTGTTGAGGTAGGCAAGCAGTCTGGGACTAATTTAAAAAACTAAGGCCATTTGCCATGAGCTACTTTAACTCCCTCTCTACCTCTCAACCTCTGCCTTCACTTATCTTCTTCTTCCTTCCAGTCTCAAAGAATGAGGTAGCCCTCTGATTTGCCACAGCTAAGCTCTCTAAGTTGTATCTTTGATCCTATTCCCTTCCACTTCCTCTAGGTCCTGGCTCCATCAATCATTGCCCCTTTCTCTTTTTCAATTTCCCCCTCTACTGACCTCTTCTTCTGTGCTTACAAACATGTTCAGGACTCCCATCTTTCAAAACAATGCAAAACAAAACTCAAAACTCTACCTTTTTTTAAACTTATATCCCTAAAACTATGATCTTATCTCTCCTCCCTTTCACTGTTAAATTTTTAGAAAAAGTCATCTAAATGTTCTGACTCTACTTCCTCACAATTTACTCTGTAACCCCTATAATCTGGTCTCTTTTACCACTAACCTACTGAAACTGCCTTCCAAAGTCACCATTGATCTTACGTGCCAAACCTAAAAATCTACCTTTTCTCTTCTCTCTTCCTGCCAAAAAAATAGCTTTCCCTAAAGTAGAGCTGATAGACTTAACTTCCAAGAAGTTGAACAGGAGGAGGAGAAATAATTTACAGCAAGAGGGAAGTCATTCCAGAGTTAGGGAGAAAGAAAGAAATAGAATTCAGGGATTTTTATGGTTTGTCTCATGTCTTCTTGGACTGAGAAAGCATTCTTTTATGTTCTCAGGATACAGACCACTTTCCCTTTTCACTGCTAATGTGGGTCCTTGGCAGTGGTGAGACATTAAAAGCAAGACCAAAAACATACTACCAGGTTGTTCTAGAGGAGGGGTTCTCAAAGTGTGGACCCCTGGGGATGCCTGAGACTCTTTCAGGGGATAAGGGAGGATAAAACTTTTTTCATATTAATGCTAAACTATTTCAATTTCTAATGTGGTAAATACCAATAAATATAACCCAACCTAAATAAAAGCTCTTTGAAAGGTCTTAAATAATTTTGAAGAGTTTAAAGACCAAAAAGTTTGAGATCCAATATTTTGGAGGAAATACTTCTATGGGCTCTACTATTCTCAAGTCACTGTAGAATTTACAATTTGGATCCACATAGCAATTCCATATTGTTTAATCTTATGTGATTTAATCCCCATGTCTTTCTAGTGGTGACAAGAGCAGAAAAGTTAATATACACAGAGAAGGATTTAGAATTCATTTCAACTAAATAAACATTTATTAAACATCAACAGGGTATTAAGTATCTGTTCTAAATACTAATGAGGAGAGGAGGAAAATGCAAAGAATATAGAATACAAAGTCCTTGAATCATGGAGTTGACAAGCCTATGGGTTCATTACACATATTTAAATGTCTGTAACACAAATAATACATGCTACATTCATGAAAGAGGCAAAGTACTTTACTTCTGTTAATGGAATCTGAGATCACACTAGAATTTTTGGCTAACAGTTGTCTTTTACTGAGTTCATAGTTCTATAAAATTCCTTGTCTTTTGCACACTAATGAGAAGGAAGCATGGTGGGGTCATGGAAAAACTGCTGATATGAAGTCAAGGGATGTAGGCTTGAATTCTACCCATGTGATCTTGGACAAGTTTCTTAACTTCAACTATTTCTCTTTTTGATCCTCTTTAAAATGAATGAGTTGAAGGAGACAATTTATAAAGTTTCTTCAGTTTAGCTCAAACTGTATTATTGATTATCTAGCCACATCTCCCCTATTCTATACTTTTACTTATCCTTAATAAATCTAATTATATTAGATTTTACCCTTCATTTTCGCCTGTGAAGATCTTTTTTTTTGTATGAATGGATTAAAAAAATAATAATTTAGCACTTAGTTCATGCCAAGCACTATGCTCAAAAGCACAAATAGTGGAAATGTAAAGTAGAGAAAAGAAGTACTATTTCCTTTCCACTTTATATCCTGTCATCATCTTCAACAACTTCAGCACTCAAGTTAAGGACAAAGCTCATGCCCTGGCCTCAAATTTTTCCCTCTCTCTAGTCTCTATGGATGTTCATTGCAATCCTTTTAACCACATGTTAGTATGGCCATGCTAGTATTACTTTAACCTAACAATCACAAGACTACATGGATCTGAGTCCTGGTTCTGTCAACCATTACCTGCGTAATCTATGTACCTGGGTAACACTGGATAAGTAATTTTCCAGCTCTGGACCAAATAGTTTAAGCTCCATGTAGTATCTGGAGTACAAATAGAAAAAGAAAATAGGCTCTGTTCTCAAGAAGCTCACACTTTTAATCATGAAAGACAAATGCACATAGGAGAGTTCAGCTGCAAGTAGGATGGAAAAGTTTGGGGGTCCTACAGGTAAATCAGAGGGCAAAGTCTAAAAGTTCTTAGGATGTGCTAGGGTGTCTTTCCCCCAGGAGCATCACACCAATGTTGGGAAGAATGGATCTAAGGGAATTCCAAGTTCCCTCTGGCAACAGTAGGTTTAGAAATTCAGTGCCTTGCCAAAATGGGGAGAAAGAGAATAGGACATTGAAAGTTGAAGGCACGCTCTAGAGAAAGGGGGATTGGAAATCTAAGTCCTTCTGGGTGGAGTACTGGCTGGTTGCCCTTGGATGGAATGAATCTGGGTGGCCTGGGATATAAGAGACACTAAGATTTGTTGTTGCCCATGGGTTGTCTGTAAGTCTACCAAATTGGAGGACGAGGAAGAAGTGAGAAATGTGAGTGTATCTTTTAGCTTCACGTCATTTGATATTTGATAAAAATGACCTATGCCTTTGTCTGTCATTAATTTAAAAAAAAAATAGTTAAATAGTGTAGTGGCAAGAATAAATTTCTTGAGTTCTATAAGAAAAAAACCTACAGATTATTCATCCTAAATATACCATCACTTAGCCCAGCTCACTTTCTCTTGTCTACAAGGTTATCATTAAGTGTCTTGCCAAAAACTATTAGATATTAAATGCCTTGCCAAAAACTATTATGCAAGCAAAATATTATGTAAAAGACATTAGAGAATGATTGAAAGGCATTAAGGAGACCTATGACACAAAGAGATCCAAATGTGAGAGACTCATTTGGCAATTATTTTCTGTAACTGTGGAGTGGTTGAGTCATGTGTGAGGCTTCAGGAAAGAGGAAAATTAATTTAAGAATATTTGCTCTGGGGAATTCAACAGGACTTCTCTTTATGCTCCTTATTATCAGAGTGATTTTAGGCAAATCAGTTTCTCTCCCTGAATCTCAGTTTCTTTGTCTGCAAAATTGTCGAGTTTGGGCTCGATGGCCTCTGAGATCCATTCCAACTTTAATTGCTTTTACAACAAGGTTATGAATTTCTGAGAAGCAATTTCACATAGTGAAAAGAGTATTGGAGCTAGGTTCAAGTCTGAGATCTGTAAATTACTAGTTCTCTAGGGTTGCTAAACATGAACAGTTTAAGTAAATTCTTTCATTAATTACCGCTGTTTAAGATCCTATATGGGTTAGCCCAATACAAGCCACTGTTGCATTGGGTCACCCTCTACTTTATGGAAAGAGCCTATTATCAGATGAACCTGTGTGCAGTTTCTTTCAGGAGAACTGGCATCTCACTCAACTCCAAAATGGCTAATCCATGGACGGATGAACACTGGCAAGTATAATTTGATCATAAATCATTTAGAGACGAAAAGGGCCTTAGAGACCATCTATTCTAGAAATTCTCTGATTTTATAAAGGAAGAGACTAAAGCCCAGAGACAGAAAATTCTTACCCATTATTACATAGTTAATGTTTACAAGACCCAGGACTCAAACCCATTTAGTATGTGATGATTAGGTCCCAGGTGTGGCTACGCTAGTATATAGTTAAAGTAAATTGCAATGAAGGTCAATGGAGATTAGAAATGAAAGAAATCTGAGGCCAGGGTATTAGATTTGTCCTTCACTTGAATGCTGAGGTTGCTAAAGATGATAGCAGGACATGGAATGGAGAGGAAAAAATGTGGACCATGTGCTTAAATCATTGAGGAAGCTGAGTTATATAAAGTATAATAGACAATGCCAAGGACAATTAGGAGATAGTAATACAGATTTCAGAAGACAATGTGATGAGTATTGAGGGCATAATAGTGACTCTGAGGTCCAAGAATAGATTGGTCTTTTTTCCTAGTTAACAAAAAGAAAAGTTGCTGAACAATGGTGTGGAACATTGGCCTGGAAGAGACATTTGTGAGCAAAGAGCAAGATGACTTCTCCAATTCCAATAAACTGATTAGAGCGGGAGAAAGTTTGACCTTCAGTGGAGTGGTCTACAAGGGAAACACTGTCATGCAGGGGAAATTAAGTTTAAATTAAGGAAACAGAGTAGAAAGAAAAATGACTCAATGAAAATATCCAGAGGAAGGATTCTTAGCCTGGGTCTATGAACTTCTTTCTTTTTTAAATAATATTTTGGCAACTATATGTTAATATAATTGAATTGCTTTGTAATCATTTTATTTTTATTTTATGCATTTAAAGAAAGTAGCGTTCTGAGAAGAGTTCAAAAGGTTTACTCACATTGCCAAAGGGGTTCATGATACACACACACACACACACACACACACACACACACACACATACACACACACACTTATGCATATATACACAACCATTCTATGGGGATTTTTTCATGATAGAACACTTCTATATCTTTTTTTTGATAAAAATTTATTTATTTAACTTTTACATTCATTTTCAAAAAATTTTGGGTTCCAAATTTTCTCCCCTTTTCTCCCCTCCCCCCACCCCAATACACCGAGCAATCTAATTTTCCCTATCACCAATCTGCCCTCTCTTCTATCATTCCTCCCTTCTCTTGTCCCCATCTTCTCTTTTGTCCTGTAGGGCCAGATGACTTTCCATTCCTCATTAACTGTATGTCTTATTTCCTAGTAGCAAGAACAATACCGACCCTGGGGACGGCTCTCCAGGGCTCTCTGGAATGGAAATCTCTTCCACTGTGTTTCTGCACACCCTGCAGTGATCCAGAACTTGTGGGGAGCTCTTCTTACATTCAATCCATGGGCTGTGGGTTTGGAGCTAGCATACGTGAGTCTTTCTACTCCACCATCTTGACTCCACCCCCCTAGAACACTTTTTCAAAAAAGATTAGAAGATAAAAAAGGAGATAGTGGACATAAGAAGGAAGCCTGAATTATATAGGAATGAGAACATAGGAAAAGACAGAAAGGGGAGATACTTGTACCAAGAATATAAATTGTGACCAACCGGGGTCAAGAGGACAAAAGGTAGGGGTAGCTGACTAGCAGAATATTGTACATGCAGAGTATTTCCATTGGAGGAGTTTGGAATGTTTAATATAGCCCTCTTTCTAGTTTGGGGCTGGATTTGTGAATTCATTTGAATATAAAACTCAAAATATGGAAACCCCCTCCATGCAAGTAATTAGTCTTAGAGCTGCCTAGGGAACTAAAAGTTAGGTGACTTCTCCAGGGTCACACAGCCAATAGCTGTCACATGCAAAAATTTAGCTCAGGGCTACCTGACTTAGAGCTAGTTTTCTATCCCTGATGTATGCAACCTTTTCTTCTAGGTTTGTAGGATTAACACAGATGGGTATTCATGTTCCAGTGAATTGATGGCTGGTAGTGTAGATCCTTGAAAAGTTTTCTTCATGTGTCTCAAAACTATTCTATTTTCCAAGAGTGTCACAAAAACAAATACTTTTAAGATTCATTCATATAGGATGTTATAGAAATTTAAGGGTATGAAGATGACCTGCAGGGGTGGGGAATCTGAGGCCTCAAGGCCACATGTGGCCATCATTTAAGGAGATTTGTTCTGTGAGGTTTGGATTCAGTTAAAGGGCCATACTTGAGGACCTAGAGGGCTACATATGACCTTGAGGCCTCAGGTTCCCCACCCCTAGGCTACACCTTTAATGAGGTCTAGTAGAAGAAAGTAGTGAGTTGTACAACAGAAAGAGCACTCATTAGTCTGAGCCCAGTGGTCTGAACTCTAGTCTCAGCTCTGTCACTGAACTATCTCCATGACTTTGGGGCACCTCTTTCACTTATCTGGTGAAGACTTCAGTTTCCTCATTTGTAAAAAATAAAAGGGTTATACTTGATTATTTCTAAAGTCCCTTCCAGTTCTACTAATCTATATTGCTGGTTGGCTTGACCAGCCATTTCCAAATTTTAGAGATGACAGATAGCTCCAGATTTTGATGGACCTCTATACTAAATGGAAGGAGTCTAGACAAAGTTCTAGACAGACTTTGTTGTGGACTGGAGGAATCCTGCATGTGACATGCCATGGGTGAATCTGAGCCAGTTAATTCTCTTGCTAGAAATGATCCTTCTCTACTTCAAAATCTCAAACTATCTTATTTGTTCTTTCTCATGCAATTTATCATTTTCCAATGTTTACTATGTTTTAAAGAGGTATTGTATTTTAAAGGTATTATGGTAGAGTGAATAGAGTTCTGGACTTGAAATTCAGAAAAGTTTTCAAATTCTCAGAAGCTTACTAAGTATGTAAGTAGGTAGGTTGAGAAGGTCTTCTCTGACCATCAGTTTACTTACCTATGAAATGGGAATAATAGCATGAACTACCTCACATGGCTGAAGTGATGTATGTGCTTCAAAAATATCAGACCTATGCTCAGTACAAAGACTAATAACCAACTTACTCCATAGGAGATAAAAACAACATACAAAATACAATAAAAATGATTTTATTCATTTTATAAATTGACTATTACTATTTTTTGGCTTCCAGACAATTTAGATCAGTAGCTTCAATAGGAGGAAAAATGAATTATGTTCACTGTTAAGTTGTAACATTGATTAAAGGAAAAATTAGAATTGGGGGAGATATTGAAACTAAACTGTGCTCAAAATTTTTGTCTTTGAATTTTATTTTTTGCTAGAATACTGGCATAATCAGGACCCTAATATAAGTTAGAATGTTCTTATGGAATTGGAAAATGGCCCCATGCTTTGTATATTCAATGGTGATGGACACACTGAAATAACAATTATAAGATTAAACATGAAAAACTTGAATAAATTGCCTCTTTATTGCATTTTCAGATTTTTCATCTCCTATAAGTTGTACATAGATTTTAGGGACTCCTTCTGTTAGTATTATTTATATACATTTCTTGTTCCTTATGAGATTACAAGCCTCTTGATGACAGCAGGTATGCAGTTTCTCCTTTCTGAATCTACACCACCTAGGACAGCATCTTATACAAAGAATATGCTTAATAAATAAAAAGTCTCATTGACCAGTAAATAAATCACTAAGTCAAATGTAAAATGTTCAGGATAAGTGAATGCTATCACTAAATATTATGCTCCCTTGAGATACTCTACCTACTTGAAAAAGCAGAACCAAAGAAAGGATTTATACACAAACAGGTCTTTCAAGGCACTGGCATTCAAAGTTTTGCAAACCTTCACTTCGCTATTCATTCAACTTGATCTGTTATTCAAATTAGGGGGATAGATTTCACTGCAGGAAATTTGTTACCTGACAGTGTGACTGCATTTTAGGGGGATTATTCGGTGATTGGTTCCCAGTTTTTCATTGAGTAAAAGAGAAAAAAAGAAAGAAGGGCCTGAGTTTCATCTTAATCCCAATTTGCCTCTTTTATTAGTAGGCCTGTGCTTTCCTTCATTATGAATAGTCATGCCAAAAGCTTGTATCTTCTTAATCTCCCAAGATTTCTCATTTGTCAGCTCAGAAACAGTAAGGGAAGAAAGGGATTGTATATTGATATAGTGCCTCCTATAGGTGAGGTGCTTTACAAATACCATTTCAGTAGATCCTCATAATGCTCTTGGGAGGTAGGTATTCTTTTTATACCCATTTTCTGAGAAAACTAAGGCAAACAGAGATTATATTACTTGACCAAAGCTACAGAGCTAATGAGAGCATGAGGTCACACTTGAACTCAGATCTGCCTGATTCCAAGACTAAGGCTCTGTCAACTGTACCATCCAACTACTACCCACCTTTTATAAGGGGCAGGTAGGTGGTGCAGTGGATAGAGCACCAGTGCAGGAGTCAGGAGGACCTGAGTTCAAATCTCACTTCAGACACTTGACACTCACTAGCTGTGTGACCTTAGGCAAGTCACTTAACCCCAACTGCCTCATTCTGGATCATCTCTAGTCATCCTGATGAATACCTGTTGGCTGGATTCAGATGGCTGGAGGAGAAGTGAGGCTAGTGACCTGCACAGCCCTCCCTCACTCAAAACAAAGTCAAGTGCAAGTCATGTCATTATTTCTCCGATGGCATGGTCTTCTTCGGCAACGAAGGATGAACACATACATATCTTATAAATACGCACAATGAATACAGTGTGGTTTTCAAACATAAAATGACTCCTAAACAGTTTTTAGCCAAGTGGTGCCTTTATCATTCTCTCAGCCATGTTTGAATCATTCAGGAGATGAGATGCAAAGGAAGTACTCTTGGAGTGTAGGGTCAAATAGTTGGTACTCCCCAAACATATTAACCTGAATGTCTGAGCTAGCTCCCAAAATATTTGATAAACTTCAGTTACAAGAAAAGGTTTTTAACATACATATTGTTAATCTTGGATGGTTGACAGTAGCAGGATTTGTTTTCTACCATACAAAAGAATGCAGAAGCTACTGGCCTAGCCATCCATTATATTGTGATGGATATTTTAATTATTGAGAAACAGGAAAGCATGTCTTGAAAATAAAACAAAGATAAATAATCCTACAGTATGATGTATTAGGGAAAATACTTCAGCTACAGTTGAAAGAGATCATTGAAGTTTCAACTCTCCTGCTTCTTAATTGAATAAATGTGACTTCATTTCTATATCTGTCAGATGGAGACAATAAAACCTAACATTGCCTAATTCCGAAGATTATTGTAAGGATCTGATGAACTGATCTAAGTGAAAGCTACTACTAAACTATAAATTGCCATATAAATGTAAGGTATGATTTATTTTATGTAAACAAGTTTTAATCAATAATTTTATTCTACTAAAATTCTGAATGACAGTGTTTTAGAAATGAAAGAGTTCAAAGTTAAGTGACTTGTCCAAGATTGTACAACTGGCTGATGACAAATCCAAGACTAATTTTCTCTTCTAAATCTCACTCCATTGATATTTTTTAGTACATCATGCCTGTCATAAAGAAATATGGTCTTGGTAAAAAGAAAATTGCTTCTTTTTGATAAAAGAAAAATGTGTAAATAGAAATAAACAAAATCTTCAGAGAGAAAAATGTCTGGCACATGCTAGAGGCTTAATAAATATTTGTTTAACTGAATTGTGTTGAAAGTTGTGCCTGCTTTGGTATTTTTTGTTTGAAGAATACTGTTTCTCCAAGTATGAGTTGTAGAATGAAGGTGGAGTTTAAAAAATTATACAAAATTAGCAAATCCCAATGTTACATCAATTCACCTCCAAATTTCTGTAGTAAAATCTTTTACATACCCTAATAGAAAATCCATTGTAAAAAGACAGTATTTGTTGAAAAAGGGAACAGGAAGGTGATACTATTCATGAATTTAATAGTCTTGGTTAGGACCACAGTTGCATGCAGTTAAGTTGCAAATTATTAATTGGTGTACTGTGGGAATTTGACACACAGGAAATTAGAGTTCTGTGGCAGTTGATTATAAATCAAACATAGTTTGTACATCCTGACAGTATTATTCACATCTAAATAGGATTGTATTGCTTTAATGTTGTTTTCTAATTTTAGATATCTGGATTTATTTAATGTCCTGAAATTAGCAAGAACAAAATATGCACATGCAAACACACATTATATATATATATAGAAGTGTATATGTAGTATATAAGTGTATATAATGTATAAATGTATATACATATGTAAATATGTTTCTTAGAAACAGAACAACTCTCTGTTGTAGTAAAACATGACCAAAGAGCAAACTATCTGGAAAATAGTAAAGTTACCTTGTCCTCTTAAGGTGGAAAAACAAGTTATAAAATATATTTTATGGTGCTTTATTTACTGTTATTTTGTTATGATTTCTCTTTTGTAAGGGAATTACTTCTACATATAACTACCACTGTATTTACTTTTAATCCAAGTGGGATAGTCATATTTTCTATAACTAGAAATTCACTTTTCATATTTCCATGGCAATCTTCAAACAGCCTAAAGAGTGAGGAATGATGATATCTGAAAATATACCTACTCCTAATAATATTAAGAAATATAAAGGATTTTGAATCACTGAAGCAAAGAACTTTAGATGAGAAAGGGACCTTAGGAATCTTGAATTTCAATCCTTTCATTTTATAGCTAGCAATGGGATACATTTAGATTGCTCAATGTTTACACATTCCACAATAACTAAATTAAATAAATATAGCTAATAGAAATAAAAAGATATTTCTACAACCTAGGGTGAAAACAATTAGGCTCAGGCCTCCACCTTAGGGGTCAGTGACCCAAAACAAGAACTTTGCTTTACTACATGTTCGCTGCCAGGAGCGTGGGGCCAGTGGTGAATGCCACAAGAGTGAAAATAAGCAATGAAATAGAGAAGGATGAATTGAATCTAAAACAATTTGTAACCTTGAATCTATCACAAATACTCACTTAAAATATCAATTTTATATGGTTTCAGGAAAGATAGAAAAATCATGAAAACCTGTTACCTAAAGATATTACTAATACAATAAAAATAATAACTTCACATTTCTAATAGTATTAATAACATTATTGGAGAGTTTTTCAGAGGATCCAAAGAAATATATTTAGTGTTTATATCTGTGTAAATCATATCTTTGTGTAAATATATCTTTGTAAATATATGTAAAATATATGTAAATACATATATGTAATATATGTAAAATATATGTAAATATATGTAAAAAAATGTAAATATATCTTTGTGTAAATCACAAAGTACCGTATCATTTTTAGTTTTTAACAAAGTATAATAAGAACTAGAATCTACATAGCACTTCAAGGTTTGCAAAGTTTACAATATTATCCCATTCTAGTCCCTCAACCACCCTGGTCATATTATTATACTTATCTAACAGATGAAGAAACAAAGGCCAGAGAAGTTAAGTGACTTGCTCAGGGTCACCAGCTAGTAAGTATTTAAAGTAAGACTGGAAAACTCAATGTTTCCTGATGTCAAGTCCTGTGCTCTATCCAACGTACTACTGAGGTGTTCCATAAAGAAAAAGATTTGGGAATGTGATTTTGTTTTGCAATTTCATTGTGCAGGAATTGGATTTTAATGACTAATAAAAAGTCAGGGAACTTGTAAACCTATCTCTATAGGTCATTTTCCCTTATACCTGTGTCCTACCTAGCATACAAATACATGAGAAGAGAAATTATTTCTTAATTCGTTATTTTTGTACATACCAAAATAAGTATGATATCTGAGAATGAGGGATATCACTATCACTGATTGGGGAGAAAGTCTTTCACTATCTTCTATAGTTGTTCATTTTGAATGGTTTATTCCACACTGGACTTTATGAAAAATAATTTTCATTTCTTCAGATGAGATGTATAGTTTCTTTGGAGCTACATGCACAGAGAAGTCACTAACTGCTTATTGTAATAGATCAATCTGGCCAACTGTTCATTTTATTGTAAAGAAAATTGATTGATCTCCTGAGCTATCTAAAGAAGAAATGACTTCCCATCCTAAGGCTATTTAAAGCTATTTTCAAGGGTCTTTAAATCACTATCTTCAAAACAACTTAGACACAACTGTGCTAACATAGGACGTTGCTGAAAGCAATTTATTCTGATCTGTAAAAATTCTACTTAGCTGGATGGAGATGGCCTTTCAACTTCCCACGGGTTAGGGAGGGAGGAAAGGGCAGGAACTTTCAATTTTAGACAAAAACCTGCATTTATGCATTCACATGGCAATTGATGGAATCACAGAGATGTTTTGAACTTCAGTATTCTTGGTCCTACTTTAGCAGACATCGTTGATTCATAAATATTTTTTGAGCTCCCAAAATGTGTAAGGAATTATTTCAGGTGCTTCAGGGGAATATGAAGAAACATAAGATTATGGATTTAATGCAGGCAAGTACTTTCATGGCCCTTTCCCAAGTGGAGCTAACAACATAGTTGAACCAGAGAAGGTATGAACTGGTGAAAAAATAACTCACCTTCAACGTCTCCCCAGTGTTTAAAAGACCAAGTTGCAAATTTCCCATTCTGTTATTTGAGTCTCTTTAGAATCTGACTTCATTCTATCTTTCTGACCTTTGTATTTTAATAATAATTTCTATATTTCTCTTCTTTATGTATTCTCTTATTCCATCTAAACCAGGATACTGTAATCTATTCCCTGATTTTATGTATTCATCTGGGCAAAAATCTCCATGACTGGGATCTGCTCTCTAGTCAACATTTTTTTTTTTAAATCCTTTCTCCTGACATCTCTAATTTAGTGCCCGAGGTGCCATTTGAACCTCCATCTTCTGGCTCCAAAGCCAGTGACCATTCCAATCATACCACATGAAGATTGTTGGTTTTCTCATGGCTGTGTGTATGAAGGTCCAAGAAGCACATGTAACTCGAATTCTTGATCCTACCATGTACCACATTCAATACCTCCTTAAGATCCCACCTTACCTAGGGAACATCCTTGCTTGATGTATACTTGAATAGAACCTTCTTGTTTTGCCATTATCTATGCAGATTTGAATGTCTTTTCCCATCTCTTATGGAAGGCTTATTTGTTACATAAGAAGGTTCATTTGATTGAACTTCAAAGTCTCTTTCTAAGGTCTCACCTTCCGTAACGCTGCTGTTGTTGACTTGTTTTTCAGCTGTGTCTGACTATCCATGACCTCATTTGGGGTTTTCTTGGAAAGGATACTGAAGTGGTTTGCCATTTCCTCCTCTAGCTTATTATACAGATGAGGATACTGAGGCAAACAGGGTTAAGTGACTTGCCCGAGGTTACATAACCAGTAAGTGTCTGAGCCTGGATTTGAACTCGGATTCTCCCTACTCTAAGCCTCACACTCTGGCCATTGACTCACCTTGCTGCCCTACAATTCTGAGTCATCCTTAAAGACTAATTCACTTGATTTTTTTTTTTTACAAATGTGGCATGCCTCATTCTGAAATATTTCAGTTTCCTTATTTGTGAAATGAGCACAAAAGACTAACATTACCTAGTTCACAGAGTTGTTTTAAGTTCAAGCTTTTGGAAATCTAAAAATGTTATACAAATATAATTTTGTTTTGGTCAAGATAGACCTGAGTTCATCAATGGGAGTATCTGGAAGTCCTGGTGTGTACCTCCCTATACCTACTTAGATCAACATATCTAAGATCTTAGAAGAGGCAAAAGGTTAATCTTAGATCAGCAATTGGAACTTAATGGTCTTAGAAAGTTGTTTGGGGAATTAAGAGATTAAATGACAGGTCACGGTTACATAGATAATAGGCATCACAGGCCACAGGACTTCAATCCAGATCTTTCTGAATCTAAGACAGATCCACTATTCTTCTTGATATGCTCTCTCACTAACTTCCATTATCATCCTCATTTCATTCAAGATAAGATAAGAACAGTCACTCTTCAGTGACTTTAAAGCAATCTAATTTTGTGCAGATGGCAATCAGACTTTCAAAATATTTTCATTCCAATCAATCAATAAGCATTTATTAGTCCAATATGGATGGCAATCAAAGAAAATGTTAACCCCATAGAGTTAGCTTTAGAGCAGACCAAGGTTTGAATATCTGTATGATGCAATATCACAATTGTAAAGACTATGTAAAATCAAAAAGTCCTGGACAGCGTTCATCAGGAAATCTAGATTTCTATGAAAACTGTTAAGCTCGGTATAGACCTACCACCATTGTTAGGCTGACAGTGGGCCTCTGTTGCCAGGTTTTCTCATACTTGAGGTCAGTTTTGGTGCATGAATGATCCCAGGGTCAAAAGGGCATGAGAACTCAAAGAAAAGAGAGGTAAAAAAAATCTAATTCCATGCCTGTACACCTTAAGAGTTTCCATGGGTTGAAATGGTTTTGGATCACCAGGTCATGAGAACTGAGAAGGCTCTGAAGACAGTGCAAAATTATTTCTTTAGTATAGCAGCTGAACTTGAATAGAAAGGTAACATTAAGACTGTTGAACTGTCCTACACTCAAACAAGCAGTTTAAATGGTAGAATAGTAGAGGTTAATTATTTTCATTTCACAATAACCAAGTATACAAATTTAGAAAACACAAGGAATGATTAAGAAGAGGGAAGAATTCAACAGATGACGAAAATGCATTTTATTTGTCATTCAGTTATTTTTTAGTTGTATCCTATTTGGGGTTTTCTTGGTAAGGTTTCTTGGAATGGTTTCGCATTTCTTTCTCCAACTCATTTTGTAGATAAGGAAACTGAAGCAACTGGGTTAATTGACTTGTCCAGTGTCACATAGTCAGTAAATATCTGAAGTCAAATTTGAACTCAGGAAAATAAACATCTTCCTGACTCCGGGCCCAGCACTCTATCCACTATATTACATAGCTGCCCTAGTGAATTGAGATGAATAAATTGCTCTTCATGCCTCAATTTTCTCTTTTCTCCAATCCATTTTCCATATAGCTCCCAAAGTGATTTTTCCAAAAGCCCAGATCTTTCAGTGCTATAACTCTAGGCTCAAACATAAATTCCTCTGGCACTTAAAATCTTTACAACCTCGCTCCAACCTAGGACTTTTCAGACTGATTTCACATTATTCCCTCTCATGATATCTACAGTTCGACCAAAATGGCATTCCTGTTGTTCCTTACTGACAATACTCCATACCCTATCTATGTGCCTTTCCACTGGATAATCCCTGTTCTTGGAATGCATTCTTTCTTCTCCTCTGCCGTAGTAATCTCTGGTGTCCTTCAAAGCTTAACTCAAGTACCACAAGGTCCCACATGAGACCTTTGCTGATACTGCAGTTGATTTCCTTCAGCTGCCACCACTCCAAAAAAACCACTTTGTACTTATTTGATATACTTTGTATACACATATAAATATGTTCATATACATATTGTACATGTATTTGTACACACAAATATGTACATATTGTCTCTCCAATAAAATGCCAGCTCCTTGATTATGTCATTTCGACTATTATAAATACCCAAATCAACTACAAAAGACAAGTGAGAAAGATGCCATCTGCAACTGGAGAAAGAACTGATAAATAGAAGTATGCATGAATAATTTTACAAATATTTGTATATATGCATGCATACATATACACACATATGTATGTATATGTGTGTGCATATACACATACATACACATACATATAATATATATATATATATATATATATATATCTTTGTGTCTAATGGTAGCTATCTCTAGGGGGCAGGGAAGAAAAAAGGGGAAATAATTTAAAAGAAATTTACATGATAAATTTACTAATATATTTAAATGGAATATCAAGTTGTACATAATAGATTTTCATTTTCACATGTAACTTTTTTATTATACTATGTTAGGAAATGCTTTTTTATCCCATAAAATTTAAAATTAAATTTAACAAATTTATTAAAAAGTAATGTAAGATCCTTTAAAATGAGGAATTATTTCTTTTTTTCTTTTGTATTTGTATCCTTGGTACTTGGCACAGAGTAAGAACTTAAATGCTTATTAATTTTTTTGGTTAAAAGTTTCGCAACCTACTCCACATCCACCCATCTAGTATTTTTTGGCTACTTTCTTTTATAGAAACAAATTCAAGCTAATTCAAACTACTCATCTCACCCCGAGCATATTTTAGCTTTCTTCTCATTTATCATGCATCTGAATTTTCTGAAAGGACTTCCTTCTACACTCCAAATTTTTAATCCTTACTATCTTTCAAATACCAAATCAAAGGGAATCTTTTCCATGAAACTTTCCCTCATCACCTCACCACTACTCTTCAATGACTTTGTCTACACACCTTACATACTTTCAAACATTACTTCATATTATGTGTATTTATGAATATGTCTCATGCCCTCTATCAGATTGTAAGCCACTTCAGGTAGGAGCCACCTCAGGGTAGGTAGTTTTTTGTAAACCTCTAAATGCCAATACCAGTGGCTAACACATAGAAAATTATAAAATGTATACAGTTAAAATTTAATTAAGGCAACTCTCCCAAAATTGCCAAGCTTTTGATAATTTAATAGTCAACAAAGAAAATAAAATCTTAAGGAATTAGGATATGGAATCAGAGTCAGAGTGGAACACAAAAATTCTGTCCAGTTCAAACACCATCAAGAAATTCAGGAGCTTTTACTATGTGAACTGAATTTTTTTCTCCAAGATAAAACTGTCTTTGTGAATTTTCAAGATCAAATTCAATTCAGTGTTGACAAAGTATGACTTTCAGAGAACTATATTTTCAGGGTTTACAGGAAAGTTTCATTAATTCTTTAGACTATATTATGCACAATTCAATTCAAAAAATATTTATTAAGTTCCCATAATGCACAAAGGACAGCTGGGTGGCACACTGAATAGAGTATTTGACCTTGAGTCAGGAAAATTTGGGTTCAAATCTGACCTCAGACATTTACTAGCTGTGGAACCCAGGGAAAGTCACTTACTATCGTTTGCCTCATTTATAAAATGAGCTGCAGAAGGAAATGGAGAACTACTCTGGCATCTATGCCAAGAGAACCCCACGGGGCTATGAAGAGTCAGATATGACTGAACAATGACAAATTATGTTCAAGACGCTGAACTAGTTACTGGGAATATAAAATGTAACAGTCTTTAACTCCAAAAAACTTATATTATTTGGTCCGATCTTCATGACATAAAAATAAATATAAAATATAAAAATGATGAGTAAATAGCATAATAGAGTAGATTGTAAGTTCCTTGTAAGTCTTTTGATAGTTTTTGTATCCCAAGCACTTACCACATAGTAGGCAAAAAATAAATGCTAATCAAATGACTAAGTGACAATATATTATACATATAAATAAGATGCATACAAGAAATAAAAAATATAAAATAAAGTTTACAATATAGAATTTTAAAAGCAAATAATATATAAAGTAAATGTAGTTTCAGGAAAGAAAATCTGTTAACTGGAGTATGGGTAGGTTAACAAAAATGTAGCACTTAAGCTAAGCACTGAAGGAAGTTGGGGATTCTGTGAAGAAGGAGGTAAGGATGGCAAGAAAAGCAAATAGGCCAATAGGCCAGAAGGTAAAATGCATGTAGGCGACTAATGTGAAATAAATCAGGAAAGACTGACTGACTGTGGAGGCCTTGAACTACGACATGAAGGAGATTTCTTAACAAGAACAGTAGTTCTTAACAACAAAACCTTTTCAATAAATTGTGCTAATGATTCAGAAACATGTGGGTTACATTTCTTTCTAAGCAAACATGAGTTTAAGAGAGAAACAAAAGGGAGAGGAGGGAGCTTATGACAAAATGCCTTTAAATTTTGCCAAAGTAATCTGAAATATTTTGTCAAATTCCAGACAGTCTTGAATACACCTACTCTTAATCACTAGAAATGCTCTAAGGGATAAGAAAAGAATGATACATTTACTATTGTTCTAATAAACAGGCTATCTATTAAATACAACATGTGCAAATAAAAAATATAAATTGACAAGAGAGTTAAAGTGATGTTTTTTCTTTTTCTTTTCTTTTCTTTATTTTCTTTATTTATTTTTTTTTTACCAAATCCCTTGAAACATCTCTGGACTAGCACAGAACCAGCTCAGAGAATCAATCATAGTCGGAAATTCTCTTGTTTTTCTCTTTTTAACATCTTCAAAAACAAGTCATACAATTTTCCATTTATTTCAAAGTATTTATTTCCTTTTATTTCAGACCACCACACAAGATTTGAATTAATTATCCAGATGTGCAACAAGAGGAGAGGGAACTGACCATTCAATTTATTTACAAGAATAATTGTCTAGTTTAGCTCAATTCCTGTGTTTTAGCTGTCCTCTCAATTTGCCTTCCAGTTGCTCTGGAATTGCCTGTATCCTCAAGGGAGGAACTACTCCACCTCAGAAATTCTGTTTTGGACCTTGGCCGAAAGAATGTTGAGGAATGAGGAGAAAAGAAAAGTATTTAAAGATGGCCTAACTTTTTGTTGTTCAGTCATGCCCAACTCTTCGTGACCCTATGGACCATAGCACTCCAGGACCTTCTATTCTCCACTCTCTCAGAATCTGTCCTAGTCCATGTTTGTGGTTTCCATAGTACCATTTATCCATCTCATCCTCTACCATCTCCTCCTTCTTTCACTTTCAATATTTCCCAGAATCAAGGTCTTTTCCAATGAGCCCCATCTTCTCATTACATGGCCAAAGTATTTAAACTTCATTTAAGAATTGAATCCTTTGACCTCTTTGCTTTCCAAGGAATTCTCAAAAACCTTCTCTGTCACCACAATTTGAAGGTGTTGATTCTGTAGCACTTATCTTTCCTTATACTCCAAGTTTCACAGTCATACATTGCTACAGAAAACAAAACAAAACAAAACACAGCTTTCCCTATGTGGGACTTTGTTGGCAAGGTACTATCTCTGCTTTCTAGCATGTGATCCAGTTACAAACATCGATCAAATAGAGAAAAGGTAATTTTATTCCTTCACACAGAAAAAGAAATACTTAGCAATAAAGAACAGTAGACTAATTATAATGAACTGAAATGTTAATATTTAATCCTCTCATTGGGATTTTTTGCAAACAGCTTCTTTGCAAGAGCTGCTTATTAGCTATTTCATGTTTTACTTCTACATAATATGGTACAATCTATACCAGGTGGCCTCTTTCTCAAACACAGTGTTACGTTCTTTACTTTTGAAACAGGATTGAGAAAAAATATTTAGATCCTGATAGAGTTAGATAGAATAAATTATTACATTGAAACCATTATTCTGTCCAACTTCCAACAGAAACACTCATTCATTTTTAATTTCCTTTTTTAAACATCCTTTTTAGAACTTGTGTGTGTGTGTGTGTGTTCTCAGTGAAACCAATATAAGCAACTTAAACAATGTCATTCACTTTTACTGAAGTCATTTTACGCTTTGAAATATCAGTGGATCCTAATTGCCCCACCCCCTAAATCTTTAATAGATGTCTGCAGTGCTAGAATTTTGAATCAAGAACAACTATAATCACCTCAAAACTCTCCCCAGTGAAGTTTCATCAAATGTAACAATAACTCCTGAAAATTCTGAGGATTCTGTCTTTGGAGGTCTTTGCTATTTTTCTTAAGTTCACAGGAATCAGTTTTGCTTACACATAAAACCCTTACCAGTACAATTATCTCTATTCAAAGACCATTCACGAGTCTTCCAGCTAATGGAAAAACATTTAATTAAGACAAAAAAAGCAAGGTAAATAACAAGATGGAATAAATAATCTATATTTATCATTCTCTATCCTTAGACACTAATTGTCCTCAGAGCAACTGTCAATTGTCTCTCTGTCTCATGTCAGCATGCTGTCAGTGAGTTAATGAAATATACTTCTTGGAGCAAAATTCATCAAAATTTTAGCTACGAGATGTTGAGTTCCTCTGTTCAGAGTTTATCTGGGTTCCTATCCTTTGTATATAGCTGTACTCCTGGCATCAGGCTGAACCAGAGTGTCTCTTTGTTCATAGCTACTCAGGTACACTATAAAATTCGTTTTTCCATATAACTTTCATTTCTTACTCCTCTTCCCCCTGCCAAATTGTCCCCATAATTACTTTTCAAAGTTTGTTTTGTATCCAGCCACAAATTCCTATAGGATTGAGAAACTGACCTTTCACCTAATGAGCAGAAGCTCCCCTGTGTTTTAATTTAAGTATTTAAAACCATAGTAGAGAGATTGTATTAAGAACAAAGTGACATGAACCTATTACATTTCTTTGAGAGACATTATATTCCTTTTTAACATTTTCTATAACAACAATTTATGGGATCAGTTAGTCATGATTGAACACTTTTATAGGAGGGGACCTATCTTCTCAAGTTTGTGAAATCAGAATAATTGATTAGTATGGACTTGACTATGTGTTAAAGGTTGCAAGAAGTTCTAACTAGAATAATTTCCTTTTTAATTTCACTAAAAAAAAAGTCCAGTTATAATTTTAGCCCCCTACCCAGAGTCTATTCTTCAAATGCAGTAAAGATATAATTATATTTCAGGTTAATTATGTTAATATAATTATAATAATAAATGTAATAAAAAGTAGATCATAATGCCATCCTTTCTTACAATAGCTTTTGCATATTTTTAATTTATTTCCCTCTCTTCTATTTATCTTCTCTACTCTTCTCTTTCTATACTATCTTGGTCATTTCATCATCTCCTATGCATTCAACTAACCATTCCATGGAAATGATTGCCAAATTTTCATATCCAGCCTGCATATCTCTTGAGTTCCAGTCCTACATTTCAATGTCTACTTTATATCTATTTGATAGGTATCTCAAATTTAGCATATTCAAAACAGAACTCTTTATCTTTATACCCATAACTACCTCACCTTTGAATTTTCTTATTTTTAGGAAGGATAGCATCACCCCTATAATTATCCAGATTCTCACCCTAGAAATTATTGTTTACCTTAGTAGTCCAGGTAAGAGATGATATGAGCCTGCACTTGTGTAATTGTGGTATGATTTCATCTCCAGTATATTTCTCACACCCTACCTCTTCTCTCTAGCTACACAACAACTACCATAGTGCTGTCCATCATCTCTTTCACAGAGTATCCCAAAAGCCCACCTCTAGGATGGAATCTAGTCCCTTTCCTTTCCAATCCATCATCCACAGACAAGACAAGTTGATATTCTTAAAGCCCAGGTTTAATCATTTCATTGCCCTGCTATAATTTTTTTTGAAGACTCCTCATTACCTTTATGGCAAAACACAAAGTCTTCTGTTTAACATTTAAAGCCTTTCAGTCTGGCTCTGACCTGTCTTTCCAAGATTATATTCCTTATATACATTATACTCCTTCATGCATTCTATACTCCATCTAAAGTAGTCTGCTTCTTTACCCATACAACATATTCCATCTTTTTTACAGACCACCTCACCACCAACCCATACCTAAAATGCTCCCCTTTCTTGGGACCTCCGCCTCTTAGAAACTTTAGATTTCTTTATGTCTCAGCATGAGTCATCTCCTCCAAAGCCCTTTTCTGATTTTCTCAGTTTTAATGTCCCTGTTTTTATATTTAATGAATACGTTCTCCATTTACTCATCACTGGACATATTGCATCGTTTTCAGTAGGATAGAAACGTCTTGAGGTCAGTGACTGTCTTATGTTTATACTTGTATCCCTATCATCTAGAACAGTTGCTGTCATATAATAGCCAATTCATAAATACTTGTTCATTTTTTGGTTTCATAATTATCTGTGCTCTCTTATAGAACCACAATTAGGGTAGAGGGACATTTTTGTCCCTTCTGACAAAATTAAGAGGACACTGAAATTGGAGGTTGCTAGCAATAGTGGTTGTTGTCAAACAGCATAAAAACAAAATAAGTAACTATATAGTTAGCAAGAATAATTAGTTAAAATAAGAAGCTATCAGAAGGTAACCTGGTTGATTTCCTTCTGCAGCCTATACTCCTTACCCTTCTAAACTTAGGTGAAAATGTACTTGCAATCTGCCCTGAATGCTATCTGTGGTAGTTGTATCTATTGTCCATAGAATATAATAGCTCTCTTTTATATAACACTTTAAGTTTTGCAAAGTGCCTTAGAAATATTACTTCATCTTATCTTCTCGATAACCCTCAGGGATAGGTACTATTATTATCTCACTCAATGAGAAAATTGAAATGGACAAAAGTTAAAAGACTTGTCTAGGGTCATACAGCTAATCAGTGTCTGAGGTCAGATTTGATCTTGAGCATTCTTGACTCTAGGTCTAGCACTCTAGCAACCATATCATGAATCAGTGCACTATTAGTACCTACCTTTATATGTACTTAAAAGGAACTTAAATCTTTGCTGAATTGAATGTAGTCTTGGAAAACCAGACAGTTGCTATAGTCAGAACCTTTTTTATTATTACTGATCAAACTATAGTAAAGCTTTATGTATTTTGGACTTGTGCTTTCTTTCATGATACCTTAGGCTTCCAGATTCTTTCCAGTACATTATATTGTCTTTCAGGCCATGGTCTTTGACCATGGAAAACTCTTTTTCTATAAAAGTCTACCTAATCAATATAGGATATTGAATCTCTATGGCTTCATGAATCCCATTTTCTAAACAAGAAATAAAAGGATAAGTTAGCTATTTTCTAAGGTCCTTTCCAACCCTATTATTCTATGATTTTTGAACAAAAGATTTATAACCAGACAATGAGACATATTGAAATTTCTTTCAAGACTAATAGCACCATTCCACATTGACAGGACTACATAGTGCCCATGAATTTTTTCTGAGTAATCCATAGTCTCTCATAAAGTTCTCCTTATTCCTAACAACATCCCTATGTGAGGTGATTGATCAAAGATCAAAGAATCATAAATTTAGAATGGAAAGGGACCTAAAAGAACATTTAATCCAAGTCTTTCATTTTCCAGATTAGAAATCTGGAGCCCAAGGTCACATAAGTAGTAATTTACAGAGCCAGGATTTGAAATGAAACCTTAGGTTTTCAAAACCAACATTCTTTCTGCTATACTATGTTGTCTCTGAGGTATACTCTCTGGTCATTGAAGACCCTTTTTTCTATAAGTCCACTGGATCAATATAGGAATTGAATCTTGATGTCCTCATGAATCCCACATACCAATCAAGAAAAGTGGGATAAATTAGACAATTTCTAAGGTCTCTCCCAACTCTGTAACCCTGCGATTTATAAACAAAAGATTTATGATCAGATAATGAGGCATAATGATGTTAAACTAATTAATCTGTTAATGCCAGCTCTATGATGTCTTTCCTCTCAATGCTATTAGTGGGAATCGGGTCTATAATTTGTTTTGGCTGATGCAGAAGTAAAAAAGGAGTATATAATCAACAATGTGGGCAGCCAGAAATTTACAATTTTGTGAAAAACAATAAGTACTGTGAATGATAATACATTTCTTAATACATAGTTAAATTATTTTGTTTATTCAATCATTTTAAAATTTCAATATAATTTTCAAAAATACACTATATGCAATGTACTTTAATTGAGCAGTATAGCATCTATAAGCTTAGATTAATGAACACATTTAACTTCATTCAAGTAACAAGTTGAATTATATGAATTGATATAAATTGCCAAAATAAAAGTTCAACAATAAAATTTTGATCATATGGACACTGCATGATATCTATCTGCCCTTGGGTTTCAATAGTTCTTAGATAGCTCCAAACATTTCCAATTGCTGAGCCAATGTATAACATTTCAGTTTCAGGAAGTATTATCTTTGTCCTTATGCATCGAGTGCTGACAAGACTTCTCAACTTCTCTTCAATCTAAGAAAGAATTCTTATAAAACACTTGGAACAAACACAAATGCCTCAGGCATTTAAATTTTATTACCTATACCTCACTAGAGGAGGAGTGATGCCCCTCTTTCTCCATTCACTACAGATTCAGGCCAAACAATGAACTTTATTAGGGAGAAAGTTATTTTTGCTTATTGCACTGAAGAATATTTACTTGTAGTGTTGCAAAGGAATGTGAGCTACTTCACATCAGAGGAAGGATATCCACTGGGTGGTTTGGAAGGAAGAAAAACTGGCAGGGACAGCTCCTCTCCTTCTGTAAACACTACTATATATGATCAGCATAGTGTTTATATTTGTCTCAGCTGAATAATACTGGCAACTATGACTGAAGTATATAGAGACAAGCCAATGAATGAAAAATAGCTCCAAAGCCAGGCTTGAGGTGGGAGAAAAATCTCCTTTGCTACAGAAGTGATCACTAACAGCTTTCAATAATTCCTTTTGCCCATGTCTAAAAGGTAAAATCTCAAAGATGGGTAAAGGACAAAGATTCTCCTGTGCCCAAAGAAGTGAATGAGGCTTTCATATTTCTAATTTTAAAGTAGAAAAATTGTACATAGACAGTTTTGACCAATATGGCAGAGAAAAGTCAGGAGGTTGCCTGAGTTTTCACCAGTTTCCTTTGGAATCAATATTAAATCAGGCCTCTAAATGAATTCTGGAGGAACGGAGCCTCCAAAAAGATGGAGTGAAACAATTTTCCAGCTTAAAATAACTTAGAAGGACTTCAGGAAAGGTCTGTCTCACTTGAGTAAAAAGGGAACACAGCCCAGTACAGATGGTGTCTGAGCAAGCCAGCAGGAGGCTCTTAGCCACAGCACAGATCAGCAAATGAGGCCATTTGGTCCTGGCTCAGAAGACCAGTGGCAGAGCATGCTAGCTCTGAGGCCTCCAGCCCCACTGCAGAATGCAAACTGCCAGCTCATGATGTCCCTGCACAATAGGCACTGCTAGGCCAGGCCACCCCACTGCAGTGGGCAAGCTGTCAGCACCTGAGGCTCAGGAATAAAAAGCCTGTGACTATGTCCCTGGCCTCCAGCACAGGAAGCTTAGGACAGTGCCTCCTATGCCCCAGAAGTAGAGTTCAACTTTAAAAGTCATGAAATAGATTTTTTAAATGAGCAAAGAAAAAGCAAAACAAAATAAAACAGAAAAGAATCTTGACCACAGGAAAGCTACTATGGTAACAGGGAATATCAAAGCACAAACTCAGAAGAGGAGAATAATGTCAAAATGCCTATATGTGAAGTCTCCAAGGGAAACATGAATTGTTTTCAAACCCAAAAAGCCTTCTTGGAAGAGCTCAACAAAGATTTTAAAAATCAAATAAGAGAGGTAGAAGAATAACTGGGGAAAGAAATGAGAGTAATGAAAGAGAAAGTCAACAGCTTGGAAAAGGAAGGACAAAAAATGATTAAAGAAAACAATTCCTTAAAATAAAGGAATTTTTGGACAAATGAAAAGAAGAAAACAACTGCTTAAGAAGTATAACTGGCCAACAGAAAAGGAGATACAAAAGCTAAGTGAACAAAATAATTCCTTCAAAATTAGATTAGGCAAGTAGAAGCCAATGACTCTATGAGACACCAAGAATCAGTCCAACAAAATCAAAAGAATGGAAAAAGTAGAAGAAAATGTAAAATACTATTTTGAGAATTTATTATGGTTCGGATTCGCTGCTGTAAATGACACTCGGACACAGCAGTTAAAAATGAAAGTAAAATTTAATTATGTACAATTATATAATACTAAGAAAATGGAAAGATAGAGAAATCTGAGGGAGAGCTGAACAACATCTGTATCAGGGGAAAAAGTAAAAATCATCACCCTGCCAGAGTAAGAAGGAAATCTGAACAACATCTGTATCAGGGGAAAAAATACAAATCATCACCCTGCCAGAGTAAAAAGGAAAATACAAAGGTTAGAAGAATGCGGGAGAAGGCAGGACTCCAACTGCCAGGTATACAAGGAATAGGTTGCTTACAAAGACACCAAATACCACATGTAACAAGAAGTATACACAATTTAAGAAGAATAATAGAAATAGGTAAAGAAAACATCACCGATACAGGGAAGTACCAACTCTTAACAGTCACGGCTGGGGAATCCCGGTTCACAGCCTTTGAGTCCCGAACGGGAAGGTCCCAGGCAGATCGTCATCTCCATGGGTGAGATTCCAAAGAGGCTCTGAGACTTGCTAGCTAATATGGGTCTTTAAACAAAGAAGGCACTCAGCCAACTAGTCTTAGCAATAGGATTCTGCACACGGGGCACATACGTGACTTAAAGTGGGAAACAAGTCAATTAATCAACTATTTGAGTGGAGTGTTATGGCTAGGTGCAAGAAACAGACTGCTCTTTGATGTTTTGACAAGATTATGCAGGAGGGAAGTAGCCAGATCCCCTTGCATAAACAATTCCAGGAGGGGCTAGTTCCTAGAATCACTATCTAGGTATGTTAGCTTGAGCCAAGTCATAAAGTTCACAGAGCAGTTAAATTCTCAGGGACCTGCATTTCAGTTTCTAGTCCTCATATCAATTAGAGTGAACTTACTTTATATAAAGAATTTCAATTCTTTATTCAAATACTTCATTGGAAAAATAACTGGCCTGGAAAATAGATCAAGAGAGATAATTTTTAACTACCTGAAAATTATGATAAAAGAAAGAGCCTGGACAACATCTTTCAAGAAATTATCACAGAAAGCTTTCTCTATATACCATAAAACCAAAAATAGTCTTGAAAGAACCTACCAATAACCTCCTGAAAGAGATCCCAAAATGGAAATATTCCAAGGAATATTGTAGCCATATTTCAGAGCTCCCAGGTCAAGGGGAAAATATTTCAAGCAGTAGGAAAAAAACAAACCAAGTACCATAGAGTCACAGTCAGGATAACACAAGATTTAACAACTTCCACATTAAAGCTTTGGAAAGCCTGGAATATGATATTCCAGAAGGCAAAGGATCTAGGATTACAACCAAGATTCACCTACCCTAGCAAAAGGGAGTATTATCCTTCAGGGGGGAAGGGGATATTCAATGAAATAGAACATTTTCAAGTATCTTTGGGGAAAAGACCAGAATTGAATAGAAAATTTGACTTCCAAATACAAGACTCAAAAGAAACATAAAAAGGTAAACAGGAAAGAAATTATAAGGAACTTAATAAGGTTAAATTATTTACATTTCATGGGGGGTGGAGTCAAGATGGTGGAGTAGAAAGACTCACGTATGCTAGCTCCGAACCCACAGCCCATATATATCCTGCAAGAAGAACTCCCCGCAAATTCTGGATCACTGCAAGGCATGCAGAAACACAGGGGAAAAGATTTCTGATCCAGAGAGCCCTGGAGAGCCGTCCCCAGGGTCCATCACGTCCTGGAAAGCGAAGCCCACCCCTGCACTGCCCTGGCCACAAGGCCAAGAGGAGCAGATCTGAGGAGGCTACAGGGATGGAATCTCCGGCAGTTGGGAAGGTCCTTCCGCCCAAAGATGCTACAGGTCAGTGAGAGGGATGTCTGGGCTGGCCGAGAAGGTAGCGGGGTGTCTCTGTGGCTCGGGCCCCCTTGGGAGGCAGTTGCAGAAGCAGCGGCGGCTGCCCCCCCCCATACTCCTGGACCAGCAGGCGGAAGGTCAGGGCCATTACGGAAGGTCTCTGCATAAACCCCCAAGGGAACTGACCCTGGGAGATGGCCCTGCCCACACCCGCTCCATTACTGAAAGTCTTTGCATAAAGCCCCTGAGGGAACTGAGCATGGGAGGCGGCCCTGCCTCCACCTGAGCACCAGAACTTAAGCTCACATTGAATAGCAGCTGCTCCTGCTGCGAATAGGCCTGAGACTGGGAAGCAGCATTTGAATCTCAGAACCCAAGCACTAGCTGGGTGGATCTAGGCAGGGGTGCAGAGGAATCTCAGAAGTCAAGTAACTGGCTGGGAAAATGCCCAGAAAAAGGAAGCAAAATAAGACCACAGAGAGTTACTTTTTGGGGAAGAGATGTTCCTTCCTCCCTTCATTTCAGATGAAGAAGTACAATGCTTGCCATCAGGGAAAGATGTGGAGGTCAGGGCCTCTCTATCCCAGACATCCGAGGTGGATGTCCGGTGGGCTCAGGCCATGGAAGAGTTCAAAAAGGATTTTGAAAATCAAGTTAGACAGGTGGAGGAAAAACTGGGAAGAGAAATGAGAGAGACACAAGAAAAACTGGTCAATATGTTGGTAAAGAAGACCCAAAAAAATGCTGAAGAAAACAACAGCTTGAAAAATAGGCTAAATCAATTGGCAAAAGAGGTTCAAAAAGCCAATGAGGAGAAGAATGCATTCAAAAGCAGAATTAGCCAAATGGAAAAAGAGGTTCAAAAGCGCACTGAAGAGAATAGTTCTCTCAAGATTAGAATGGAATAGATGAAGGCTAATGACTTTCTGAGAAACCAAGAAATCACAAAAAAAAAAACCCAAAAGAATGAAAAAATGGAAGAGAATGTAAAATATCTCATTGAAAAAACAACTGACCTGGAAAATAGATCCAGGAGAGACAATTTAAAAATTATGGGACTACCTGAAAGTCATGATCAAAAAAAGAGCCTAGACATCATCTTTTATGAAATTATCAAGGAAAACTGCCCTGATATTCTAGAACCAGAGGGCAAAATAAGTATTGAAGGAATCCATCAATCACCTCCTGAAAGAGATCCAAAAAGAGAAACTCCTAAGAACATTGTGGCCAAATTCCAGAATCCCCAGGTCAAGGAGAAAATATTGCAAGCAGCTAGATAGAAACAATTCCAGTATTGTGGAAATACAATCAGGATAACACAAGATCTAGCAGCTTCTACATTAAGGGATCGAAGGGCTTAGAATAGGAAATTCCAGAAGTCAAAGGAACTAGGACTTAAACCAAGAATCACCTACCCAACAAAACTGAGTATAATACTTCAGGGGAAAATATGGTCTTTCAATGAAGCAGAGGACTTTCAAGCATTCTTGATGAAAAGACCAGAGCTGAAAAGAAAATTTGACTTTCAAACACAAGAATGAGAAGAAGCATGAAAAAGTAAATAGCAAAGAGAAGTATTAAGGGACTTACCAGAAATGAACTGTTCACATTCCTACAGGGAAAGACAATATTTCTAACTCTTAAAACTTTTCAGTATCTGGGTAGTTGGTGGGACCACACATACACATACACACACACACGCATGCACACACACACACGCATACACGTGTGCACGCACATACAGAGACAGAGAGCACAGAGTGAATTGAATAGGATGCGATCATATCTTCAAAGAAATTAAGGTAAATGGTGAGATAGAAATGTAGTGGGAGGAGAGAGGGTGAAATGGAATGTGGTAAATTATATCTCATTCAAGAGGCAAGCAGGAGACTTTTTAGTGGAGGGAAAAAGAGGATAGCTGAAAAAAAAACATGAAGTTTACCCTCATCACATTCGACTAAAGGACAGAATAAAATGCACACTCATTTTGGTAGGAAAACCTATCTTACAATACAGGAAAGTGGGGGAGAAGGAGATAAGCAGGGTGGGAGGGATGATGGAAGGGAGGGCAATGGGAGGAGGGAGCAATTTGAAGTCAACACTTGGGGAGGGACAGGATCAAAAGACAGAATAGAAACAATGGGGGACAGGATAGGATGGAGCGAAATACAATTAGTCTTATACAACATGACTATTATCGAAGTCATTTGCAAAATTACACAGATATGGCCTATATTGAATTGCCTGCCTTCCCAAAGGGAATGGGTGGGGAGGGAGGGATGGGGTGAATTTGGAACTCAAAGTTTTAGGAACAGCTATCTAGTATTATTGTTGTTACTAGGAAATAAGAAATACAGTCAATGGGGAATAGAAAGTCATCTGGCCCTACAGGACAAAAGAGAAGATGGGGACAAGAGAAGGGAGAGAGGATAGAAGAGAGGGCAGATTGGTGACAGGGAAAATTAGAATGCTTGGTGTATTGCGGTGGGGGGAGGGGACAAATGGGAAGAAAATTTGGAACCCATAATTTTGTGAAAATGAATGTAAAAAGTTAAATAAATAAATTTTAAAAAAGAAATAATTAATAACATTAGCAAAGTTGCAGGATATAGTAATCATGTAAATAATCACCATTTTTATGTATTTTCAACAAATTCCAGTAGCAAGACATAAAAAAAGAAATTCCATTTAAAATAATTATAGAAAATATAAAATATTTGAGAGTCTATCTGCCAAGACAAATCTGGGAGGGGGGTTGAATCAAGATGGTGGAGTTGAAGGATGGACCTGTAGAATCTCCCTCCTGTAAGCCATAAAATACCTGCAAAAACGACTACAAACAAATTCTAGAGCAGCAAAAGCCACAAAACAGCAGAGTGAAAAATATTTCCAGCCCATGGCAGCCAGGAAGGCCAATAGGAAAGGACTATTGCACTGGCCTTGGCTGCGCAGCAGGGAGAGTACTGGAGCAGGCCTCAGGGTGCACAGAATCCCTGGAAGCAGTTACAGTTCCCAGATCCTTCAACCCACAAATGTTAAAGGCAGCTTCAAAGGTCAGTGAGAAAGTGCTTTCATCTTCATAAGAAGGCAACAGAGTCTGGCCTCAGCGGCTCCAGGGTGGCAGCAGTTGCTGCGACACAGCATCCATTTTCAGAGTCATCAACCTAAAGTCCCCCAGGGAATCATGCTCCTGATCTGGATCTTGGCCCTGAATGGTGACAGGGTGAAGAAGAGTGCCGGCTAGCCTGGTGGAGCTGGTGGAGGCTCTGGAGAGTGAGGCCTACTGGCAGATCCTGGGCAAAACAGAGTGCCTGTGGTTAATAACAGAAAAGAGCTCAGGACAGGAGAGAAGTAAACTCCTGTCCCTTGATTGTGCCACCTTGGAGGAACTGAGAACTTACGGGTTCTTAGAGTATATCCACCTGTTGAAAAAGGACTCAAAAGTCAAGCTATTGGTTGGTAAAATGCCCAAAAAAGGGAGAAGAAAAAAAAAATATAGCAGGCTACTTTTTTGGTGAACAGGCATTTTCTTCTATCCTTTCAAATGAGGAAGAACAATGTTTACCATCAGAGGAAGACATAAAAGTCAAGATTTCTGCATCCAAAACCTTCAAAATAAATATACCATGGTCTCAGGCCTTGGAAGAGCTCAAAAAGGAATTTGAAAATCAAGTAAGAGAGGTGGAGGAAAAATTGGTAAGAAAAATGAGAATGTACAAGAAAAATCATGAAAAACAAGTCAGCAACTTGCTAAGAGAGAACCCCCAAAAAATGCTGAAGAAAATAACGCCTTTTAAAGTAGAATAACTCAACTGCAAAAGAGGTCCAAAAATCCAACAAGGAAAAGAATGCTTTAAAAAGCAGAATTAGTCAAATGGAAAAGGAGGTTCAAAAGTTCACTGAAGAAAGTAGTTCTTTAAAAATAAGAATGGAGCAGATGGAATCTAATGATTTTATGAGAAACCAAGAAATTACAAAACAAAACTAAAAGAATGAAAAAACAGAAGGCAATGTGAAATATCTCATTGGAAAAACAACTGACCTGTAAAATAGGTCCAGAAGAGACAATTTAAAAATTATGAGACTACATGAAAGCCATGATCAATAAAAGAGCCTAGACATCATCTTTCATAAAATTATCAAGGAAAACTGACCTGATACTCTAAAATCAGAGGGTAAAATAAATATTGAATGAATCCACTGATCACCTTCTGAAGGAGATCTGAAAAGAGAAACTCCTAGGAATATTGTAGCCAGATTCCAGAGTTCCCAGGTCAAAGAGGAAGTATTGCAAGCAGCTAGAAAGAAACAATTTGAGTATTGTGGAAATACAATCAGGATAACACAGGATTTGGCAGCTTCTACATTAATTGAATGAAGGGCTTGGAATATGATATTCCAGAAGTCAAAAGAGCTAGGAGTAAAACCAAGAATCACCAACCCAGCAAAAGTGAGTATAATGTTTCAGGGGGAAAAAATGA
The DNA here is from genome assembly GCA_023548195.1 of Bettongia penicillata ogilbyi. Taxonomy (NCBI): domain Eukaryota; kingdom Metazoa; phylum Chordata; class Mammalia; order Diprotodontia; family Potoroidae; genus Bettongia; species Bettongia penicillata. Next base: position 4,576,726 of record JAJHZJ010000052.1, on the reverse strand, counting down.
TCATTGAATGAAATGAAAGACTTTCAAGCTTTCTTGATGAAAAGATCAGAACTGAATAGACAATTTGACTTTCAAACACAAGAATCAAGAGAAGCATGAAAAGGTAAACAGGAAATAGAAATGATAAGGGAGTTACTAAAGATGAACTGCATACATTCCTACATGGAAAGATATCATTTGTAACTCTTGAAACTTTTCTCAGTATTTGGGTAGTTGGAGGGATTATATACATATATACAGAAAGAGCACAAGGTGAGTTGAATAGGAAGGGATGATATCTAAAAAATAAAATTAAGAGGTGAGAGAGGAATATGTTGGAAAGAGAAAGGGAGAAATTAAATGGGGCAAATTATCTCTCATAACAGAGGCAAGAAAAGCAAACTTTTTCAATGGAAAGGAGAAGGGGGGAGATGAGAGGGAAAACATGACCCTTACTGTCATCACATTTGACTTAAGGAGGGAATAACATATACACTCAATTTGGTATGAAAATATATTTCACACTACAGGAAATAAAGGAGAAAGAGATAAGTGGGATGGGGAGATGATAGAAGGGAGAGAAAATGGGAGGAGGGAGTAATTAGAAGTAAACACTTTTGGGGATGTACAAGATCAAAAGAGAGAATAGAATAAATGGGGGGCAGGATAGGATGGAGGAAAAAATAGTTTGTCTTACACAACATGACTACTATGAAAATCTTTTGCAAAACTACACATATATAGCCTATATTGAATTTCTTGCCTTTTCAGTGGGGATAGGTGGGGAGGAAGGAAGAGAGTGAAGTTGGAACTCAAAGTTTTAGGAGCAAATGTTGAGAATTGGTTTTGCATGCAACTGAGAAATAAGAAATTCAAGTAATGGGGTATAGAAATTTATCTTGCCCTACAAGAAAAGAGAGAAGATGAGGATAAGGGAAGGGTGGGGTGTGATAGAAGGGAAGGTATATTGAAGAAAGCAGTAATCAGAATGCATGGCACTTTGAGGTGAGGGAGAGGGGAGAGATGGGGAGAAAATTTGAAACTTGAAAATTTTTGGAAATGAATGTTGAAAACTAAAAATAAATAAACATTAAAAAAAGGCAAATCTGTGAATTGTATGAACACAACCTCAAAATGTCTTCCACACAAGTAAAATAAGATCTAAATAGTTAGAAAAATATCAATTGCTCATGGGTAGTTTGAGCTAATATAATAAAATGACAATTCTGCCTATATTAATTTACTTATTTGGTACTGTCCCAATCAAACTACCAAAAAATATTTTATAGAGCTGGAAAAATAGTAAGAATTCATCTGGAAGAACAAAAATTCAAAAAATTCAAAGAAATTAATGAAAAGAAATGCAATGGGAACGTGGCTTAGTCATACCAGTTCTAAAACTATATTACAAAGTGACAATCATCAAAATTCTTTGCACTGCCCAAGAAATACAGTGATGGATCACTGGAAAAGGTTAAGTATATAAGACAAAGTAGAAAATGGCTACAGTAATTTATAGTTTAATAAAGCCAAAGACTCTAGCTTCTGGGATAAGAACTCATCATTTGAAAAAAAAAAGAAAAACTCCTGGAGGAATCCTGTCTCTGGGAACCAAGATAGTGGAGTAAGAAGTAAATCACTCTCTCTGATAGTGGAGTAAGAAGTAAATCACTCTCTCCCTCCCTGATTGACCTCTTAAAGTCCAAAAAATATCACTCCAGGAAAAACCCTGGAATAGCCCAAATAGCAGAAAGATGGGATGCATCGGTCTTATAACCCAGTAAGCCTGGGGGATTAATGAGAAAATCTCCTGTAGCTCTGGGGAAGGGGGAGCAGTTCAGGATGGGAGGCATCCCAGAAAGCCAGCAGCAAGTCCCACCTCAGCAAACCAGGGGCAATCCTAAGACCTAGGGTGGTAGAGCAGGCAAGCACCAACACTAGAACTCCAACTCTCACCCCTGAGGGTCTCAGAACAGGCAGAGTAACCAGCAGATGCCAGTTCAGAAAACTACCACCTCTACCAGCATTCTTCAGCAGCCAAATCCCCTAGTGCTTCAGCATAACTCCAGGAGGCAGACATCCTCCAGCAGTCAAGCATTCAAATGCAAGGCCCCAGTGAGCAGGTATTCCCCCAAGGGTTAAACCCCTCATCCCCATCCTGAGATTTCCAGTGTTGTTGATCCAAGTTCAGCCCCAGGTAACAGTCTCCAACTGCCAGCACCTGAGACCCCAGCACACAAAGCCAGTGATCAAGTCCCAGGTTCCTAGTTCAAGAAGCTTGGGTCAGTGCACCCTTCACCACAATACGAGAATTCAACTCTAAATGCCAAGAGTTAGACAAACACCATGAACAAAAAACAGAAACAGACAAAGATTCTTATTATGGGGACAAGAAAGATCAAGGCACAGATTTAGAAGAGGACAACATTGTCAATATACCCACATCTGAAATTTCCAAGGGCAATATGAACTGGCACCAAGCCCAAAAAGTCTTCTTAGAAGAGCTCAAGAAGAATTTAAAAATCAAATAAGAAAGATAGAAGAAAAATTAGGAAAATAAATGAGAGGTATACAAGAGAGAGTCAATAGCTTAGAAAGGAAGAACAAAAATTGACTGTAGAAAATAAGGATTTAAAAAGTAGAATTGGTCAAATGGACAAAACTCACTGAAGAGAACAACTCCTTAAAAAGTAAAATGGGCCAAATAGAAAAGAAAGTACCAAATTTAATAGAAGAAAACAATTTGTTAAAAATTAAATTTGGGCAAGTAGAAGCAAATGAGTCTATGAGAAAAAAAAGAATCAGTCAAACAGAAACAAAAAACATGAAAAAAATAGAAGAAAACAAAACACTTCTTTAGTAAAACAAGTGACCTGAAAAAGAGATCCAGGAGAGACAATGTAAAAATTATCATTCTACCTGAAAACCATGATGAAAATAGATCCTAGGCAGTGTCTTTCAGGAAATCATCAAGGAAAACTGCCCTGACATTCTGGTTTTTCCCTTTTAATGATTCTGTCACAATGCAACTAATGTCAAAATGTTTAATATGATTGTACTTGTGTAACCTATATTAGATTGTTTGTTGCCTTTGGGAGGGTAGAGAGGATTAAGAGGCAGGGTGAAATCTGGAACTCAAAATCTTATAAAAATGAATGTTGAAAACTAAAAAATAAAAGTAATTGGAAAGTATTTACAAAAAAGAAAAATAAAGAAAAAGTATGCATAATAACCAACTAGAGACTTAATAGTTTCCCTCTCCCTAGTGGCAATTTAGGAAGAACATGTAAGAGCTACATAAAATTTATCATGTACATTCAATATATGTAGAGATAGTGGATGTTTCCTTTGAACTTTCTGGTTATTCATAAGATCGTCATCAGGAAAGAAGTTTGGTGACTTCGTAGGTGATGAAGGCAGTACTGTATACATCATCAACTGATCATCTTTTCAATGAACTGCAAAATTGATGAGGGTAGAGATTATGACTAATAAGAGACAAAAGAAATTCAAATTCTATCTGGCATCTAGCATCTGAAAATAGCATTTAATAACTGTTTGTTATATGAATAAGTAAATGGCAAGTAAAGAATATGCTTGAGTTACTGTAGAACAGTCTCTTTCAAAGGATATAGAGTTCATGTGGAGAGTAGCTGGTAATAAAACTGGAAACTCAAGTTGGAAGCCATTCATGAAAAGTCCTATAGAATAAGCCAAAGAATTTGGACTATATTTGATAGGGAATAAAGAATTAATTGAAGTATTTTTGAAAGATGTGGGAACAAAAAGAACAGAATTGTGTTTCAGGAAAATTAGAAGTGTACAGAATAGATAGGGTGAGAGACAGAGGCAGAAAAAAGAATTAGGATTCAGTTATTAATTATTAATCATAGTCCTGCTGAGGATTGGAGAGCTGAAATTTGGGTGCTAACAGAATAGAAAGAAGACAGATCCAAGCTGTATCTTGGATAATAAATCAGCACAATTTGGTTAGTGATTTAATGTGATATTATGGGAGAGATGAGTGTTATTGCTTATAATAATAAAAGTTCTCATTCCTAAAGAGCTTCAAAGTTCACAAAGTGCTTTTCTCATTAAAATTCTGTGAGACAGGATAGTATCATTCCCATTTATCAAAAAAGAAGCAGCTTTAAAGAGATGAAGTGACTTGCTCTGAGTTACCAAGACAGTAATTGTGTGGAGGGGTGGGAAACTGGAAATCAGGTTCTCTGACTCCACATTTAGTCCTGCTTCCATTAGTCTATGTTTCTTTCTCCATCAGAATCTACGTCCTGGTGAACATCAGAGAAGAGAGTCTGAGAAGTTACTTCATTTATAGAAGTTCAATACTAGGTAGGCTGAAGACTGCTTGGGAGTGAGGACTGTATTATAATTTTCATCGTATCTGTAGCACTTAGAACAGTGCCTGACACAGAGTGGACAGTTAATAAATTCTAGTGAACTAATACATTGATGGAGGCAGAGTGGTGTGGGCAAGGAGTGGAGAGAGGGTCAGAACAAGTAGTTGTTACAGAATGGAAATTATTTCTAGAGAAGAAATCATACAAAAATACAAAAATCATACAAAAATACAAAAAAAAAGGCCATTTTTGCTCTTGGTTAAAAAAACAATAACAGTTACAACTATATCTTTATCAAGATATCTTGGTGTAGTTATGAATCCATATTAAGATTGTGGACAAATTCTTCCCCCTACCCAATTTAAAGCTACTTATCACCTCTTCAGGTAGCGAACCCATCACGTTGATTTCAGCACCATACGCTGAACCAAGGAACCCAGATGGTATTTGGGATGGTTTTAGGTGTTAGATCGGATGATTTTCTTGACCCAGCAATACAATTTCCTTCTAAGTTGTAAAATATTTCCCAATCTAATTAATTTCATCCCTGACTTTTTGAAACTCTATCATTAAATGAGTTCTCTTGTTCATAGCCATCTGCTTCTTGAGTTCCATTATCCTCAGTACTTTATTTTTTTTTTATTTCCTCTACTTCTAAATATCTCCCTAGTGATGTAATCAAAGTGCAAATTTCAAAGTTCCCATAAGCTGTTGTTATTCAGAAGTCATCCTTTCCCATCTCTTCAAGACCCTTTAGGAATTTACCATCACTTTTATTTTCACATCAGTTTCAGGTCACTTCTTTCAGCCTTCAGGATGTTGCTTTATTCTCTTTGCTTATATCTTGACTTTTGTTTGGTTTTCTACTAAATGAGATTTCATCCTCCCTCAACTCAGCAGTATATTTTGTATGTGTCCTTTAGTCTTTCATAAAAAAAAAAAAAAGAAAAGAAAACTTCATCTATTTCCCTTTGCATAGTGTACAGTTTGCCTTTACAGCATAAATTCCTATATCACACTCTTCTAATGCTCATTTCCCCCATATATCCTTACATTGGCAATTTTCCATTTGAAGATTCTGTCAGTGAAGCAATGGTAGAAAGAATAAAATGATATCAGAAACAGAAGACTCTAACCTGTAGCTTCCTTTTGTACATTTTAAGCAGTCAAATAAGCATTGTTATAATTTTTTTGTCTCATTTTGATTACAAGAATTGTCACACTTTTTCCTATGTCAAAAATTGTCATCTTCATCTAACAATCTACTTTACTGCTTTTAATTTTCCAAGAAACCTCTTTTTTTTTTTGCTGAAATCTTTCAACATTAGGTTAACATCAAAGGATTCTTTTTAAAGAAGAAAGAAATCACTAGAAGGTAACACTAACTTGGCAAGCATCCTTTCAATTAACTCTTTCCTTTGTTAAGCAGTCTATTTAAAAACAATGCTAAAGATCCAGTATATATTCCCAAAAGAAATGTTGACTTTCCCAAGTAATAATTTTTAAGGATCTTCAAAAACTTATGTGAAGTAAGTACTTGCTTTATGGCACTTTAAGACAGAAAGATATTTTGCAACTCCTTCCAGAGGCTGCTGTTCATGTACATTGCTTGATCTAGCATTATTTTCTGCCAGCAAAGAATGCTCAGGAATCTTTAGTGATTAATGGTTGAAAATAGCTCCTCTTTTGAAAAATAATTGACCTGCAAAAATGGTGCCATTGTTTCCTTGGCAAAGAGATTTTTGTGGCCAAAACTTTCTCATTTAAAATTATTTGTTAGCACTTTGCAATGTAGTTTTGGCTAGTAGCAATATAACTGATGAAAAAAGCACATACAGAAGAGTAAAAATAGAAATGAAATTAATAGCTTCACACAAGTGAAAAATAATTGTTACAGATCTTGTTTTTATGTTGGAATTTTCTATTCTGCCATTTACAAACTGAGTAGTAAATGATTTTTCTCTGTGCTTTTCAGCAAAAGATGCCGCATTGGCTCCTAATCAATATAAGTGACAGCATTTATCATTATCATCATAACAAGCTTAACTATGAAGAATTTATACTTGACAAAGGATCTAACAAAATCTGTTCTTGGATTTGATTTTATTCATTGCAATTCCATAAGTGTGCATTAAGAATACTAAATGTCAGGCCTTATAGAAAGTCAAAACCAATCCCTACCCTCAAAGAGCTCATATTCTGCTGGTGGAGAGGGAGAGAAAAGGAAAAGATTATTCATTTCAACAGGCAAATGTGACTACTAGTCAAAACTGTTGCATGTTGTGTACTCAAAAAGACATTCATGAAATTTATGGGAATTGAATTCCTTATTCTCCAAAGGAAGTCTTAAATTCCATTTTCCAAGAGTTGGACCAGTTTTTATAACTTTCAATGCATGTAATAATATGTTGATGAAATGTTTGTCTCCAGAAATCATTAATCTTTGTCTGTTTCTCGATTTGTTTGAAATCATTTGAATACAAATTCAAAAATTTAGCTTAGAGCATGTGTATAATTTTTATAAATATCAATAATAAAATATTATAGCATCATATTATTAAAAATCCCCACATTTCACTTGTAAGATCATAGATTTAGAGCTAGAAGAAACAAGGTCACATGGCACAACCCCTTCCTTTTTATTTGGTTTAATTGACATGCCCAGGGTCACACAGGGAGAAAATAGTAGAAATGGAATTTCAAATCCAGGGTTCTTTCACTTGGAATACACTTTTACTTCTATTACCTTCCATGAATATCCATTGCTGATAGGAAAAATGTCTCATTTTAATGTAAATTAGTGAAATTCAATTTCTTAAAATAACAAAGACATAATAAAAATGTGTGATTTTTTTCCTTTATACATGGTTTGTAGAGGGGGAAGGGAAGAATGAAGCTATATAACTGAATAAACATTTAGTTAACTTTAAAACTCTTTTGAACCTCCCGTGTGAAATATAGTTTTGAAAGGAGCTAACTAGAACCTTCTGGAAACTAAAGTACTTTATATCCTCTTGCAAAATGTGACTTCCTATTTTCCAAAGAAACACTTTAGAAAATCTTACTCACGAGGGCATCTTAGACAGTTGATGACTTTTCCAGAAAAATGTTGATGACTTGAGTGAAATTTAATCAGAACATTCCACTTTTATTTAATTTCTTTTACAATGCACTTGGGTTTCAAAATTAAGAAGGAAATATACTTGGCAAAATATCTAGTGGAGGTTCTTTCATCTTAGATATTTGGAAAAATACTTTGGGAAATTTGACAAATGCCTATCATGGATGAATAAGTTTCTCATCTCACAGACTAATTTTTAAATGGGATTATTTTAGTGTGTACTAGGCTAAGTGACTTAACACTAAATAAAGTTTTCACTGGAAGAGTAAAATAAGGCACCCCAAGCTTCTTACTCGGGAAACTGATTCAGCACAAAAAGAAATCAATATAGCCAACATCTCCAACCCCTGTATAAAAAAGGACATGGTTTGACTAGATGATTTTTAAGGTCACTTCTAGCTCTAAATTTCTAGGATTCCATGAAAATTAGTATCAGATTTACAGTATATTGAGTTAGAGTACAATCACTGGAATATTCTTATCATTAAAAATGGAAGATTACCCTTTGATTACAATACTATTCTGCTGCTTCAAATCTTATAATGATAATCATAGGCTTCATTCATCCATCAACTATTTATTGAATGCCTACAATGTGGAATCAAGCCAATGTGATGCAGTAGGAAGAACAATGAATTTTAAGTCTAAAGACCTGAGTCTTAGCTGAATTTCAAAGAAAATACAGAGAAACCAAAAGATATGACTTCATTTGCCTGAATTCAACACACAATTGTACCCCAACTGCCTGACCATAGTTACCAGAGAAGGAAGCACACCATCTGGGTTCTCAAAGTTGAGGGGCTTCTTAGAGGTTTCCCAGAGTCCTCATTTGGCCAAACAAACACTTGCAATCAGTAAGCCCCAAAGTAATTAACATGGCTTCCTCTGCCTAACCATAATTCCACAAACAGGTACAACCATCTGACCATACTACCAAAGTTGCTCCTCAGCAGCTTCCCAAAGTCCTCATAGGGCATTCAAACCTTCTTATAAAAATGAAGCTCCAAAGTAAAACCTCAACTCAGAGTATTTATACTTTTTTGAGAGTCAGAGGGCATCACAACCCTTTCCCCAGTACCTCAATAGAAAAAACAAAAGGCACTTGGGATCCTCCCACAAAACAACTTCCCTAACCAAGCTGCCCACAGTGGCCAGGCCCATCAATGGGTGAGAAAGATCTTTAATCGCTTTAAAATAATTAACAATACAAATACATACACTATTTCTAGTTAAAGAAACTTGTTTCTGTACTTTACTCTTGGTAAAGACTCTTGATTGATAAAGGCAAGATTCAATCAGAAGCACTTGATTATTCTAAAATGAAAACAGCAAAAGATCCTATTTTGATTGTCATCACAGTCACTTAACTGATCTGAGACAGTTTTCATATCTGGAAGATTGGGATGATATTTAAATATGTTAAATTCTTTTGTTTAGGCAACTAGATGGTGCCATGAATAGAGTCTTGGGTCAGGAAGACCTGAATTCAAATCCACCTCAGATAATTATCAGCTATGTCACCCTGGGCAAGTATAACCTTGCTGTGTCTTGGTTTCTTCAAATATAATATAAGAATAATAATAGTTCCTATCTTACAAGATTGTCATAGGATAAAATGAGAAAATATTTGTAAAGATCTTAGTGCCTGGTACAGAGTAGTAACAACGCATTTTTTGTTTCTTCCTCTCCATTTCATCACCATAAAGTGAGTGATTTAATTGCAAGCAGCATAGTGTAAGGGAAAGAGCCCAAGATTTAGAGTTAGAAGACTTGGGTTCAAATCCCAACTCTGCCAACCTCTGATCAATTGTCATCTTTGTGACAATGTGCAAGTTACTTAAGTTCCTCATGTAAAGATTGGACTAGATAGTCTCTAAGGTTTCTGTCTAATTTTTTGATCCTATCAAATGCTGACTCTATTTACATACATAGGTGGGACAAGACAAAGTGCCCCAAATGGCTTTGTTATATAAGTCTTTTTGTCAGGCAGACTGCTTATCCCATTAGTCTACAGGTACCATGCAAATGTGGATAGGTCAATATTTGAATTAATTTAATTAATGTATGTGATTGATACAATTGTTTTGTGATAATTTAAATTACACAGAAACTATGTCTCTTGAACCTTTTTATTATCTTATTAATAAGACCCTCAGGTTATTAATAAAAGATGGTCATATGGCAGTCTCTCTTAGACCAAAGATAACCATGGTGGCCGGGCTAACAGTTTATATATCCTTTTCAATGAGGGGCTGAGGTCATCCATCATCATGTCACTCTTGGACAGAGAAAATATTTCTATACAGAGTACTCTCTGTCTTGGGCTATCTTTTTCTCTAGACCAGGGGTGGAGAACCTTTGGCCCTCTAGGTCCTCAAGACCTTTGACTGAATCCAAACTTTTATTAGGATTTTTTCTGTAAGTATGGATTCATGTGGCCTCCAGATCTCAGATTTCTCATCCATGGTCTTGACAAAAGGATCTGTCTCTACCCAAACTTGAGTAAAACAAAATGGGTTTTCTCACCTTATATTAAAGTCTTTGTAAGTTTGAGTAAGGTCTGATCACTTTGAGAAAAGTTAATTCAAGCTCATTATAAGAAATGTCCTTCAAGAGACCAAGCTTTTTAAAATGAGGAATTTGAAAGGGGAGAACTTGAATCTCCCCAAGATATTGGTTATTAATAATAGTTTCTCCCAGCAACTTACTTGTATATATAATCATTCACTTTGTACAAGTGCATAAAGAGGCATTTATATATTTTGTTCACTGAGAATTTTACCTTACTGGTCTAGGCACATGGCTTTAAGTTGTGATTTCACAACATTTATGCATTCACAATGTATGAGATATTTGAAGTGCTACTGAAAATCACATTGCCCCCTGTTTATTTCAAATGAAAACAGTATTTTTCATGTATAGTGATTATTCAGTCAAATGTCACATTTTCTTTCAATATCTTATCTAAGTACAGAGAAGATAAGATGAGATTATTCAGTTTTACCATGGATATGAATTCTTGTATACACTGGATTGTCAATTTTTGCTTTCTACTTCATAAGGTTCAACTTTCTAGAGGTGTCTCTACTTCTTTGCTGGTGTTCCCTTAGAATCATCATTCTCTTGAGCTACTCAGTATATAGTTTTGACCAAGTCACTTCTGACACAGATCTGAGTTTTTACAGCTGTAAGGTGAGAGTTGAGCTGGGTGATCTCTAAGGACCCTTTTATCTCTGACATTCTATGGTTCTTTTATGTGACTATTTAATCACCAGTATTTTGGAAAAATTTTTAATATTGACTGTCCATTTCCAAAATTTAGATAAAAGCCTGGATTAATCTTATAATTAGTTTTCTTCCTCTGTGTTCTTCCTGACAGGTACACAGTTATATTAGAAGTCCTTCTACCCATGGAAATTCCATGTCCTCTGCCTTCTCCTATCCCTAAGTTATTCAAAATAATTCAGCTGATGAAGTGGAAAGTATCATGAAGAAAACAGACTGACAGAGAGATCTTGGTTATTTCTCTCACTCCTTGATCAGAAATGAAAGTGAAAAGGAATAGCTATGGGGTTGAGAAATGAAATATAAATTTAAGTTATTAGGAGTTAATAAGTCTTTCAACTGAAGGCACAGAAAGAAAAGAATCAAAAATGGTAAAATGTAAGGGATCTTGGAGATCAGTCTCTTCATTTTACAACTCAATAAATTGATGAAGAATAATTGTGTCTGTGTGCTAGACACAATGTTGGACAGTGGGAATATGAAGATAAAATTCAAATAATTCTTACATTCAAAGCACTTACATAATAATGGTAAAAGAGAATGTGTCCATATATAAATGAATACAAAATTAATATATAAAATAAAAAAAAAACAAATTGGGTGACGAGAGGTCATAGAAACTAGGGGATCAGGAAACATCTCCTGTAAAAGATAATGTTTGAATTGAGTTTAATGGAAACTACAGATTCTATAAGGCAGGAACATATTTCAGACATGGGGAATAGTAAATTGATGGAAGTGGGAGTAGGGGCAGCAAGAAAGTCAATTTGATCAAACCACAGCATGTATCAAAAGAGTAACATAAAATAAGACTGGAAAGATAGGTGATGACAGGGTTTAAAAGGGGTTAAGGACCAAAAAGAGGAGTTTGTATTTCTTCTTTGAAGTAGTAAGGAGTCACTGGTATTTACTGAATAACGTGATAGAATGGTGGCACAATGAATACAGTGCCAGACCTGGAGTCAGGATGACTCATCCTCCTGAGTTGAAATCTGGTCTTTGATACTTACTAGCTGTGTGACCCCGAAAAAATCATTTAATCTTTCTTGCCTCAGTTTCCTCATCTATAAAATGGACTGGAGAAGGAAATGGCAAACCACTTCTGTATTTTTGCTAGAAGACCCCAAATAGGGTCCTACAAAGTTGACAGGACTGAAAATGACCGAACGTCACCACTGCCAACAGCATGGTCATAACCATGCTTTAGGAAAATCGCTGTGGTAGTGTGGAGGTCTGAGAACCATAATGTTGAGGTCTGGGGTGCTTGGGTCCCTGAAATATTGATGCCCAAGGTCCCTCCAGAATGAACTTGACCCAAATCTTCTTTCAGTCAAAGTAAAACAAAGTTTATTAAAGATCTGTCATATTGGGTTGACTATTAAGAAGCCTCACCATTTGTGTCACTTGTACTGACAAGGGGGCAGATTGAATCTGAGCTAGATTGAATCTGAGCCCCTTCATGGAGATGAGAAGGATCTTATATACAGAAAGACTGTGGGAGGGATCTTGGGCTGGTCCAGTAGTCTGGGGAGATGAGAGGAGGGGTTTAAGGAGTGTCTTGATGAGAAGTCCAAGGCGGATCTTAATGGGAATGGGGTGACTGATAGAAGGAACCAGCAGGAGATAACAGACAATGGAGGGCTACAGTGGGAAGCAGGTGGGGCAACCCAGAGGTAACAGACAATGGAGGGCCAAGCTTGCTTAAAGGTAAAAGCTTTGGGTATGAAAAGCCAGATTAAATGGGGAGATTTAAGGAGAGTTCAAGGAGGTTCCCAGAGTCTTTGGCCCATCCATAGCTGAATGAAGGTTTTAACAAAAAGGAAGGCAAGGGCAGGGAGGCCAATTTAGAAACTATTACAATGATCCAGAAAAGAAAACTGAGATCCAGGGAGGTGAATTGACTTTCTGTTGGTCATAAAACTTAGTGACTAAGCCGTAACTCAAGACTTCACTCTTCTTTTTCCAAATGCACTACTCTTTCCACTATGCCACCATTTTCTTGTGAGAAGAATACAAAAGTGTTAATTTCCTGACAGTATTTGTTCAGTCATATCTGACTCTTTGTGGCCCCAGTGACCCAGTATCTTGGCAAGAACCTCAGTGCAGTGTGTCATTTCCTTCTCCAGATCATTTTAGAGATGAGGAAACTGAGGTAAATAGGATTAAATGATTTTCCCAGGGTCACATAACTAGTTTAGCGTCTGAAGCCATATTTGAACACAAGCCTTCCTGTCTCCAGGCCCTGTGGTCTATCCATTGCTTCTTAAGTAATACTTACGGTAATAAACTTACAAGAGTAAATAATGGGCAAAGCCCATTAAATCTAGAGACTAATGCATAAAGAGTACATAGACAAGTGAGTTTGGCAGTTAGAAGATGGGGTGGAAAGGAAAAGGAGGCATAATAAAATTTAAGGACAAGTTTGTTGAGGGCCTGAACTAGATTGGTTTTATGTAAATGAGTGGGAAAGGACAAATGTGAAAGATAGTACAAAGACAAAGAAAATGAAGCCAAGCCACTGTAATATATTAAAGTTTGCTTGTTTCAAGGATGTCAATTAAAAAAACCTTGCCCAGAAGGAATGAATTATAAAAGCAAAAAAAAAAAAAAAATGAAAGAGTAAATAAAATTAGGAACTATTCTAATTCCTTTCTCAAGGGATTCAAGAAATTCTTCCCTTTTGCTTTGGACTGACCAAGATCATATTTTGCATCTCACACCACTAGAGAAGATAGATAGTAGTAGCAAATATTATTATGCTACTTTCTGTGGAAAGTCAAAATGACAATAATTCATCTTCATCTCTGGCATCTCCAACACAAAGATTTCAAGGTGTCTGTTCCAGAATCCTAAATCCTATGGGTGCTAATATAGTGAATGATCTGCCAAGTTGTTTCCTGCTCTGGCCAGCTCAAGTAAAAGCCATAAAGCATCTGACTGTCTCTCAAAAAAAAAAAAAAATCTAGCTACAATTATATAATACTTGCATGATGATTAAAGACATGTTTTCAGACATCAATCTCTGCATCTCAGCTCAAGAACACTTTGCTACAACCAGTGTTCTTCAGCTATCTGCTGGTTTATTTATTTTGCCAATAATGAATAACCCAAAAAGCTAGTTTTGCTGTGTTATTCTAATTCCAAAAGACTTCCCCAAAGTGAGTAAATCCTGTTCAGAAATAAGGAGCTAGAATATTTTATAAGGTTCGTGGCTGACATATAATTTTTATTACTGATATCTAAATAAATTCATGATTTGAAAAAAAGAGAGCAAAGTTTACATCCTAAAGTCAAGGTTATACATTAGGATACTGGAATGGTAGCTGCTCTTGTGTTTTTTCATTGGTGAGCAGCGCCCCCTGCAGAAGAAGCTAATACCGTTTGTGAGCATGCACCAGTTTTGTGGAGGAATTTCATTTCTAGATGCTATTTATTGTAAGGAGTAAACACGTTAGATAAGAGATTGTTGGGTAGTCTCTGGAGTGCCTCATTTTCCCACTAAGTTATGTCTAAAATTCCAGCCTATCTGAGGTACAGCATCAAAGAGCAAGTTCATTTTGTGAGAAGCCACAATTTTCTGATAATTGTTCAATTCGTTGTAAAAAGGAAAAATGTTTAAAAGCACAAAAAATATCAGGGAAACTTGTTAACTGAACCATATTGATTAGAATTTGGGGACTAAAAGGAAAAGAATCGTCCTACAGCCTTCAGGCAGGACCATAACTAAACCATCTCAAAGAGATTTAAAAAGCAAACACATAGTTGTATAGTTTGCAAATCACTTCATGTGAAATAAGTAGCACAGGAATGATAACTCAATTTAAAGATAAACTGAGGCCCTTAAGGAAGAGATCAATTGATTTTCCCAAGCCATGTAATTTGTAACTCACTGAGGCAAGATTTGAACCCAGGTTAGCTGATAGAAAGTTCAGTGATGTATATATTATGGAACACTAGTTCTCTGATAAACAGTCCATTTATAAATATTCATAGAACGTGTTCCATAATTTTCCATACTTTCTACCATTGGTATTCTGAATCTGAACTATTCCTGCCTTGTTTAAAAACAATTAGATATTTGTAGATTATTATTAACCTTTCTTTTTTATCTACATATGACGGAATCATAAGACTTGGTGCTAGAAGAAACATTAGAAGTCATGTAATGCAATGTTCTAATTTTACAGGTGAGAGAATTGAAACCCAAGAGAGGTCAAGTGATTTGTTCAAGGTTGCAGACACAGGTTTTTCTGATTTCAAATACAGTGTTCTCACTGTACACTATAGCTATCTTTTCCCATAAATCTAATCCATTCATTACTTTAGTTGTGAGTGTATTAATTATAAGAAAACTTTTAAAGATAAGTCTAATTTTAACAAATCTCTACAAATTTGTATAATCAAGCTTTGCCTGAAACTTTGGAAAGTACATTTTCAGAGATCCAGGTTAACTTCAAACTATTTCCCCAATAAATTAAGCAATAAATTCATTCATTCAACAGTATCTATTATGTACAAAGCAGAAAACTCTCTAAAAGCTTACATTCTAAGTTATGAAACTGGGATATGAGCATAGGAAAAAAATAACTAGCTCAAATAACACAAAATAACATAAAGTAGTATTTACAAGTGAGAGACAGTATGGTTAAGACCCAATATGGATTCAGAATGACTTGGGTTTAAGTCCAACTTTGTGACTATGTGTTAGACCATGAGTACATGCCTTAACTTCTCTTGTCCCATGGAAATTTGAAATTACAGACAAGCTGTTGGTTTAAATTTGCTGAAGGGATTTCCATGCAGACAGCTCCCACACCAATGAAATCAGGCACCTGCACCCATGTATCTATTAAATGCCAGTTCAATGAGATGTATTAAGTTCTATAGAAATACAGAGTAGCAAAAGAGCACAACGGGCTCCCAAGTCAGAAGTAACATTGAATGAATGGGTAGGAATTAGATAAAAATTAAGGGAAGGGCTACATGTCAGGTGGGCAAATAGCATTAGCATATGTGGTAGGGATGAATTATCAGAGATAATTAGATTAGATGAGGCAACTAGAAAAAAAAAGGGATAGACTATTGGAATAAGGAAAACCTGAGTTCAGATCTAACCTCAGACTGTGTGACCCTGGGTAAGTCACTTAAACTCTGTGTGTCTCAATTTGCTTAACTGTAAAATGTGGAAAATAACAGCACCTACCTCCTAGGGTTGGGACCAAATAAGATAACATTTGTAAAGGAATTAACCCCAAACCTAGCACATAGTAGGGTTCTACTTATTAATAATAATAATTACTATTATTAATAAATGCTCAATTTCTCCCTTAGTCTATGTGGAACAGAAGAATCATAAAGGGAACAAATATGGTATAAGTTGATAAAAATAATAGATCTACATCTGCAAGAGACATTAGAAATTGTATAGTCCAACCTCTTTATTTTGTGGATGAGGAAACTGAGGTCCAAAGATATTAAGTATCTTGCCCAAGATAAGGATTGTAGAAGTGACAGAGCTTTATTTTGAAACTAGTTCCTTTGACTCTAAAACTAGTGCGCTCTTTCCACAACATTTTATTACACAGGTAGTCAAATACATGGAATGCCACGGACCCCTTACAAGAAGAATACTCTCAAAGAAGTCAAAAACAGCAGGAAAAAAGGACCATTTTATATGTTAATTAGGAAGTTCTTGGTGGCTTTCAAGTAAGCACTTTCAGTAGATTGGTGGGGGATGAGGATAGAGGGAGTAGCAACTAATCAGATTGCAAGTGGTGAAGAAATAAAGACAGCCAGTGTAGACCGTGTCTAAAATTTGGCTATGAAGGAAAAGAGAAAAATAGAGAAATGTTTTTGTTTGTTTTCATACCCCAAAGGGAGATCTGTATAGGTTTGGATACAGAGAGGAATGTTTCCATAGAGGCAGAGAAACTGACTATTTTGAAAAGAGGGGGAGTAATTGAGGAAGAAAACTGCTGGAGGAGGTGAATTGGGATGGGATGGGATGGAGAACAGGCAGAGGAATTCACTTTGCACATGAGGTAAGGTGCCTCTGCCTCTGAGATACAGAGAGTGAGAATTGGATATAGAAAGATGGTGATGATTTTCTAAAATTTTAGATGTGAGAAAAATCTTAGTGAGTAGTTTCAAGTTCTTCTACATCTCCCACTGTAACAAATCAGAGAGGAATGAAGTATGTGGAAATGAAACTATAAAAGAAACACATTTATTCAAATTTTTCAAATTTCAAGAGTTCTTTATGTAATTAGATTATCACTGAAAAGTTTGCTATATTGCAGATGCAAAAGTATTTCCACAGCATTATTCATAATGCTAGTGTTTGGGGAATTCATAATGATATTAGAGTTATTTTTTTAATATAAATTTATTTATTTAACTTTTTACATTCATTTTCACAAAATTTTGGGTTCCAAATTTTCTCCCCATTTATCCCCTCCCCCCACCCCAATACACCGAGCATTCCAATTTTCCCTATCTCCAATCTGCCCTCTCTTCTATCACCCCTCCCTTCTCTTGTCCCTATCTTCTCTTTTGTCCTGTAGGGCCAGATGACTTTCTATTCCCCATTAACTGTATTACTTATTTCCTAGTAGCAAGAACAATACTAAACAGTTGTTCCTAAAACTTTGAGTTCCAAATTCTCCCCATCTCTCCCTCCCCACCCATTCACTATGGGAAGGCAGGCAATTCAATATAGGCCATATCTGTATAGTTTTGCAAATGACTTCGATAACAGTCGTGTTGTATAAGACTAACTGTATTTCCCTTTATCCTATTCTGCCCCCCATTGTTTCTATTCTGTCTTTTTATCCTGTCCCTCCCCAAGAGTGCTGACTTCAAATTGCTCCCTCCTCCCATTGCCCTCCCTTCCATCATCCCCTCTACGCTGCTTACCTCCTTCTCCCCCACTTCCCTATATTGTAAGATAGCTTATGAAATGAGTAAGATAGCATTATGAAAATGAGTGTGCATTTTATTCTTTCCTTTAGTCAAATGTGATGAGGGAAACTTCATGTTTTTCTCAGCTCTCCTCTTTTCCCTCCACTAAAAAGTCTCCTGCTTGCCTCTTGAATGAGAGATAATTTACCCCATTCCATTTCACCCTCTCTCCTCCCACTACATTTCTCTCTCACTGTTTACCTTAATTTCTTTAAGATATGGTCCCATCCTATTCAATTCATTCTGTGCTCTCTGTCTCTGTATGTGTGTGCACATGTGTATGTGTGCATGCATGTGTGTATGTGTGCATGCACGTGTGTACATGTATGTGCGTGTGTGTGTGTGTGGTCCCACCAACTACCCAGATAGTGAAAAGCTTTAAGAGTTACAAATATTGTCTTTCCATGTAGGAATGTAAACAGTTCAACTTTGGTAAGGCCCTTATGACTTCTCTTTGCTCTTTACTTTTTCATGCTTCTTCTCATTCTTGTGTTGAAAAGTCAAATTTTCTTTTCAGCTCTGGTCTTTTCATCAAGAATGCTTGAAAGTCCTCTGTTTCATTGAAAGACCATATTTTCCCCTGAGTATTATACTCAGTTTTGCTGGGTAGGTGATGCTTGGTTTGAGTCCTAGTTCCTTTGCCTTCTGGAATATCCTATTCCACGCCCTTCGATCCCTTAATGTAGAAGCTGCTAGATCTTGTGTTATCCTGATTGTATTTCCACAATACTGGAATTGTTTCTTTCTAGCTGCTTGCAATATTTTCTCCTTGACCTAGGAATTCTGGAATTTGGCCACAATGTTCCTAGGAGTTTCTCTTTTTGGATCTCTTTCAGGTGGTGATCGATGGATTCCTTCAATACTTACTTTACCCTCTGGTTCTAGAATCTCAGGGCAGTTTTCCTTGATAATTTCATGAAAGATGATGTCTAAGCTCTTTTTTTGATCATGGCTTTCAGGTAGTCCCATAATTTTTAAATTCTCTCCTGGATCTATTTTCCAGGTCAGTTATTTTTCCAATGAAATATTTCACATTCTCTTCCATTTTTTCATTCTTTTGGTTTTGTTTGGTGATTTCTTGGTTTCTCAGAAAGTCATTAGCCTCCATCTGTTCCATTCTAATTTTGAGAGAACTATTCTCTTCAGTGAGCTTTTGAACCTCTTTTTCCATTTGGCTAATTCTGCTTTTGAAAGCATTCTTCTCCTCATTGGCTTTTTGAACCTCTTTTGCCAATTGAGTTAGCCTATTTTTCAAGGTGTTATTTTCTTCAGCATTTTTTTGGGTCTCCTTTAGCAAGGTATTCACCTGTTTTTCATGCTTTTCTTGCATCTCTGTCATTTCTTTTCCCAGTTTTTCCTCCACCTGTCTAACTTGATTTTCAAAATCCTTTTTGAGCTCTTCCATGGCCTGAGCCCACTGGACATCCACCTCAGATGACTGGGATAGAGAGGCCCTGACCTCCACGTCTTTCCCTGATGGTAAGAATATTTCCTCGTCATTAGAACTGAAAGGGGGGAACATCTGTCCCCCAAGAAAATAGCTTTCTATGGTCTTTTTTTCTTCCCTTTTCTGGGCATTTTCCCAGCCAGTTACTTGACTTCTGAGATTCCTCTCCACGGGTCTGAGATTCAAATGCTGCTCCCCAGACTCAGGGCTTTCAGTGGCAGGAGCAGCTGCTATACAATGTGAGCTTAAGTTCTGGTGCTCAGGTGGGGGCAGGGCCACCTCCTAGGCTCAGTTCCCTCACGGGTTTTATGCAGAGACCTTCGGTAATGGCCCTGAGCTCCTGCCTGGTGCTCCAGGAGTCCCTGGCTGCCACTGCCTCTGCCACTCCCTCTGCTGCTGCCTCCTGAGGGGGCCCAAGCCACAGAGACACCCCGCTCCCCTCTTGGCAAGCCCAGAAGTCTCTCTCACTGACCTGGAGCGCCTGTGGGTGGAGGGTCCTTTGTGGCTGCCAGAGATTCCGTTCCTGAAGCCTGCTTGGGTCTGCTCCTCTGGGGCCGCGGGGCCTGGGCAGCGCAGGGGTGGGCTCTGCTGTCCGGTGCGCAATGGACCTTTGGGGACAGCTTTCCAGGGCTCTCCAGAATGAAAATCTCTTCCACTGTGCTTCTGCATGGCTTGCACTGAACCAGAATTTGTGGGGAGTTCTTTTTACAGGAATTTTATGGGCTGTGGGTTTGGAGCTAGCATACGTGAGTATTTCTACTCCACCATCTTGGCTCCTCCTCTATTACAGAGTTATTTTGGGAAACATAATTTGCTTGATGAGCCAGGAACAGAAAAAAAAAAGGTAGAAAAAAAGAGGAATAAATGAGTGAAATAACATTTATTAAATACTTACTATGTGCCATGAACTGGGCAAAGAGATGGGGAAAAGTAAAGTCCTTCATCCTGTGTGTGGCCTCCACCCTATGAACATGCTGGGTAGGAGTAGGGGTCTGGATTCAGGCTGAAGAATAAAAGCAATGACATGACCCAGCTCTAGGAGCAAAGGGTCACACACTCAACGTGAGATCAGGAGATGCCAGGGTCCCAAATGTGATCACTGGCTCCTTCTCCCCAGAATCTACTCATTGTGTTCTGCAACGGTCTAGTTGCTATCAGAAGAGATTGAAGGTCCCATCTAGCAACAAGGCAACCAAGCCAATACTTATCATTAGAGCTTTGTTTTGTTTTGTTTTTTCCCCAAGTCCATCTGGATCCTGAGTCCATCCCTCATATTATGACTCCAGCGTCAAAAGTTCTCCAGGGTTTCTACATCTGTATCTGCTGGACTGTGTTGCTGTAAGTCAAATGTCCAATGGAAACTATATTGATTACATACCTTTGTCCACTCAAGGGAATACTCAAATTGTATATTTGAACTCCTAGATCAAGGCTCATTTCATGCCTAGGAGAACCTCTAGGATCTAGGAAACATGGGACACATAACCTCTTAGTAGATTTTGTCTGAATGATTGCGTTACTTGTTCTTATGTACTCTTTATGTACGGGTAACTCTCTAGGGTCAGCATGGGTTCCCTATCACACAGAATATTATGGCCATATAGCATTAGACAAATGGCTCTCAGTACCAGCTGATGGTTAAATTTGTTTAAATGTTGAATAGCCTATTTTGAAATGACACTCCCTCCTTAAACAAGTGCCATTTGTTTAAAAAATAAAAGATACTTTTTGCTGTCAGTTATTTACCTAGACTACTAACAAGAGCCACCCACACAGGATTGAAAAATCTTTTTGACACTCATAGCAAAGTTATAGCTTTGAGCTAATGAAGTCAAAGATTATTGCTGATGATATATTGCATGACTAAAATTGGCCAGATATCTTACTAAAAATAGGTCAGAAAGTGTGAATTGTTCAGTGAATACCCATCTTGTCAGTAATGGCCCCTACCTGTAGGATCACACACGCTTTATTTCAAACAAGTTAACTGACTTACTGTGCTTTAATGTGAATCACCACTACCTCTACAGATCCAGTCTATTTATATGAGAAATTGGTTTGTAATAGGAAACATCTAAGAAATTTCCTAGCTGAAATTGAAAACAGTTTTAGTTTAACCTTGTCTTAACTTAACCTTTGTCTTAAGCAGTTAATCCACTTGGATTTCCAGTACCTGTATAGTGCTTGACTCCTAAATGACATCTTATTTTTAATATATTGTCTTGCCTTGCACTTTGGGGATCCTTACATCCTGCCTAATACTTAATTTTCATATTTCCTTGGTTTTCACTATCTGTTACTGATCCAAGGCACCAAGCCTGATTGACACCCCTGGTTCCACCCCTCCTTACTTAACAACCTCCCATAATCCTGACATGATACCCTTCATTTTACAGAAAAGAAAAAAAAACCCAAAGCTCATTTCACAAATAATGAATGGGTAGTCTGGGGTTTGGGCTTGGGGTTTTGATTTTATACATATATACACACACACACACACATATATATGAAGAATGGCACTTTTTACAAAAGATGACATTTGGAGAGTCATGCAACAGTAGAAGAGTAGTAAATGATCCAGTCAGTGGCTTTTATAACTTAGCAATTTAATGATATTGAGTAATTGGCAGAGTTTACTTGGAAAATGAATATTCTCCATGTTCAGGCCAACCTATTGGCACAGGTATCAGGTATTTACAGCCACAGATGGGTGGAGGAGGAATCCTCCCTTAAGGACAGCCCTTGGGCACACCAAACACACATATTCTGCTTTCCATTTATTCCTAGAATAGCGAGTTGTTTTCTCCATGTGTGACTCATTTGCTCAAGTTGCCTGTTATTTCTTTCCCTTATTTTCCCTCACAAATCCTGTCTGGACTTATTCCCCTGTCCTGGCCTCCTCTTCAAGATGCATTTCTTTAGTATGACTATAATTCCAGTAAGACACCTCCCCTACTTGAACTACTGACACCATCCAAGACTCTTCAAGTCTGGGAAGATCTTATAAAATTACAATTCTGTCACCTATTGTCTTTTTCACTCTCCTCAAAGCCCAGTTTTATGTTTATCTGCACATCAGATAAACTTAACATCTATTTCTTCAGTATGAAAAATTATTCAATAGAATAATCCCATGAATAAAACTCACTTTGTAAGCTAGAGACAGAGAGAGTTAGCATGGCCTGTGTTAAGGCCACTTTTTACCGTGGATTATTAGGATAGTGTTTTGTGAAAGGAAATAAAATTATCCTAGGGATTTGATTGGCCCGCTTGGCCTAAAGCTCAAGCTGTACTTATCTTGATCTACCTTCCTAGTGACTTCAGGCATTATTGACAGGACTTACTGATCTCTAAGGACATAACCCTCCCCACTCCTTGCCTGTGAAGTTGGGGGGTTTCAGACTTGATGGATGTCCCCAGACCAAGAGAGTCACCACACCCTGCCAGGCTGGCCAGATGTGTTTCCATATGGAGATAACAGAGAGGCACATCTATCCAAGTCAAATGTTTCAGTGTCATTGTTGGAAATCTTTTCTCTCCTATGGCTAAATGCACATACTTCTGTTAACTGCTGGATGACCAATAAGCCCCTCTATTTCTCTCTCTTTCTCTCTCTCCCTCTCTCTGTCTCTCTCTCTCTGTCTCTCTCTGTCTCTGTCTCTGTCTCTGTCTCTGTCTCTGTTTCTCTGTCTCTTTCTGTCTCTCTCTCTGTCTCTGTCTCTCTCTGTCTCTATCTCTCTCTGTCTCTTTGTCTCTGTCTGTCTGTCTCTCTCTCTCTCTCTATATATATATATACATATATATATATATATATATATATATATATCCAAACAGGATACCAGTCTGAATTAGGCCCATTTATTACAGCATAGTAGATAACATACTGCACTTGGAATTATAGGCTTTGAATAAAATCAAACAAACAAAAACTTTACCTCAAGCACTAACTTGCTGTACGACCCTGAGGAGATCATTTAACTTTTCTCAGATTTATAATTGTAAAATTTAAAATTGTAAAACTGAAGCATTAATACCTGTAGCATTCACATAGTTTTTATGGGGATCAAACAAGAAAATATGCAAAACATTTTGCAAACCATAAAATATAAAATATTATATAAAATAGATATTTATATTGTGTAAAAAGCCTGCTCTTATTTATTATAAGATTTTTTTCAGCTTTTGAATCTATTTCTCCCATCACACCCATACGGTTAATTTACCACATACCTTCTTCTCTACTAGTTTTCTGGGAAGCTTAATGAGAGGACTCAGAGATCCTGAGAAGAAATTCTGTAAATTAATTGCTCTTATTCCCATTTTACTCAGTCATACTTCTCATATCGTTGGACTGCACTTTGAAGGCAGAGATAGCTACCTAGATGCCGTCAGTACAGGACTTTTAAAATATTATCAGTTCTTCTATTTATAATGACCTGCACATCTCCCTGATCTCATGTGTGGTTGTTCTGTACATGATTCCCACTAATTCACTTAATTTAGACAACACCTTTGAGAAGAGGGACTCAATCCCTACAGGATCAGGCCCCAAAGTTGTTATCTGAATCACATATTTATGTTCCATTTTCAGAAAGAAAAGTGACATATGTTTTGCAGAGAAGGGAGAAGATATCTCCAAGTTTCCAGATGATTATTACCATGAGCTATATACTGCTGTCATCCATATGTTATCTTTGGGAGTTACATATTAGGGTCAAGGGCAAAAGATAATCCCATCCTGACAATTCTCCAATGAAAACATAAAATGAAATTTTGAAGGGAGGCAGGGGGAGTGAGAAAGAGAGCTGGATAGAAAAGAAGTGTCCCTTTGCAAGAAACCAAGGCAAGTGAAGACAGATTTATATGAAAGATTGCTTTAGTACTTTAGGATTTCCCCCTTTTTTAGCTAAATGACCTGAGTCTGATGTAAGGTGTTGGAGAATGAGAATTTCTGAAACTCAGTGCTCTCCACAGTCAGCTTCACATATATAATTGCTTCATTTCATCATATTATTCCAATGTATTAGTCACACCATCAGAATGTCTACCTTCACTACACTTGAAAGGCTATCAGAAACTCTATACATTAACTCATGTTTTCAATAGAGTTGTAAATCAATGGGCCAGGCATTGCAAATTCTAAAAAGTTAGAAAAATCCCAGTCATTTTTTTAAGCTAAAAACAGATGGGTCCCACTAGTTTTGTCTCTAGCTTTGTCTCTCATATTCCTGGCATAGGCTCAGAAATTGAAAATGTGGTACATATAGGGACATAGTCTTGAAAAATTTGAAATGTGCTTCTGAAACACATTGGTAATGAAATTAAACTATGAACATAGTCCAATGTTAATAGTATCCTACTCAATACAACTCAAAAACTCTCATTAAACACCACCAAGATGCAAATATTGATTCTAAAGGATGACGAAAAAAGAGATGATTTTCAACAAAATAATCAAGCAAACCCCAAATTTGAGTGGAGTAATTGCATTGGCAAGCAATAAGATCCAATAACACCTGTGTCTTCTTAGTTTTCCCTTAAATAAATGCTTCTAACGATGATTTGTCAGAGAGGGAAACAATTCAAATTACAAAGTTAGGTTGG
The DNA here is from genome assembly GCA_023548195.1 of Bettongia penicillata ogilbyi. Taxonomy (NCBI): domain Eukaryota; kingdom Metazoa; phylum Chordata; class Mammalia; order Diprotodontia; family Potoroidae; genus Bettongia; species Bettongia penicillata. Next base: position 4,551,969 of record JAJHZJ010000052.1, on the reverse strand, counting down.
GTTTTTTTTTTTCCATTAAACTGAGTTTTCCATTTAAAAACGAACGTAAGCTTGTTTCCCACATTAGCAATGTTTAGGCATGAATGCTATGTGTATTTCCAACCACAGAAACAAATTGAAAATTTCTGGGTTATCTTAATCTAATTTTGCTCAATGACTGTAACTGACAAAGAAATGATAATGCTTCCTTCGCCTTCATTTCCCAAACTCCCCAATTTTTACACATGCACTCTGTATTTTCCTTTTTCCTATGATTTCTCTCTTCAGTCACTTCATGGCATGCCGTAATGAAATGAGTCCTGAATGTGGAGCCAAGAGACCTTGGTCTGGGCCATAATTACACCGCTATTCCATTGTAGGAATAAGGATAGGCACTGTGATTTCCTAAATATGACAAATTCTCAGGTGAGGAATCTGTCAGTATAGGTAAGCATTTTCTCTTCTATTTATACTCTGAGAATTACCTAGAGTACTGAGAGGCTAAGGGACTTGCCCAGAGTCATATATTCAGTAGGTCAGAAGTGTGCCTTAAACTCCTATCTTCCCTCTCCATAGATAGGACCATGCTGCCTCTCCAAATATTGGTACGATCTTAGACAAATTCCTCAAAATTCAAAGACTTTAATTTTGTTATGGGTAATATTAGGACTATAATTCCTGCTTAACCTACCTGACATTACATTTGTGAAGGTAGAATAAAATCATGTAAATAAAAAAATATTTTAACTGCTAAAGAGTTCAGTTAGCTTTAATCAGTTATTATTCATTGTTGCTATTTTCTCCATATTTCATCCTTTCCTTAGCTTTTTAGTTTGCTGTTGTTCCAGACCAAATTTCATTTGCTTGTAAATGTGGGGTCAAGGTCTCATTACGTTGAATCAACAACAGCCGGCCAAAACAACCCTCTCTCTTTTTTTTTTTTTTTTTTTTTTTTTACCTGAGAACAATGATACGTAACTTAAGAAGGTTATATAATGATTTGATGTGTGGGACTCTGCAGATATTTCAATTCCCCATGAGAACTCACCTAGGCTGGTAACACAAGCAGCCTACATGTGAATGAAAAATCCACTGTCTTTTATAAAGTTTGCCATATCACCTAAGACAAGTCTTAAGTCACTTCACCAGTTAGTAAAGTGGGAAGGATTGTATCGCCTAATTTCAATCTTGAACTATTGGTCTCTAAAAATCAATACCTTATTACAGTGGTTTTCAAAATCATCCTGAATTTATATGTTATATAACTATGACTTAAGGCTGTGTCTTAAATTTCTCACTGCTCTGTGGCAACCTAGTCATCCCCTGGGAGTAAGGTTTAGTAAGAATGTATGATTCCAACCTCAGTCATTTTTACTTAAGACTCACATTTTATAGTATGAGAAATTGAGAAAAAAAGTACCTTCCCCACAAAACTCTGAAAGCTAAGTAGTATATAAGGATAATTTTACAAATAAGGAAAAGGACACAGAGAGATGAATTGCCTTGCCCATGGTCGCATAGCTAATAAATGGCAGGCCCATATCTGAACCAGGACATTCTAAATCCATCATTGTATCTCTTTCACAATACAATAGGCTATTGGTCTTCCCATTCACCAGCCTCTACTTTACAGGAAAGTCGAAAACAACTACAAAATATTCAAAAGTGAATGTTGCAAAATTACAAAAACAGAAAACAGTAACAACAAACACGGTTCAAAATAAAAACTATGAGAAGATACCCTGATCTCATTCGTTTTCAGAAATGGGAGGTCCACAGATGGAATTTTGGTGGTTTTCCCCTTCTTTTTCCTTTTCTTTCTTTAAAAATATTATTGTTCTATGAAGTGATTGGGAAGAAAATAAAGGGCTATTTGGAGAAATTTTGGTGATTTGAAAAAAAACACCAAAAAATCCACAAAATGTGAAGGGGGAAAAAGATTATAAAGGAGAAGCTAACATAGAACTGAGAATACATCCCCATTCCCAGCTTACTCCACCAGACACTCTGAGGAATTTCCCCTTGAGTGAGATCTGGAATTATCTTGGTTGAAATGAGTTATCTTGCTCTCAAAATGAGATCTCATTCAATCTCTATCATCTGGTATGTATTCTCATGGGCATACCTTCTCTAATTTCAGTTTTGCTATCCACTTGGCCAAATGGTTTGTTTTGCTATTTGTTATATGTGCTTATTGTGGAACTGGAATTTGGTGGGAAAGGAGTTAAACATTGGATATAAATCTTGGATTGCCCTCTTTCCACACGGAATGGTGAATAGAAGTTTAGCTTGATCCTAAAATGTGTATCCCCTATGCCAACATTATTTAAGAGAGCAGATAGATATAATTCTAGCCTGGTACCTTTTTTATTTTTTTTCTCTGAAGATAACAGAGTGACTAGCCTCTGGTCCCAACCTCCTGCTTCCCCTCTTGGCAGGAACAAAAGACTCTTGGGACACAGGTAGGAAGAGGAGGTACTACAGATGTCTATTCTTGCATCCCTGAAAGTCCCATCTAAACAGACCACAAGGACATACATGATTACATGGCTGAAATCAATAGCACCTATCACAACCTTTATTGTAAATATATATTTAAAAAGAAAAAAAGGTTTGAATTGTTCAATACTATTCTGCATTCACAAGAAATGGGGAAAATACAGAGATATTTTGAAAAGCAAAGAAAATTGGTAGACACTTCTGAATAAAACATGATGCATACTTAATTTAATCATCGATGAAAAACAGACTTTCAGCTTAAGGGAGGATTTTCAAGTGTTACTTTTGATAAAACTAGACCTGAGTAGAGACTTTGACATGTGAACTCATCAAACAAAAGACATTTAAGACAAGTAAGTAAATTCACATAGTAAGAAAAAATCAAGCAGTTGAACTATTATTTACATACTCGAAGGTCAAGACAAAAGACCGAAAGAGTGGATCATTCTTGGACAAATGGTTTCAAGGGAATCGATCAAAAAAGAGTTGTCAAGAGGCAAGGGGAGGGAAGAATTACTATTTTTCTTGGGAAAGGAGAGAGTTCAGTTTCTTCTAGCCTATCACATATTCTCCTTCATGAATTTCTGACCATGAGACTTCTCATGGAAGGCAGTTTTAAACAAAGAAACAAACAAATAGTGGGTGAAGAGAGAATGGGGAAGAATTTAAACATACTATTTACCTGGGTGATAGAGAATAGGATAAAGAGAGTAAAATTATTCCTATTTGTAGATAATACTATACTTAGAAAATTTTGAAGAGACATCAAATCATCTAAACATATAATAGCTTCAGCAAAGTGGTGGAATGCAAAATAAATGCACTGATAATAAATTTTTAATGCTGCTAATGAATGTGCCAACTAGGTGGTGCAGTGTGCTGAGAACCGAGTGTGGGACCTAGAATCAGGAAGACATGAATTCAGATCGACCTCTGACACTGACTAGCTGTGTGACCTTGGGCAAGTCACTTAACCACGTTTGCCTCAGCTTCCTAATCTGTCAAATGAGCTGACGAAGAAAATGGCAAACCCCTCCAGTATCTTTTCTGCCAAGAAAACATCAAATGGACTCACAAAGAGTTAGACATGACTGAAACAAATGAGCAGCAAATAAAAATCCCTGTTTGTGCAGTGGTTAGAGCTTACTAACTTACCAACTATGTGGTCCTGGGCGAGTTACTTACCAGTTTCCTCAGCAGTAAAATGAAGATCATAAAAGAACCTACACTTCACAGGATTGTTATGAGCATAAAGTGAGATAATACTTCTAAAACACTTTGTAAACCTTAAAATACTATGTAAATGGTACTAGGTAGAAAGCTGGAAGGGAAAAAAATGAAATAGACTTTCCATTGCAAGAAACTATAAAATGCATCACATTTCAGGAAAAAAAACTTACCAAGGAACCCACAGAAATTGGCAAGACAGTGAAAAATGGAAATTCTCCATTTTGGAGACACCATAAAAACCAAACACAAAAATTTGTAATGTTGTGAACTGGTCCAACAATTCTGGAGAACAATTTGGAATCAAGCAAGAAAATTCATAAAACTCTGCATTCTAGTGATCCCATTATTGAACTTATATGCCAAGAAGGTCAATTAAAGATGTCAAAAGGGGAGGAAGGAGATGCCATATATCAAAACATTAGTAGGAGAACTTTTGAAATATAACTGGAAACAAAGTGGGCATCCATCAATTGGAGAATAGCAAAATACATCAGGGTATATAAAAATAATAGAATACTAAGGAACTAAAAGGAAGATGAATACAGTCAGGAACATGAGGGTTTGAATTTTCTCTCAAACACTTGTGAGTTTTCTGAGCTTGAGTAAGTTAGTGTTAATATATTTCTCAAAATCTTAGTTTCCTCATCTGAGGAATTCTTGTCCTCACATTTCAGACACTAGAATAAGACTTTAGGGAGGCAATTAGTGCTTTCCATCCTTGCTATATTATCTTCTTTGCTTAAGTAGTTTATGTTTATGTTCTAATAAAGTGTTACAATTTTCACATAAAAAAACTGTGAGTTTGTCAGTCAGTCCAGCTATGGTTCACAGTTTACTTCTAAGCAACCAAAGTTGTGTATAGACTACTCCTGCCATTTCCCAGCAAAGAGGTTAACTTCTAAGGGCAGCTTCTTAATTGCTGAGTCTGCAAAATATAAGTGATAAAATCATAGGAAATATCACATTCATATATATATATATATACATACACACACACACAAATATGTGTGTGTGTGTGTATGTATTTGCTAATTGGTCTTTCTTCCTTGAGTTAATTTATCTATTAGCTTGATTTATGCCTACAAGGAAAGTAGTTTTTATAATATTAAAGTGAAATTTCCCAAAGTACAGGTTTTTTTTTATTTTGTTCAGTTACTAAACACCTATAATTTACCCACATTTAACACTTATTTTTAGAAGTTCTTAGTAATTATCATGTTATTGACCTTCAGACTAGTCCTGTGGAGAAAAAAAAAACAGTTCCTACAGAAAGAACATTATGTTTTCTCTACAAATTCAATTCCCCTCTACAATAATTCCATAAAAAGGGTTCTCTATTCACAAAGTATGTCCTTACCACTAAGACAATAATAACAACATAGAACTGGGTTAAAGTTAACAAGTTATTTTCCTGTTAAAGTTCACATGAGAATGCTGAATATTTCACTAATTATCTCAGTTCACAATGACTACTTTACTCAGTTTTTTTATTATTACTATGGACACAAACAATAAACAATGCAGACAATTTCTAAAATCCAACTTAATTCTTTCGTTTCTTCTTGCTTTTCTTTCTTCCTTCTTTCATTTCTTTCCTCCATTCTTTCTTTCCTTCCTTCTTCCTTCCTTCCTTCCTTTTTTCTTCCTTCCTTCCTTTCTCTTTCCTTCCTTCCTTCCTTCCTTTCTTCCTTCCTTCCTTCCTTCCTTCCTTCCTCTTTTCTTCCTTCCTTCCTTCCTTCCTTCCTTCCTTCCTTCCTTCCTTCCTTCCTTCCTTCCTTCCTTCCTTCCTTCCTTCCTTCCATACCAATGACAACCACTGCATGGTCAAAAGTACCAGAATATAGAAGCCTGTCACTTTCCATTAAGGTATCTCTGTACACTGAATCCATGTGTGTCTACCTGGGTTCAGTCTTGTGAAAACCTGTCCTCTAAGGAAAGGAGTTAGACTCCTTTTCTCAAAATCTTTGATATTTTGAGGCACCTAAGAACCCTTAGAAAATTTTCCTAAGATCAGGTTTGGGCTTACGTCTGGGCTCACCCCCAAATGGAAAGTAGCAACATCATCAACGTACAACATGATTGTAGCATAGGAGACCATAGGAGATATTTGTGTCCTCTAAACAGAAGAACTGGTAAACATGAAAGGTCCCCACAAACACACGTTAACAAAGACAAAATGGTGAATCATTACATAACTATTATTTTCTCAGGCAGTTGAGGCTTAAATATTAGGATGTAAATAACTTATGGGACTATCAAATAGGCCTCAACTTTATGTTGTCTAAACAATTTTCTAAGGGTTGAGCTTCATCTTTAAAGAAGAAAATAACCCTGATCCTAGTCAATTATAATCAAGGGACCCAGGATCTCTAAAATTATTAAGACTGCCTCCATCTTGGGACTGGAATTTTGTCATACGACTTCGTGGAAGAAAGCACAAAGCAGAAGAAGGTAGTCAAGAACCCAAAAACCCAGGCCCAGTTCAACTCATTGAACCTCTTCTTTAGCAGTGACGTGCTGGCAGCTGCCATGCTCCTCAAGAGAGGCAAAAAATGTCACCCACTCCCTTCCCTTCATAGGATGTCTAATGAAAGAGCAGCACTTATCACATGAGACCGATGAGGGAAATAAGTGAGTGGGAATTGATTTATTCTTTTTAAACAGATGCAGTCCCTCATTCGCCACCATTATGAGACTAAGGGCAAATAAGGGGATTGCTTCATAATTCCAAAGCATCAGAACCTTTGATGCTGAACTAACATATGTGGTTGACCAGCAGTGGGCAGGGCAGTTATGGGGTATAAGAATATTTGTTAAGCTTCTACTATGATTTCTTCCATTTTCTAGGCCCCAAGACTTTGACTCATCATTGACTATTCCCTAGCCTTCAGTTCCCGCTTCTAATAATTCTACCTCCAAATTGTCTTTCATAGCCATTTTTTCTGTATGACCAGATTTCCTAATTCAGGTCTTCATAACCTTTTACACAAATGGATCAATTAATCAGCAGAAATTTATTAAGTGCCTACTATGTGTCAACCACTGTGCTATGTTCCAGAGATTCAAAGACAAAGGTAAAACAATCCCTGTCTCAAGATGTTTACAAACTAAAGAGGGGAGACATGTGTATATATAAGTATTTACAAAATACATTAAAGATAAACACAAAATAGTTTTGTGGGGCAGGGAGTGGTAGCTGAGGGTTGTAGAAAATGACATTTCTTCAAGTCTTGAAAGAAACCATGAAATGCAAATGGAGATGAAGAGGGAATGCGTTTCAGGGATAAGGGACAGCCTGTGTAAAAGTATGGAGATGGGAAATGGAAGATTACAATGGAATAAAAAAAAGAAAAAGACTTAATATTATGTCTGGGTCATAGAGCATGATGAGAGGAGTAGTATGTAAGAAACTTGGGAAAAGAAGGGTTCAGGTTACGAAGAGCTTTAAATATCAGAAAGAGGAATCCTAGAAGTAACAGGAAGCCCTTGCAGTTTATTGAGTAAGGATAACAGACCTGGATCTTGAGGAAAATCACTTTAGCAGTTTTGTTGAGAATTAGATTGGAGTGAAGAAAGACTTAAAGTAGAGGAAAAAGAATAAGAATACCTACATTAGGCTGGTGGCTGTATGATGGTGATATCTTCGAATAGTAGGAAAGTTAAGAGGAAGGGTTGGTTTAGGTTAAAAGCCAATGAGTTCAATTTTGGACATACTGATCTTGAGATATGAGTTCAATTTTGGATCTGAATACTGATTTTGAGATAATCTATGAATCATTTAGTTGAAAATGTCTAGTAGTTTTGGTATGAGATTGTAGCTCAGGAGATAGACGACTAGAAATATAGATCTAAAGGTTGTATGCATAAAGATGATAAATCAATGGAAGCTCATGTGATCACCAAATGAGAAAGAGGGAGGGGAAAGAAGGAGATGAGACAGAAAGACAAACATACAGAGAGAAAAAGACAGAGATGGAGATATATAGAGGGAGAAAAAGAGAGAAAAGAAGAAAAAGGAGGAGGAGAATGAAGAGGAGAAAGAGGAAAAGGGGAAAAAAGAAAGCACCTTTTAATATCAGTCCACTGAAAAGATCACCTACAAACTTCTTTGATTTGTCCACCTTTATTAACAAAAACATGTTTATGCTTATACTCTTAAATAATTATATATACTTATCTATATAAACATGTTCAGTTTCTGTATCTCCCTCTCTCTCTCACACACACACACATGCACACACACACACACACACAAATTTGCGATCTCATTGATTCGAGTGCCATCCAACAATAACATAGATCATAACTACAACACATACAGGCTGCCCATCCTTTGCAACCATTGTTCACATCCTCTTAAGAGCTCATCAGAAGAGATATGCCCAATATTCTGGGGGCTTTTCTCAATGTATCCCAGTGTGGTAAAGGTACCAGGGGAGCACTTTAATTATCTACCTATCATCCCTTTGTGATCAGTCCATCCTCTTTTTCTGGCACACAAATTTTTGCTTCCATTCTCCTTCAGAGATCCTTATTAGGGGGGAGGAGCCAAGATGGTGGAGTAGAAAGACTCACGTATGCTAGCTCTGGAACCCACAGCCCATAATTTCAAGTAAAAAGAACTCCCCACAAATTCTGGAGCAGTGGAACCCGGGAAGCAACAGAGGGGAGGAGATTTCCATTCCAGAGCCCCCTGAAAAACCAACCCCAAAGGTCCGTCTCGCATCGGACAGTGGAGCCCACCCCTGCCCTGACCGCGCAGCCCCAGAAGAGCAGATCTGAGCAGGCTTCAGGGACGGAATCTCCAGTGTCCACGAAGGTCCCTCCACCCACAGGCACTACAGGTCAGTGAGAGAGACTTCTGGGCTGGCTGAGAGGGGAGTGGAGTTGTCTCTGTGGCTCGGGGCCCCTCGGGAGGCAGCAGCAGAGGCGGCAGCAGCTGCCTGGGACTCCCGGAGCAGACAGGAGCTCAGGGCCATTACTGAAGATCTCTTCATAAACCCCCTGAGGGAACTGAGCCTGGGAGGCAGCCCTGCCCCCACCAGAACTTAAGCTCACATTGAATAGCAGTCGTGCCCACCACGGAAAGCCCTGAGGCTGGGGAGCAGCATTTGAATCTCAGACCCCAAGTACTAGCTGGGCAGATCTAGGCAGGGGTGGAGAGGAATCTCAGAAGTCAAGTAACTGGCTGGGAAAATGCCCACAAAAGGGAAGAAAAATAAGACTATACAGAGCTACTTTATTGGGGAAGAGTTGTTCCTTCCTCCTTTCATTTATGATGGCGAAGTACAATGTTTGTCATCAGGGAAAGACATGGAGGTCGGGGCCTCTGTATCCCACACATCAGAGGTGGATGTCCAATGGGCTCAGGCCATGGAAGAGCTCAAAAAGGATTTTGAAAAGCAAGTTAGACAAGTGGAGGGAAAACTGGGAAGAGAAATGAGACAGATGCAAGAAAAGCATGAAAAACTGGTCAATACCTTGCTGCCTGAAGAATAACTTCCATGTGAATAATGAGTCTTTTCTTGTCCATTAAAATATTTTCTCTCTCATTATTTGTGATATCATTTGGCACTTACTATGTCCAGTGTTTAACCAATTATATTTTTAAATATTTATGATATAAGGAGTTAAGGGTTTTTTTGGGGTTTTTTGTAATCTACAGGGTTTGACTTCTCTCATATCCTTCTTTTGAACCTTGTCATAAATGTCTTCCCATCCTCTCCTTTTTATACTTTTACATTGAAATCAGAAAGTAACAGAGTAAATGCTGTTTGTACTTATAGAATCATCAATTTTTTTCATATAGTTTCTCTACCATATCATATCGTATAAGTACTGGGTAAGTTATAGTCATTATCATGGTGACCTTCTGGCAAATAAGAATCATTAGCACTGCAATACAGTATAACCAATGCAGAAATGGAACAAATAATGAGTTTACTAATTAGCTTGATTTACTTAAGCTCCCTTATTATCCAGAAGAGGTTGAAATAATCTAGGAATCAAAATCAACTAATCAGGAGACAGAATGAGTATTCCTTGAGTTTGACATACCATTGATCCTTTGCAACGCCTACTTGTTGAACCTGGAATACCTCTCCTGTGCCAGCAACCACGACTGATTCAATTGGTTCATACCAGTCCTAAATGGCCAGAATTTACACAAACATCTTGGTTCCTGATATTCTCTATTCATCCTATTCTCCTGCCTCCTTTTATTGAAAAATCATATAAACCACTCACTAAATCCCCCAATCTTTAGAGCAGAGTAGGTTCTGCCATTCTTCATGCATGAATGTGCTGTGCTCATCAATAAGCTTCTGGCTTTGCACTTGAACTGTGCCTTCATTCCCTTGGTTCGGGTGGATGGTGTGCCTCAGTTAATCAAATTGCCAATAAGTCATTAAATGTCCCATAAAATGGTATTTCTTATAGCTTTGGGGTATATGATAAAACCCATTCTACTGAACTCTATCTTTGCTTCTCTAGGGAATACCTGTCAGCCATCCTTCTATTTAACTGTAACTGCCTTCATTAATCTAGTTTCATTTATGAAAAGAATGTCAGATTTGATATGATTCAGTTTCTCTAACAATATGTCCATGAACCATTAATCATTTCATAAGCACCTCATATTTAGAGTAATAACCACCAAATCAAAATTTGTCAGTGGCAAAAAGTTGTGTGATTTCTCATACCTTCTTCCCCTCTTTCTTGACATTCTGCCAGCATCTTTGTTTAAATGAAAAAAAAAACTGACAGCATTAAGGATCATTTTTAATTTTACAATATCTCTTGGTTTGCCATAGCAAAAAAAAATTATTAGTAGGTGGTCAGCCTCTCTGTGATTAGACTAGTCCTTAGAAAAGAAATTCAGAATATTTTCAGGATTTTCTTCCATTCTGGTAGAACTTGATAGAGCTTATACTCCACTGATAAAGCTTTTTAAAAACCCTGGGTTACCACCATGTTACAAAGAAGTATCAGTGTGATTGTTGTGGCAGATACATTCATACTGCATTAATGATTATGAACATTATAAAGTTTATAAAATTTGATATTTAAAAAGATGAGATCAAGCTGAAATGATATTTTATCCTAGAAAAAATAGGGAACCATTGGAGTCTTCTGAGTACGAGTTGATGTGATCAGACTTGTACTTTAGAAAAATCACTTTGGCAGATTTGTTGATAATATATTATTAGAGAGGGGAAAGACAAGGAAGGGAAACAAAAAAAAACTAATTCCAATAGTCTAGGCATAAGGTACTGAGAGCCTAAACTAGGATGGTGAATGTATGATAGAGAGAACCAGATATATATGGATGATGTTTGAGGTGAGAGGCAGGTAGCAATAGTAAAATTTGCCACCAGTTGGATGGGTGGAGTGTGGGGAAGTGGAGGCAGGGAGAAAACACAGAGGCTACAAACCTATATAACTAGAACAAGAATGGTGCCTTTCATAGTAATAAGGAATTTTGGAAGGTGGGAAGCTTTGAGGAGAAAGATAACGTAATTACATCTTTGACGCAATTCATAACACATTCATGACTGCTTATCCTATGTAATTCATTCTGACCCACTGAAAATAAAAAAAAATGGGAGCAGTAAATAAGGCTCTTACTCATTAGCAACACCCACAAAGAACAGAGTCTAGTAAGTGCCATAGTCCCAAAATTATTTAAGCGGGCATGGTATGGGGATATTGATGAAGGGAAAACAAGGCATAGAATTTTGCTTACACAGCTGCTTTAAGCACCTGGATCATGGCTAGATTATAATCACCCTGAGCCATAGAAAGTCACTGATAGGAGGGAGCAGAGCAAAGCATTGTTGAGCAATAAATGGTAAAGATACTGGTGTAGTCGTGTTGGCAGCAAACTCATAGTAGCTCTAATAGAGAGGGTGGGATTTAAATCATCCTTCTGCTGCTTCATTGATTGATCCCATACACCTTCAGGTTATGCCACAGCTCTCTAAAATAGCATGTCTTCCACTGGAGTCCACAGCATTAAAAAATTATGTCATATTTGAAATCCACTACTAATTACTCACAATTTTCTCATATTGAATTTATATTTAGAGAAATGATTGTTAAACAACCAATTGTTAACATTGGAGAGATGCAAAATTATTTTTCCTTTACTATTTCCTCATTTGGAGATTAGGTTAAAGTTTAGTTTCTCTGAAAGGCAGGGCTGATGATAAGATGAAATCTTGGGCTTTGAGATTTAGCCAAGTGAAAGCTTTGATGTGACCATAAGGTAAAGAAATTCTAGTCTGGGTGAATTCTGACCCACTGTTTTCTAATCAGACAAGTCTGAGTAAAAGTGGACCCCCTTTGTCTTGATTGCCCTAGATGGTGGTCTGGGTAGAGATAAATCTCTTTTTCTAAGACTGACAGAGCAAAGTCCAGTCCCCCAACCCTTCATTAGAATAAGTCCACCCTTCATGCTTTCATTAATTAATAATAATAATAATAAATTAATATTCATTCTTTCATTAATTGTTAATCAATCAGAATTGATTGCCTCCTGTTGAGAACACCCACTCCTACTAGGGCATATAAACTTCAAGAGGATTCCATGAGGAGCCTGGGTTTACCAAAGACAACCAAATGACCATCCCTTTATTAATTATTTGCTAGCCATAATTAATAAAATGATTAATCTTCCAGATATTATGTCTCTCAAACTTTACACTTGTTATAATACAGTTTACTTTTTTGAACTAAAGCTCAGAAATTCATGTTTATCTCCACTCAAATTTTGACATACTAGATTTAACCTAAGCAGCTAAGTGACACAGTTAATAGAGCCTCAAGACCGGAGTTAGGAAGATGCCTCTTCCTGAGATGAACATTTACTAGCTTAAGTGACCCTGGACAAGTCATTTTATGTTGGGGTGTAAGCTTGGTTTTCACGTGAACAGTCTCAGGTCAGGTAAAGCAGTTTACCTGACCCGAGACTGTTCACGTGAGTGGGCTAAGGAGACCTTTAACAATTTATCTCTGTTTGCCTCAGTTCCTCATCTGTAAAATGAACTGGAAAAGGAAACAGCAAAGCACTCTAGTATCTTTGACAAGAAAATCACCAAAGGTGAAACAAAGAGTTGAACACTAGTGAAAAATGATTAAGCAAGATCAACAAAAATTTAACCTATCATTTGAGCTTGTTTAGATATTTTAAATCACATCTCCAACCAGAAACATCCTAGTTATATGTTCCATCTATCTCTCCAATTTAAGTACAAAGATGGGTAGCTCAGAATGATCAAGTTGGATAGGGATTTTCAAGAATATCCTAAGTCTGAATAAGACAAAAGAAACCTTGGACAAGTCAGAAATAAAATTCACAAATACCCTCATAGGCTGATGAGCAATCATCTTTTTGGGAGTCCCATGTTTTAAAAGTAATACCTTGGGGAAAGGGGTCATAAGAAGAAATTGACCCTAGGAGAAGAGACTAACATGGCACTTAACCTCAGAACCTTTGGTCAAAAGTTGCTAAAGAACTGGATTGCAGATTTTGTCTAGTAATAGACCAGGAAATAAATTTCAACTGCACAGAAGTTATCATGGACAATCATTGTTGCCCATGGATTGAATTGGGATAAATGGCATTCCATGTAGCTCAGAAACCAGTATGTCTGCTATAAAGGTCTTTAGGGAATATTTGTTTCAGTGATGCCAGTGAGGCAGAATTCAAGATAAAGATGGAACCTGGATACGCAAGACTGAGAAATTTGGAATACAATGATTGTGATTTACTTAAAACTGTGGCAGGTTTTAATAATCTACCTCTGTTGATTTCAATCAATAAATGTACCCTAATATACAGGTAGGTGAACTTGGAGAAGAGATTAAGATACTGTGGGAACTGATGAGCACAGCACAATAGAATTACATATTTCCATGGAACTGGATCATATACTGAAAAAAAATGAGCAGATAATGGAGTAGGGGTAGGGGTCAGGTACTGCCATCTGATCATGCGTAGTGGAAGATATCCAGAGCAGTTCCAACTTGGAGCACTACTAAGTGACTCATCCAGATGTTGCAATTCAAATATCTGGTCATTTAGACACCTTGGTGTCAAGGTAAACCAAATGTACCTGTTGGAGGAATAGGGTGGAGAGGAGAATAATCTACTAGAATTTTATTTTATTTTTTGCATTTTGTGAACTAAAAATAATCCCTTTCACTTGGAATTTTAAAAAAAATGGTGGAAAATGTTTTCATATTTATTTTCTCTTTTCTTTTAGTTTATTATTTTTAATGTTTTTTCCGCTATAATTCTAACTTTTCAGGTCAACTCAGCATGTCCAATAGGATCCCATAATCACATGTGCCATAGCTGTTAAGATTTTGTTACTTACAAGATTACTTGAAATAATTTGGAGTACTTTCAGTTAATACTTTTAAGAGTAAGTGTTGATGGGTCCATTGCTTAATGAGCTTCATTTGGCATTGAATTTTTTGTTACCGACTGCCTTATTGTATGCTTAATGCTTGGGTGTATGCTTTACAGTTGTTTGACTATAGGTCATTTGTTTTTTACTCCCCTCTGATGGAACCCAGTCTGTGTGAGCCCAGAATCCCTTGGTTTTGCTGGGTACAATTTTAATTAGATTTTGAAGAAGATGGGAATGTAGTGTGCATTAGTGAACAGTATTTCTGACATCCCAGTTTATCAGAAACATGTAGAGGACTTTTCAAACTAGGGGCAGGTAGCATAAAAATAGGGACATTGAAAGCATATTGAATTATGCTATCAAGGATCTGGGGAAATGGGGAGAAGAAATGAAAGGGAATAAGCATTTATATTCCAACTATAATTCCTACTATATTCCAGGCACTATGCTAAGCACTTTTTAGAAATATTATCACATTTGAAATGAGAAGTAACCAGTAACAAATATGTAAAGGAAAACAATCCCTAATCTTGGTGGGGTTTGCTTGTTTTGTTTTTTGATAAACTTCCAGAAATGACTTATTATTCTAAAATTCCTAGTGAGGTAAGAGTAAGGAAGAGAAGTTGGAAACTAATTACATAGACTTTCTCTGAAGATAAGACCTTCATTAGGAAATCTGAGGCCTTACTGCTCAGAGAAGTTTGCCAATGAAGAAATTGGAACATCTAATTGACAAAAAAACAAAGAAAGAAAGAAATGCTTAGTAAAGAATTGTACCAACCAATGGTAGGTAGTGGATACAGATTTTCAGAACCACAAGTAGATCAATGACCTAAGTTAAGAACTTTCTTAAAATTGAACCCATATCCTCTTAGGGAAAAATCATTTGAGTCTTAGGTCAATCGTATAAATGACATATAATAGCAATGACAAGTTACTAATGAAGAAAAAGGGGGATTAGCTGTTGGAAAGTCATAAAAGACCAGATTTTGGACATGTGTGGAAACTAAAGACTCCCAGTCCAGATTTCACATGGTAACAATATTTACAAAAGCTAGATAGGAGGTAATGTGGCAAGCATATGCTAATTTTCTCACTCTAATTCTGTCTTACAGTCTCAAGGGGAGAAGCCTTTTGATTTTGGGGTGCAAGTGGACAGTCTATCACAAAAACTGATAGAGAAAGAAAAATCAAAACTTAAGAAAGTCCAACTGGTACAAGTGGGCAAGTATATGATGCATAATTTACCTTCTTGGAAGATAAGATAATGGTTTAGAAGAGTTTATCAATTCACTTTAAAAAAAATAGCTAGCTGATGCAGTGGATGGAGTTGGACTTAGAGACAGAAAGGCCTGAGTTCAAATTCTACCCCTGAGGTTGTTTGACTGTATGTGATCCTAGACTAGGGGATCTTGGGCAAATCATTTGCCTCTGTTTCAGTTTTCATCTTTACAAATTGGGAATTAGACTTACCTATCTACATAGATTGTGGTTGTGAGAATCAAATGAAATAATACTTGCAAAGTATTTTGCAAACTTTGAAGTTCTATATAAATTCTAGCAATTACTGTGCCATGCAGAGAGATTATTTACAATGCATATGTCCATTGAGGTCTATTCTGAGCCCTTGCCAGTCGTCTTGACTTTCATCTCACCACTGGACCTCGATGACTTTAGAAGAGTAAGGCTGATGAATGTGCGACTCAAATCCATTTCACAAGCAAGTCAAGATGTAATGATGTCAGAGTTCCTCTTCCAAGAATAAATAACGATAAAAATCAACTATATGAATATAGATTAAAAATTTGGAAGAGAATAATCTATACCTTATGGAAATTACAATTTTATTTATTTGGATTTAAGTGGATTTATTTCAGTGCTCTGTTTCAATGTTAGGTTTGCTACTATTTGAAATTGATGGAGCAAATTAACAAAACTCTCTAACATCCAATTGTGCCACTGGTTCTGCACAAAAAGAATGCTCGGGGTGATTTTGAATGCTGCACCATGGTGATAAACTGAGGTTAATTCAGGATTTGCTCTTATCATTCAACTTGGTGCAGATTTGAAACAAAGTTTATGAAAAATAGTCCTACTTTATTTTTCCAGAAATTCATAAGTGCAAAAACCACAGCAGTAGGATAGCCCATTCATTCCTGAGTATGACAGTTTTGAACAACTGAAACCCAGTTAAGTTTAGTCAGCTGTCTCAGTTTTCCATAAAAGTATCATAAGATTCTAGCTGCAAACAGTATTTCTGACATCCCAGTTTATCACCACAGATGTAACAGTAACTTCACTTTGTAAATCAAGGAGAGGAGGCAAGTGAGAAAGGAGAAAACTTCAGTTGACACACAGGACCTTGACAACTGATGATAATGGGAAAATAGACCCAGAAAAGTTAATGATAAATGAATGACATACTCATAACCTTGCTTTTTGCCTTAAAGTTTTCCATGATGTGGCTAAGACTTTTTGGTTTTTGTTTTTCCAATTTATTTATTTTTAGTTTTCAACATTCACTTCCATAAGTTTTAAATTTTTTCCCATCCCTCCTTCATCTCTCCTTCTCCAAGATGACATATAATCTGACAGGACTCAACACGTGAATCCCTACTAATCATACATCCACATTAGTCATGTTGCATATAAAAATTATAACACAATGGAGAAACTATGAGAAAGCAAAAAGCAAAACAAAAAAAAGTCACTTCACTCTGCATTCCACCTTTCTTTGGATATGGATAGCATTTTCCATCATGAGTCCTTTAGAAATGTTTTAGATCCCTGCATTGTTGAGAAGGGCTAAGTCTATCAAAATCAGTTGTCACACAATGTGGCTGTTTCTGTGAACAATGTTCTCCTGGTTCAGCATCAGTTCATATAAGTCTTTCCAGGATTTTCTGAAGTCTGCCTGTTCATCATTTCTTAGAGCACAATAGTATTCCATTGTATTCATATACCACAACTTTTTCAGACTTTACCCAATTAATGGGCATGTCCTCCATTTCCAATTCTTAGTTATCTCAAAAAGAGCTGCTATAAATATTATTGTATATGTGGGTCCTTTTCCCATTTTTATGATCTCTTTGGGATACAGTCCTAGAAGCTCTATTGCTGGGTCAAAGGGTATATACATTTTTATAGCCCTTTGCACATAGTTCCAAACTGCTCTGCAGAATGGTTAGATCAGCTTTCAGCTCCACCAACAATGAATTAGTGTTCCAACTTTCCCACATCTTCTCCAACATTTATTATTTTTCTGTTTTTCATGTTAGTCACTGTGATATGTATGGTGTGGTACCTCAGACTTGTTTTGATTTGCATCTCTCTAATCAATAGTGATTTAGAGCATTTTTTCATATGACTACAGATAATTTTAATTTCTTCCTCTGAAAACTGCCTGTTTGTATCCTTTGATCATTTATCAGTTGGGGAATGACTTGTATTCTTGTAAATTTGACTCAATTCTCTATATGGCTAAGAATTTTTTTTTAATATTCATCATCAGGAAGTCTGTCAATCAAGTACTAACAGGAACAGAATTCCTCCCTAGCTATATGTAACCTTGGGCAAGTCACTTCATCTGCCAATGCTCTAGGCAACTGTCTAAGTTGGGCAAATCACTTAACCACTCAGTACTGCATAAGTATAAATGTTGCAGAGATAGCTAGAAGTTTCTTCATCTGAAAATTTTGAATTTATTTGAATTTATTGATCTAGTCCCTATTCCTACCCCCTCCTATCTTTCTCATCATTAGATAACTGCCCAGAGGAACTTCACTGAACTGAAAATTTGACTCACGAGGACAAATGAAAATGACAGATAGGTGGATAATTTTGTATCTCTACCCAGACTGCCTGGCAGGTCACCCAAGAATTCACTCCTCATCATCTGGCTTCTGGAAAATTCTAACGTATGGTCTCCCCTCCTGGACTCTGATGGCTCACTTTCCAATCTTTCGATTTCACAAGGTGGTAGCCATCCTTGATCTGCTTCCCCTAAAACATGAAAGAGTCAATGCAAAGACACAACAGAAGCCAGTATTCACAAGTCACACAGAGGCAAAAAAGAGATCCAGACCTCTCTCTTTATGCTGTCTCTCTTACAATACCTTTGGTAAGCAGAACAGAGCCACACCCCACCAAATTAAATCTTTAGAAACCTTATGCAGAAGACAAAAACATGGGTAGGTTAATTGATGTTAATTCATGCATTCAAAAGTGCTGCAAAATTTCACATGAATAATATTACTTGTACCTGATGGGGATGGTATTGGAACCAAGTTACATAAGCCTTAGCCCTCTTACATATGATAACCCTTTAGACATTTCCATACAGCTATCATATCCCCATGAATCTCACCAGAGAGGCAGAAAGCAACTGATTAACCACTTATTCTACTCTGTCTCAGAAAGTAGAATCAATAGCTGTGAATGGTATTTGCAGAGGCAAATTTTGGCTTGATGTGAAGGGAAATGTTCTAACAGTTAGCTCTGCAAAAGTGGATGCCAGGGACTAAGAAAAAGGTGAATTCCTATTGCTGGAGTTTCTCAAGGAGAAGATTCACATAGACTTGTCAGCAATGCCATGAGGAGAGGGAAATGCAATTCATCCTTAGGTGTAGGTTTAACTTAGTGCCACCTCCAGTCATCCTGATCTATATTCTATATCTCTTTTCTTTTTATTCCTTCCTTCCTTCCTTCCTTCCTTCCTTCCTTCCTTCCTTCCTTCCTTCCTTCGTCCTTCCTTCCTTCCTTCCTTCCTTCCTTCCTTCCTTCCTTCCTTCCTTTCTTTCTTTTTCTTTCTTTCTTTCTTTCTTTCTTCTTTCTTTCTTTCTTTCTTTTCTTTCTTTCTTTCTTTCTTTCTTTCTTTCTTTCTTTCTTTCTTTCTTTCTTTCTTTCTTTCTTTCTTTCTTTCTTTCTTTCTTTCTTTCTTTCTTTCTTTCTTTCTTTTTCTTTCCATCTGCCCATGTACTGTATAAGACCTTAGCGTAAAAGGGCTAGGGTCTCCAATTGCATCCTGGGCCATCTTCATATTGATGAATATCTGGCCACTGGACTCAGATGGCTTTGGAGGAGAAAGTGAGACTGGTGACTTTGAACAGCCCTCCTTCACTTAAATCCAAATCCCAATCACTTGCATGTGTCATGGCATCACCTCCTGAACATGAAAATTCTCTTCAAGAAATAAAGACAAAATAAATGAAGTAGATTTTGTGATTCTTTGATTTTTCCCAGCCTTCGGAGCTTAGCCTGATCTTACCTTATATACTGAATCTTGTTTTATATTATTTCTCAACACACATCTCCTATTCTTCCTTAACTTTGTTGATCTTGCTAGAATATTCTTTCTTCTCTGTTTTATGTATCCAAATCCTGTACATCCATGAATCTGAGCTTGTCTTAACTACTCTAGGAAGCCTTTTATGATTACTTCATCTCACAATGACCTCTCCTTTCCTTCTCTCTATGAATTTGTACTCCACTTACTGTCAAGCATAGGCTTAAGTTAATCGTTCTTTAAATGTTCCATGTGTCATTCATAACCTAAGATGTTCCCCCAGAGCTCTTGACTCATGTCTACTGGTTTCAATTAGGCTTTGTCCCTACCCCAAGAATAAAACCCCAGGGAAATATTACAGAGTTTGGATAATGTTGCTTTGTATAAGGGTAACAGGATCTTTTCCCACAAGGAAAGCTGTATGCTTGTACCTTTCAGTGGGACAGAATTTTATGTCCTCCATCCTTTATCATTTCCTTCATCAGGTAGGTTGGCATGTTTGTCTGTCAGAGGTACTAAGGTTCTTATCTGCCCTAGGTATGACAAAATGAGAAATATTTTTCTGTTTCCCATCTCCTCGACAATGAGAAAGTAGAAAATGCCTGTGGCTTGGAGCTAATTGGTTTTAGAGATTACCTTCTAAGTGTATTCTTACATCTTTCAATCACACTATCTACCTGTTGTTTCCTAAAAGATGATGATTAAGCTGGTGACCATGGAGATTTAAAAATACTACTGTTTATTGATTAACTTATGAACATTTTTTGAGTATTTTATTTTATTTAAAAACATTTTTTCCAAAATAGTAATTTATTGATTATTATGTAGAAAAAATATGTGTACATACATATTTACACAAATTATCTCTAAAATCTGATAATTATATGTTTGTGTTTCCATGGAGAGAGACTGGTTAGATACATGAATAGTTGGTTTGACAGACACATAAGTAGGAATATAGCCATATGTGAACATTTGTATATATAAATATATTTGCGTACACATACACAGGCAGAGTTTTAATATGAAAACATACTTCTGAATGCATCTACTCAGCATACACATACACACACATATACACACACACATGCATGCACTAGTCCCCAGGGAATTCTGAAGATTGGGAGCATTACACAATGATCATTCATATTTTCATTTCCTCCAGTTTAAAGGCAGTGTTGCTATTCATTTGTTGCTATTATGCATTACAACAATTTTAGTGCCTTTTAACATGGTAGAAGCAATTGTGAATGAATACATTAGTGTTTTGATATTAGGATGGATTTGGTACAATATATCCACATCCCTACAACTCAAAAATAATTGATGAGGTCATTTCAAATCGGAGAATTCAGCTCAAGAACATCTATAATGATACATTACACCGAATTTCAATTTTTATCATGAGGGTAACCTCTAAATGTATAGCTTCTTCGGTGCTAAAATGATTTTAATGTTTTTTTCTTTGATGGATATAATTTTAAATGGAATTAATTTACCTAAGAAGAGAATAATTTTTCTTTTGATTACTTTGTATATTTAATACTGGTGCAACAATCAACAGTTTTCCTCAGGAGAACATTGAAGGATAGACTGAGATCATTTATGTGGAACAGGTGGTTGAAAAATGCTTCCAGAATAGCATTTTTCCTACAGCTGTTAATGCACCACAACCTTATATAATGAGCCAAGAAAAATAGATTTATTTCTTACCCAGAAGATAGACTGAAGGCTTTGGTAAGTCTGCTGCAGTATATTTCAAGTTTAAGGAATGTTTTGCACTTTCAATAGAATCCTAAAAACATTTATTAAACACCTGCCATGTGCAAGGCCCTGGGCTAGGTGTTAAAGAATACAAAAATGAATGACTCCACCCTTGAAAAATTTTCAAGGTCTTTCTGATTTAAGGAATTTGTTTATTCAATTACATACATGTGAACAAGAGTTTCATTGGAGGAAGTAAAATAGTAAATAACTTATGTATATAATGAAACATTAAAAACCCCTTTCTTCCCATAAAGTTTTCATATTCTTTTTATGGAATCTGAAAATATACTAGGATATTCATGACACTCTTCCTTGTGTCACCAGAGTGAGCTGAATATGTTTGTGGTTAAGTTTAAGGCAACTGGCCTCATATTTTCTTTTTTCATCCTTCTGCAATGCATTTTCTTTGCATATAAAACTAGAATTCTCTCAAAATTCAATAAATAATGTTTCCTTTTATCTGTAGACAGAAGCCATTATTAAAGACAGGCAAAAAATAAATAAGGTACAAAGAGAAAAATAATTATTAAAGCCAAGCAATGGTGGTTAGACAGACAATGATGAAACAGGGCAATGGGAGGAAGTGGAGAATTCACCAGGTGCCAGTATTGGAGAGGCAGGCACATCCAAGCAATTAGAAAGCTTTTCCCAAGCTGATCACTCCTTAAGCAGATCAGTGAGCCAAACAACACTTTAACTGATCATAATTATATTCAGTTCAGTGTCTCTTCCTAAGAAGCAGGGAAAGAAAAGGCAATGAAAGGAAAGGAGAAGAGAGGGAATATTGATTATATGATAATTTTATTGCTATAGTATCAAAATTGTAATCAAATCAATAAATTAATGGTCACATACTGTGCCAAGATGTCAGGGGGAAGAAAGAACCCTCTGAAGCCCTCCCAAATTCCCCCTCTAAATTGACTAGAAAACTGCATCAGAACTGGTCTAGGAACAGGAAAGCAACTTACCAGCTGGGCAGGAAAGGTCTCTTTCACTGGGGTGGGAAGGGAGCAAGGTCCGAGAGCAACAGCAGCAGCCATCCTCACAGCAGGGGGCCTGAAACAAGGATCCAAGCCTGGGACAAGGCCCTTCCTTGCTGCAAACCAGCAGCCCCCTAGGCAAGTGAACGATCTGTGTAGCACATCAATGCCCCATCCCAGGAGCCCAACACCCAGCATGATCTACCAGTGGTGGCCTTGACCACATGGCTGACCAATAGTGAAGCCCCACCCCAGGGTGGGTCAACAATGAGACCCTACCCCTGGGGCTCACCAGCAGAGAGACCTTGTTCCCATAGAAACAAAACATCAGGGATCCACATCTTGAGCAAGCCAGTAACTAAACCCCACACCCAGGGAGGCCAACAGGGAGCCCCCACTCCCATTCACAAGCCAGAATGGAAGCCTAACTCCAGAGAAAGCAAGCAGTTAAGCCCCGAAGTCCAGTGAAAGTCAGCAGTAAGACTCACAGTGTCAGCACAAAAAGATTGGGACAGTGCAGGGCCAGAGACCAAGTCTCACATAAAAAACACAAAATCACAAGAAAGTCAGAAAAAAATGAAAAAGCAAATAAAAAGCAAAAAAAAAAATCTTTACTACAGAAAGTTTCATGGTGACAGTGAGGATCAAAGCATGATCTTAGAAGAGAACAAGTGTCCAAATAACTTGGTCTCAGTTCCAAAAAGAATTCCAGGAAGACCTTTAAAAAGGAATTTTAAAAGTAAATTAGATAAGTAGAAGAAAAATAGGGAAAAGAAATGAGAGTAATGTTAAAGAATCATAAAAATATCAATAGTATGGGGAAAGACATAAAAATTTACCATGGAAAATAAGTACCTAAAAAATAAAATTGGCCAAACAGAAAAGGAAGTACAAAAACTCACTGAAGAAAATGATGCCTTAAAAATTAGAATTGTTAAGTGGAAACTAATGACTCCATAAGACATCAAGATGCAATAAAACAAAAATTTAAAAGTATTTTCAAAAGAAGAGAATGTGAAGTTTCTCAATGGAAAAACATTTGACCTAAAAAATAGTTCCAGGAAAGATAAGAATTATTGGACTAACTGAAAGCATGACAAAAAAAAAAAACTTTTAAAACTTCTTCAAGAAATAATCAAGGAACACTGCCCTGATACATTAGAACCAGGGGAAAAATAGAAATTGAAAGAATACACTGGTCACTACCTGAAAGAGATCTCTCAAAATGAAAACTCCCAGGAACACCATAGCCAATACAGAGCTTACATATCAAGGAGAAAGTAATGCAAGAAGTCAAAAAAAATTCAAAAGTTAATGAGCTACAATCAGGATTATACAGGATTTGGCAGTTTCCATATAAAAGAACCAGAGGACTTGGAATATGATATACTAGAAAGAAAAGAAGTTAGGATTACACCCAAGAATCATCTATCCAGCAAAACTGCATATAATCTTTCAGGGCAGAGGGAAATGGATAATTAACAAAAGAAGGACTTTCAAGCATTTCTTATTAAAAGACCAAAGCTAAACAAAAAAATTGACCTTCAAATGCAAGACTCAAAGGAAACATAAAAAAGAAACTAGAAAGGGAAAATATAAGAAATTCAATAAGGCTAAACAGCTTATATTTCTACATGCAAGATAATATTTATAACAACTTTATTACTATAAGAGCAATGAGAAGGAGTATATGGAGACAGAGGGTGCAGATATCAGGTAACTTTTGTGGGATGATACCTCAAAAAAAAGAGGGGAAAAGAAAGAAAATTGTACTGGAAGAAGAAGGAGGGGGAAGATTGAATGGGATAAATTACCCCAAATAAAAGAAGCATGAAAGAACTGTTATAATGGAGGGAAAGGGGGAGAGGGAGTAGCAGGCAAAACTTAAACCTTACTCTCATCAAAATTGACTCAAAGAAGGAAAAACATACACAGATACAGAAATCTCTCACACACTATATGGAAGTCAAAAGGGATGAAGACAATAGAAGAAAGGGGGAGGATTAAAGGGAGGGCATAATGGAGAAGATGGCGATCAGAAGTCAAACACTTGTGAGGAAGGTAAAGGGCGGGGTGTTAGAGAGAGGGGGAATAAACAAGTGAAAATAGCATGGAGGGAAATACAGTTATTAATCATAACTATAAATGGGAATAGGATGAACTCACCCATAAAATGTAGGTGGATAGTAGAATGGATTAAAAAACAGAATCCTACAATATGTTGTTTATACGAAACACACATGGAGCAGAGAGATACACACAGGGTAAAGGTAAAGGGCCAGAGCAAAACCTATTATGCTTTAGTTGAAGAAAAGAAAGCAGGGGTAGCAATAATAATCTCAGACAACGCAGAATTTTAAAAAAAGATATTGTAATTAAAATAGATAAAGAAGGAAACCATACTTTGCTGAAATGTACCATTGAAAATGAGGTCATATCAATACCAAGCATATGTGCACTATCATCTAAATTTTTGAAGGAGAAGTTGAATGAGTTACAGGAAGAAATAGATAATACAACTATACTAGTGAGGGACCTCAACTTGCCACTCTCAGAACTATATGAATTTAGCCAAAAAATAAACAAGAAAGAAGTTATGGAGGTGAATAAAATTCTGGAAAAGTTAGATATCATAGCTCTCTGGAAAAAAATTATGGGAATAGAAAGGAATATACCTTTTTCTCAGCAGTGTATGCACCTGCATAAAAACTGACCGGGTACTAGAACATAAAAACCTCACAATAACACGATAAAAATTACATTCAATAATAGACAATGCAAAGAGAAAATTAAAAATTATTTGGAAATCTAATCGAAGCCAAAAAGTGGGTTAAAGAATAAATCATAGAAACAATTTATAATTTCATTAAAGAAAATTACAATGACATAATGTTTGTTCCTAGATTTATGGGATGCAGCCAAAGTTAAGAATTACATCTCAAAGGAATGCCCTTCAACTGGGGAATGGTAAACAAGCTGTGGAATATGATTGTGATAGAATATTATTGTACTATAAGAAATGACAAGCAGGATAACTTCAGAAAAACCTGGAAAGACTTACATGAACTGATGCATAGTGAAATGAACAGAACACAGCAACAGCAATATTGTTTGATGAAGAACTGTGAATAACTTAGTTATTCTCAGCAATACAATGATCAAAGACAATTCCGAAGGACTAATGATGAAGCTTATTATCCACCTCCAGAGAAAGAACTGATACTGACTGAATATGGACTGAAGAATGCTGTTTTTCACTTTCTTTTATTTTTTCTTTTATTCTAGTTTTCTTGTACAAAATGACTAATATGGAAATATTTTACATAATTAGATATGTGTAACCTATATTTGCTTACCATCTCAGGAGGGAAGATGGGAGGGAAGAAGGGAATTTGGAACTCAAAACTTTAAATAAAAATATTAAAGAAAAAATGTAAATTATCAATAGTAGAATAGTATTTTTTATTGTATGGACATAGCTCAGTCATGAGCATGGAATATTTCTGCAGTTATATTATGTTGTCCTTTATTTCTTAAAGGGACACTTTCTAATTTATTCTAAGCAAGTCTTCTTGTGTTTTGACAGACTGACCCACAGATACTTTGCGCATTTTGCAGTTATTTGAATTGATATTTTCATTTACATTGTTGCCTCTTAGATTTTGTTATTATTTAGAAATAAAGTTGAACTAAGGTTTTATCTTATAGACTGAAACTTTGCTGAAGCTATTTATTAAGCCAATTACTATCTTTGCTGATTCCTTAGAATTTTTCAAGTAAATCATCATATCGTCTGCAAATTAGGATATTTTTTTCTCCTCTTAGCCGATCACTATATCTTTAATTTCTTTCTCTTCTCCTGTTTCTAGCATTACCAGAATTTTATCATATATTAGTGGAGAGAATGGGAAATCTTGCTTTACTCTTATATTTATTGGGGAAAAGTTCTAGCTTGTTACCTTTTCATATTACTCTTAAGCTTGATTTTAGATAGATACTATCTGGTGTTATTTTGTCCTTATTTTTAGTTGCTATATTTGTTTATACTCACTGTATTTCTATCATCTGGTATATTTGAAAATCAAATTATTTCTCTAGATCTGGTTTTCTTTCTAGGAATGTTTTGAACCTTTTAATTTTTCTTTTACCTCTGTCTTTTTTTTTTCTTTTATGATTAGACACAGATTTTCATGGTAGGTCAACTTAGTTATATCATGACTTACTTTGTTCTTTGGAATACATTATTCTACTCTTCCCTGAAGTTCTGGTGGGTGCAGGTGGGTATTGTGTTATTTTAACTTCCCTTAAATTTACCTTTTACATTTGAAAGTTTTCATCATGGTTGTTTGTAGAAATTTGTTGTTTGTCAATGGAATTATTAAATTTATTCATTGTGACTATTGTAATTTTTCACAGAGATTTTTTTCCCTAAAGACAATCTCTAGATTCTTTTGATTGAAATTTTGTTTGATGTGTTCAAGTTTATAGGTAATTTTTATATTATTTCTTACATTGTGATGCTCAAGTTTTTTTTTTTTATTTTTCATGTTCTCTGGAGAATCCTAAAATCCTTAAGTTTCTTCTCTGTGATTTGTGAGATTTGTCATTTGTGAGATTAATATTTTTTGCTTGCATGGAGATTACACTTTTTAAAAATTCTTTTTGCTTCTTGTCTTTCAAATTTCTCTCCACTTTCTTCTATTTCTTTGTATCCTCCTTCATTTCTCCATTTCCATGTATTTACATTCTTAAAACTCTCCTTTGTTTCTTTAATGAGACTTGCCACCATGAATTTGAGTTTTCTGTTTTACTAATTGTTTCTGCTGTATAAGCCATAAACTTTATTTTAGTAAATCATTTCTCCTTTAAATCATTGAGGAACACTTTTCTATTGTTCGGAAGTCACAGATGCCTCTGCCTGATCAGATATTGATTCATTTTCCTTTGTCTTGCAATGTTAATTCATAGATGTCTGAACTCTTTTACCTGATTTAAAGACCATACTACCTCCTGCTCTTAATAGTTTCCCCGCTGGTGTTTCTGCTTGTTCTTGAAATGTTTAATTAAGTTTTCTCCCTTCTGAGATCTTTGGTAATTTCAGTCTTTTTTTCCTCTGTTTCTTCCTCTTCTCCAAGTGACTTCTGGAATGACAGAACTGGCTGACCCTAGATGGGTCCTGGCATCCCTCTCTCAGACTCACAGTCATGTCACATGACCATCCTGTCCCTGTTCCCTCTGCTTCATTCACTGAATGAGCTCTGAGGGTCGCAGACTTTGACCATGTACACATTTCCACAGCATCTTGCATGGTTTAGCTTATGTAGCCTTTCAGCTTCAGCAAAGTAGGAAGGGTGTGCTGAATGAGCACATGAGGTGTTAGAAATTCTTCTCTGTTGTTGATTCATTGAAGTTTCACCTTGTTTGGGCCCTTGATGTCTTAAAGCATGGCGACAGCTGAAATTGATTTATCTTTTGTGAATAATTCATATTTTAGAGAGAGTTGGAAAATCGCAGGAATTTAATACAATAATCCTCCATCTCATTGATCACATGACTAAAGTCTTTTTTATAAACTATTGTATGACCTATCGATAATTCATTTTGTTTCATTAATAAATCAGACTAAAATAAGGCACTATTTCAGACCTATCCTAAGGTCAGACCTATCCTAAGTCAGACCTATCCATTACAAAAGTCATTGCACAAAAGTTCCAAAGTCTTGAGATACTTATGTTCTTAAAATATTCAGCAAGATTTGGTGTATTTTCTTTTCACGCACTGAGCTTATTTCATACTTCTTAGTTATATCTGTCTCCAACTGAGGCCAGACAAATCTGTTTCTTAATGCCTTTTGGGTCCTTATATGAACTATATATCCAAAGACATCAAGATTTTTATGGACAAAGGATATTGTACACTGGATAGGACAAATTGTTCCCATTTACCTTCACACTGTCATCTTCTTTCCCTCTTCCATGGGCAGGACTAAGTGAGGCACATAGGTCTTGGAGTCAGTTGTCTAGAGATCATGGAGATAAATATAGTTTATCGGAAAGTCTTATAATTGAGTTGAAAGATCAAGTTTAAGATTGAGTAGCCATTTCATCTGAGCATGTTAGTGGACTATAGGTTCATTTTAAGTCAGCAACAATATTGAAAAAAGTTATTGCAGTCTTAGGATATGATATGTTAGGAAGAAGCACAGTTCAGAATGGGGCAGTGATACTACTAGTACACTTTGGCATCAGACCACATGTGGGGGATTGGATGACTCGGATGCCCCATTTTAGGAAAGATTTGTAATCTGAAGAGAATCCAGAGAAGCATAATCAGATTGCTGAGGTTCTTCCAAATAAATTCCATAAATGACTCATTTGGAGAAACTAGGACCATTTAACCTAAAGGAGCAAAATGTTGGAGAGGAGATATCATAGCTGTGTTCCATGGAGCAGCACAGTAGATTAGGAAATGAACCTGGAATCTGAAAAAATTGAATTCAAATTTAAATTCAGACATTTGCTGGTTGTGTGACCCTAGGCTGGTCATTTAAACTCTGGCTCTCTTTCCTCATCTATAAAATGAAGATAATAATAGCACCTTAAGGTAAGGATAAAATGAAATAACATTTGAAAAGTGCTTTGCAAAACTTATTGCTTTGTAATATAATCGCTAGCATCAAGTAGAAAAGGGAGTGGGTTTATTCTTTTTTAAAAGACATAAAGACAGATTTAAGTTTGGGTCAAAGAAAATCTTTAAAAAGTGGAAGGCGCTACATTTGGAACTGGAAGGTTTCCCCATTGTAGATGTCATTGAACAGAGGTTCAGGAACTGTCAGTCAAGTGTCTTGAAAAGGGGAGCTCTGAGTATAGGCTGAATAAGATGTTTGCTGAGGTCAGGGAATTCTCCGATTTTCTGAATAGTTTCCCTATCTCTAACATGAAAAAGGTTAGATTAAATGATCTCTAAATTCATTAGCAAGTTCAAATACTTTGATATAAAGGGAGATGTTGGTCTAACACATTAGCCTAATATGTTTCCCATTTCTTGTAGACTTTTAGATACTTCATAATCTAAATTGTGAAGTCTAAATTTGTCTAAGTTACCAATCATTTTTATATATGTTAGGGTGAGTGTCTTCCGCAAGAGGACATCAAGCACAATGAAAACAATACTTGCTACGAAATTTATTTCTGAATTTCTGATTTCTCATTAGGATGCATCTTTAATACTTATTATTGAGGCTATTGTCTCCATGAAGGAGACCTCTCCAGAGTATACAAAACTCTATTAAAACCCAGCATGAAAAGAAGTTATTATGATGAATTTTCATTTTGGCATTATTGATTCATTAGCATTAACATTTCATTTCATCTGCCAAGTGATCAGGCTGTGAAATGCACTTTCTTTGATCATTAATTTCCTTTTTATATGTTGCACCACACCAAGTTAAAATCTGCCTTGTTCTTAAAAGTAGATTCCTAATGCAAACATGGCTAATTATTCTTTTTGTCCTAGCAAATAATTCAACTGTTTAAATAACTTCTCTGATTGAATATACATTTAAAAATTTAAATTAATGCCCTCTTGTAGGAAATTTATTTACATGTATTTCCTTTTAACTTTTTCTCAAGTTCTTTTGACTTCTAGTATGAAATTGGGGAAAATAGTCTCAGTGACTGGATATGCAAAATATGAGTATCTAATCATTTTAGACAGTGTTTAGAACCCAGCCTCCAGAAATCAAAGCTCATTTCTCTAACACACATATTCTTTCTTTTGGAGACCTCTCTATCCTATTTTTATTGAACTATCGAGGAGAACACTAAACAACAATGCTTTCATAACCATATAGAAAGATTTTATGAATTATCAGACAAGCATTTATAAAATAAATTGTGGTTACTTTTTCTGAGAACAGAATGGATTTCTACTTTTTACATTTGGGAAAAGTCTACAGCAAAGAAGTTAGGAGAGCTACGTTCCAAAACCCACTGATTATGATGTCATGAATTTTTTCACATGCAACACTTCAACACATTTTTCCTAATAAATTGTTGCTGAGATGTTTTAGTTGTATCTGACTCTTTGTGACCCCATTTGGGGTTCTCTCAGCACAGATACTGGAGTGGTTTGCCATTTCTTTCTCCAGTTCATTTTACAGATGAGGAAACTAAGGCAAATAGGGTTAAATAATTTGCCAAAGGTCACACAGTTAACTAGTAAATGTCTGAGGCTGGATTTGAACTCAGGTCTTCCTGACTACAGAACTGGTAGCCTATCCACTGCCCATCTAATGGCTCCCATTCTAATAAATAATTTTTCATATTCATTCATCATGTAATTCTGATGACCATAAATATTCTTTGAAACAAAAATTAGATATCAAATTCTTCTCATTGCTATACGTTTATGACTATTCCATCAGTATTTCAATTAGCAAAGCACAAGATATATCTATATCTATAATAGATATAGATAGACATACACATAGATGCATACACATACACAGATAGATATACCCACAGTAGTGGGGGCTTCACAAGTGTTTTAGAATGTTGTCAGTTGTTTGTTGAAAGCACATTCCATTATTTTCATTGACAGCTAGGGTTATTCACACAAATGTACAGAAGCTGTTACCAAACTAAAAAACTTTTTTTCTTTTTATTTATGAGAACAAATTATTTTTTTTTTTTGCCATCGAATCCCTGCCATCCCCCTCCCCTCACATGACCTTCACTCAAACATCCCCAAGTTCATGATACTATTAGGGTAGTAACCTATTCAAATTCACATCCCTAAGCTTCCACAATTTTTATCTTTATAACACATCAACCCTCACGACACACGAATTTAAGGCAAAATCATTTAGTGAAAGACAGAAGGTCTTTTTCTTTTTTAAACAGTGAATCAAATCAGTTATCAAATGTTCTCTTTATGCATTCCAAATGACTGCCGTATTCAGTGTGTCTCCTGGGAGCTCTTGCTGATTCCTATTTAACTCCTCATGGTACCTTGATATGCATGTTGGATTTAGTCAGAAGCCCTGGGTTTGAATCAAATTTTTGACATTTACCACCTGTATAATGCTTGCAAAGCAATTTACCACCACCCCACTCCCCAAGTCTAAGTTTCCTTACCTATAAAACAAGGTGACTTTTTTCAAAGTTATCTTCTATCTCAAAATATATGATCCTATTATCACAGCACAGCAGGACAAGGACATATAAGTTCTCTAAAGGAAAGGCACTAGGGAAACTCACTGAACCAGTAGTCTTAAGAACCCTGACTTTTCTCTACAGAAACTAGAAGTCAGTCCAATCAACAAATCCATAATCATTTATTAAACACCTGTATTTTACAAATGCTGTGCTAAGCTAGAGAACACTACAGAGATAGGCACTGAGTATTCTCAGGGCAAAAACTGCATCCTGCAGGGTGCTGACCTCTTATTACTCAATGGTTCTGCCACCAAAGCTAATTCTATCATTGTGGAGACCTGGTGCAATGGTAATTAAAATGGGAAGATCTTTTCCACTCATTAGTAGGCCCATGCAACCTGTTTAAATCACATGAAAGCCTAAGTCACATGTGGTGGGAGGAGCTTGTTGAACAGGTAGAACAGGAAGGGTGGGGCGGAGCCAAGGGGAACCTCATCAGGCTAGTCAGAGCTGGGCAGGACACAGGCAGGCAGGCCTGACAGCTAGGTTGGTGTGTGTTTGTTTGTTTGTGGGGAGGTGGAGAGTGGGAGGAAGAGAGAACAAGGTTTGGAAATACCTTTGTCCCCAGAAGTGCTAATGTGTATTGATTTTTTGGTTACTATGATGGATTTGGCTTTCTGGTTTCAGGATTTGACTTTCTGGTATCTGAATAAATGTTTTTCTTCTGCCTTCTGTATGGAGAGTTATACTTTGAGATCCAGAACTACATGGGCATATACATAGTCACCCTCAATGGTGTGAATATTGCCTGAGCAATACACCTGGCTGACATGTCATATCTTTGGACAGGCTACTTCACAAGACTCTCCAGGCTTTTGAATATCTGTCCAATGGAAGTACATCTATCCAGTCAGAGATCATGCTACATGATGTTACCATGCTATAGAACAGTAGTGTCAAACTCAAATAGAAATGGGAACCATGAAACCATACACAAGGATCCCTGTTGGCAACACGTTGACTTAAAGTAAAAATAAACATTATATTGTATTTTACTTTTATTTATTAAACTTTTCCCAACTACACTTTAATCTGATTCTATCCACACTTAGGAGGTTTTCTGGCCACATGGGGTTCTGAGTTTGACATCTTTGTTGTAGAAGACCAAGGAACATTTCTTCAAATTAGGAAAACTCTTTCCTCTCCCAAATATCATCTGAATAATGGAATCATTTTTTGTTCAGTTATTTCAGTCATGTTTAACTCTCCATAACCCCATTTGAGGTTTTATTGGCAAAGATACTAGTCTGCCATTTCCATCTCCATCTTATTTTACAGTTGAAGGAACTGAGGCAAATAGGATTAAGTGACTTGCTCAAGGTCACACAGATTCTAAGTGTCTGAGGCCAGATTTGAACTTGGAAAGATGAGTCTTCTGGACTCCAAGCCTAGTACTTTATCTGCTGCACCACCCAGGTGCCCCATAGAATCATACAAACATGGTTTTAGAGTTGGGATACATCTCTTTCAGATGTGTCAAACACACAGCCTACAGCACCATGTGGCCCATCACACTGCCAACTGGTCCTGAACCAGTTTAAAATGTAATTGGGAAATATTTAATAAGATAAATAAAAATACAACAGAATAAAGATATTGCCACATTTTAAAACTAAGTCAAAATGCTGCCCCCAAGTATCCTGGGGCTCCTCTTTCTATATGAGGTTGACACCATTCATCTAACCCCCCCATTCATTTTATAGATGTGAAAACTGAGTCACAAAGAATTTAAGGAACTTATTCAAGGTCATACAGGTATGAAGTGGCTAAGCTAGAATTTAGATTCTAAATCAGTATTCTTTCCACTGTATTACACTGTCTCTCATAGGGTCTGTGCATATAATAATAGTTAATATAATATCTCCTGCTTATATAATGCTTCTATATGTTATTTACTTGAATCTTACAACAACTTTGTGAGTACATTGTTATTACTCCATCCCCTATTTTACAGATGAAAAGAATTAGGACTGAGAGAGATGACTGACTTGCCCTAGTAAGTGTCTGTGGCAGGATTTGAGCTCAAGTCATACTGACTTGAATTTCAGTGCTCTATCTACTCTATCTAGCTCTCTCCACATATTACTTTTTTCAAAATGTATCCACAATTTCCCTTCACCATTTTATATATTATTTCAAGTGATCAACTGCTTAGAAATATACTTGAATTTTATAATTTAGAACTAGAGTGATTTTTTTTGACTTTCAAAGTGAAATTCAAATGTACATTTTCACACTTAAACTTACAAAAAATCCACACCTAGATTCCAAAAAATTAAATGTGATTATTGAATGGAGAACAATTTATCTTCAATAAATGTCAGTTCAACATTGTCCCAGCAATGGATTCCAGTTGTGGTTTGCACAATTCA
The DNA here is from genome assembly GCA_023548195.1 of Bettongia penicillata ogilbyi. Taxonomy (NCBI): domain Eukaryota; kingdom Metazoa; phylum Chordata; class Mammalia; order Diprotodontia; family Potoroidae; genus Bettongia; species Bettongia penicillata. The sequence goes on along the minus strand of JAJHZJ010000052.1, from coordinate 4,518,225 downwards.
AGTTTCTGGCCTGAAGTCAAGGTTGAGAATTAGCAGAGCATCAAATCTGAAAACAAATGAAAAATGAGTGCTTGCCAGTGACTTACGGGCAGCCAACATTGCAACATTCAGCTTTATTCAGACACCATGGGCTTAGCTTTTAACCTTGCCAAAACAACAGTCATGCAAAGAATCACTGCATTGGAAAGGACCTTGAGAGGATCATTTCCAGGACCTGAAAATGATTAAGAGATGGCATATATTTACAGGATGCCTTGCAATACTTTCTAGTATCTTTCCAGGCAAGTATCTTTCCTTGTCCCCCCACTCCCATTATCTGATATTATACTAACTGAAGCCCCTCACAAGAGCCATAGAATTCCAAGTTGTATCATTGATTTCAGTGGATCCAATATTTACTTGTTCTTATCCCTTTGGGAAACAATGATGTGAGAGTGCTGAAATGCATGGGGAGATTTGGTCCTTGGCTTCTATTTTTTTTTTTTAATTTTGACTGTGTTTTTTAATGGCTTCAGTTAAACTGAGTTACTCCAGTGTCTTCCTCATTTCTGTGTCTTTTTCTATGCTTTTTCCTACCTTTCCTGCCCAAGCACTATGACCACCTTTTGAAATTCTATCCATTCTTCATTATTCAGCTTAAATATTAACTATCTCATAAACTCTCTTCTCAGCTCTTTGTAAGAAGTAATCTTTTCTTCCTCGGACTTCATATAAAACTTTACATATTTTTCATGCAATTACCACATTCTCTCATGTATTACAAGCATTACACAAAATTGCAAATGTGTATCACATCTCCCCCTGGCAGATTGTAAAATCCAGAAACCATAACTAATCATTTGTTTTTATATCATCCCAAGGGCTATATTTGCTTTGTAAATAGTAGGCATTTACCTGAATAAAATAGAAGTTAAATTTGCAGCTTGTTCTATCTTTCACAGCCAACAAATTAATATTTTTCCACATTTATGGAGGCTCCATAAATATATTTATTTAACAGAGGCATGTGTTATGTTAAGCAGATAACATAGATATAAACTCCTTGAGGGCAGGAACTATTCTATTTTTTGTTTTTGCATCCCTAGGAGCACATTGCCTAGCACATAATGGAAGTGTTTGTTGAATAAGTGCTTGTGGAATTGAATTGAATTGATTATATTGGAAATGGGAACCAAGAAATACTCAAGAAATAGGAGCTCATTACAAGCAGGACACAAAATGAGCCTAATATGATAATGCCTCTTTCCTTCCCAATCTCCTGTATTCAAGCTCTATCTGGTTGCTCATGGGTGGGGTAGAGGTGACCTGAGTTCTTCAATGTTATATCCCAGGAGCAAAAGCCCTAGTCAGTCCTTTCAGGACTTCAATTATATCCCAAGTGATGAACTTTGTGTATAACAAAAGATCAACAAGTATCAATGGTTCATCCCAAGAAAATCAATCAGCATGTTTTGTGTTGTTGGCATTTTGTTTTGTGTTATTGGCGGGGAGGAGGGGAAGGGATACCTCAATTCTTGGACATTGTTTCTCCAATTTCATTCAGTTGAATTTAATTTCACAAGCAAGTATTAAGGCCCTACCGTGAGCCAGGTATTGGAGATATGAAGACAAAATAAACATCTCTCTGCTTCAAGGAATGCAACATGTACACAGATCAGCATATATGTGTGTGCATGCATGTGTATTATATATGTGTATATATGTATGTATATATGTATTCTGTATGCATGTTTGTGTATGTATATGCATGTGTGTGTATTTATGTATATATGCACATGTGCATGAATGTGTATATGTGTATATATACATATACATATATATATACACACACAATAGGTCAGTAAGTGTGTGTGTGTGTCTGTGTGTGTGTATAAAACCTTAGGAGGGAGAGGGTACTTTCTATGAGGGAAATCAGAAAAGGTTTCCCACTGGAAGTGGCACCTGACTTGAGCCTTAAAGGAAGCTATAGATTCTGAGAGATGAAGGAGAAGAGGGAATATATGGCTTAATAAGCTTTCATTTTAAACCAAGGAGTTGCCATGGTAGCACGTGACAGAATGAATGGAGCATGGATAGAAAAACCTGTGCTCATATTCAGCCTCAGAAACTCACTAGCTGTGTGGGTCTGTGCAAGTCACTTCACGTTTGCCTCAATTTCCTGATTTGTAAACTAAGGATAACAATAGGACTTACATCCCAAGGTTGTTACAAGAATAAAATGAGATAATTTTTATAAAGCTTTTGGAACATAGTAAACACTATATAAATGTTGAAGTTTATATAGTAAACACTATATAAAAGAAATATTTCTTCCTTCAAGCTGGAATATTTCCTTAATCTAGAAACTTAGTGGTGATCATTTTTATTTTCTTGATGCTCATTAACATTAGAATTCTTGCCCCATTAAATCCCATACAAGTTCATTTAAATTTGTTAATTTCTTTTTAGTATATCATTATTATTTCGAATATGGCATTTAGCCAGATACTTTTTGTTTTTGAATTGGTTTTCAAATTCTTTGATTCAAAAATCAATTACTTGCCATTAACTTGTTATAGAATTAATATCTAAACGAAATGCTGATTATGAATTTTGAACTCTTAGATGCAGAAATATAGAAGAAGGAGACATCAAAATACATAAGCCAACACTTTTGGCAGCTAAGCTGTACAGTGCCATGGATAGAGTGTTGGAATTAGATTCAAGAAACAGAATTCAAGCTCTACTTCTGATACTCACTAACTTGTGCTACCCTGAGCAAAACATTTAAACTCTCTCAGCATTAGTTTCCTTATCTGTAAAATGGTGTGAAATTGATGCCATCTCTTATCCTAGGACCACTTCATTTTACAGATGAGAAAACTAATGCAGGTCTCCTAAATACTTTGTGAAAATCTTTCTTATTATAAACTTAATAACAAGAAATAAAAATAATTAAATAAACATACAAAAATGGAAAAATATTATCCAAACTTTCTAGTCTTTAACAAGGCAGAACCAAAGTTCCACTTAAGGTACAATAAATAAGCAAATAGGATGCCTTTGTTCTGTGCCCCCTTTCAAACTTGTTAAAAATTCTACCTCCTTTTTGTCTTTTCTCCTTGTCTTTTTTATAGGGATGTGGTGAGTGTGTATACAGTGTTCTTCTGATTTCATTCTCTATCAGTCTTTCCATATTTTCTTATATATTTGATATATGTCATATTTATAATGCTATTTTATTTAATCCCATTATTACACTATAATTCATTCAGTCATTCTTCACTTGGACATATGGTTTGTTTCCAGTTTTGCTATTACATATAAAATGGTTATGAATTTTATTTTTTATAAAATAAGACCCTTCTTTTTAATGGTGTTTTAAAAATATATAGATTTGCAACCATGTACAGCATAAAATACCTGGGAGTATAATTTCCAAAAGAAACTCAGGATGTACATGAACATAATGATAAAACAATTTTATACAGTAATGTGAGATTTACATAATTGGATAAATATTAATTGTTCAGTGATGAATAGGGCCAATCTAACAAATATACCTAATGTTATTATTCAATGGTATCCCAATTAAATCATTAAAAAATATTTTATTGAACTAGAAAATATGATAGTAAAATTTATTTAGAAGATGAAAGGAATTCATTTTTTTTAAACGTAAAGGAAGGAAGCTTAGCTATATTACAAGGCAGTGATCTTCAAAACCTATGTGATATTTGTAAAGAAATTAAAAAGTGTATCAATAGAACAGAGTAGATATATGATACATAGTAGCAAATGATTATAGTTTTGTTTTTTAGCATATTTATAAATTTATTTATTTAACTTCTTACATTCATTTTCACAAAATTTTGGGTTCCAAATTTTCTCCCCATTTGCCTCTACCCCCACCCCAATATACCAAGAATTCTAATTGCCCCTATCACCAATCTGCCCTCTCTTCTATCATCCTTCCCTTCCCTTGACCCCATCTTCTCTTTTGTCCTGTAGGACCAGATAACTTTCTATTCCCCATTACCTGTATTTCTTATTTACTAGTAGCAAGAATAATACTCAACAGTTGTTCCTAAACTTTGAGTTCCAATTTCTCCCCATCCCTCCCTCCCTGCCTGCCTTCGGGAAGGCAGGCAATTTAATATAGGACATATCTGTGTAGTTTTGCAAATGACTTCGATAATAGTCATGTTGTGTAAGACTAACTATATTTCCCTCCATCCCATCCTGCCCCTATTGCTTCTGTTCTCTCTTTTGATCTTGTCCCTCCCTAAGAGTGTTGATTTCAAATTGCTCCCTCCTCCCATTGCCCTGCTTTCCATCATCCCCCCCTGCTTATCCCTTTCTTCCCCACTTTCCTGTATTGTAAGATAGGTTTTCCTACCAAAATGAGTATGCATTTCATTCCTTCCTTTAGTCGAATGGGATGAGAGTAAACTTCATGTTTTTCTCTCAGCTCTCCTCTTTTTCCCTCCACTAAAAAGTCTCCTGCCTGCCTCTTCTATGAGAGATAATTTGCCCCATTCCATTTCTTCCTCTCTCCTCCCAATATTTTTCTCTCTCATCACTTCATTTTTTAAACATATGATCCTGTCCTATTGAATTCACTCTGTGCTCTCTGTCTCTGTGTGTGTCCATGTGTGTATGTATATGTGTGCATGCACACGTGTGTGTGTGTATATGTGTGTGTGTGTGTAATCCCACCAACTACCAAGACACTGAAAAGTTTCAAGAGTTACAAATATTGTCTTTCCATGTAGAAATGTAAACAGTTCAACTTTGGTAAGACCCTTATGACTTCTCTTTGCTGTTTACTTTTTCATGCTTCTTCTCATTCCTGTGTTTGAAAGTCAAATTTTCTTTTCAGCTCTGGTCTTTTCATCAAGAATGCTTGAAAGTCCTCTATTTCATTGAAAGACTATTTTTCCCCTGAAGTATTTTACTCAGTTTTTCTAGGTAGGTGATTCTTGGTTTGAGTCCTAGTTCCTTTGACTTCTGGAATATCCTACTCCATGCCCTTCGATCCCTTAATGTAGAAGCTGCTAGATCTTGTGTTATCCTGATGGTATTTCCACAATACTTGAAGTGTTTCTTTCTAGCTGCTTGCAATATTTTCTCCTTGACCTGGGAATTCTGGAATTTGGCCACAACGTTCCTAGGAGTTTCTCTTTTTGGATCTCTTTCAGGTGGTGATCGATGGATTCCTTCAATACTTATTTGGCCCTCTGGTTCTAGAATATCAGGGCAGTTTTCCTTGATAATTTCATGAAAGATGATGTCTAGGCTCTTTTTTTGATCATGGCTTTCAGGTAGTCCCATAATTTTTAAATTGTCTCTCCTGGATCTATTTTCCAGGTCAGTTGTTTTTCCAGTGAGATATTTCACATTCTCTTCCATTTTTTCATTCTTTTGGTTTTGTTTGGTGATTTCTTGGTTTCTCAGAAAGTCATTAGACTCCATCTGTTCCATTCTAATTTTGAGAGAACTATTCTCTTCAGTAAGCTTTTGAACCTTTTTTTCCATTTGGCTAATTCTGCTTTTGAAAGCATTCTTTTCCTCATTGGATTTTTGAACCTCTTTTGCCAATTGAGTGAGCCTATTTTTCAAGGTGTTATTTTCCTCATCATTTTTTGGGGTCTCTTTAGGAAGGTGTTGACCTGCTTTTCATGTTTTTCTTGCATCTATCTCATTTCTCTTCCCAGTTTTCCCTCCACCTCTCTAACTTGATTTTCAAAATCCTTTTTGAGCTCTTCCATGGCCTGAGCCTGTTGGATATGTATTTCGGATGTTTGGGATATAGAGGCCTTGACTTCTATGTCTTTCCCTGATGGTAAGCATTGTTCTTCCTCATCTAAAAGGAAGGGAGGAGATATCTGTTCACCAAGAAAGTAACCTTCTATGGTCTTATTTTTTTCCCTTTTCTGGGCATTTTCCCAGCCAGTTACTTGACTTCTGAGATTCCTCTCCACCCCTGCCTCACCTCCAGATCCACCCAGCTAGTGCTTGGGGTCTGATATTCAAATGCTGCTTCCCAGCCTCAGGGCTTTCAGTGTGGGGCAGGGCTGCTATTCAGTGTGAGATTAAGTTCAGGTTCTCACGTCGGGGCAGGACCACTACAGAGGGCTCAGTTCCCTCAGGGGTTTTATGCAGAGATCTTCAACAGTGGATCCGAGTTCCTGTCTGCTCTGGAAGCTCCAGTCTGCTGCTTCCTCACCAGCTGCCTCCCAAGGGGGCCTGAGTTATGGAGCCACCCTGCTCCCCCCTCGGCCGGTCCAGGAGGCTTTCTCACTGACCTGTAGCACCTGTGGGTTGAGGGACCCTCGTGGCTTCTGGAGATTCCGTCCCCGAAGCCTGCCCAGATCCGCTCCTTCTTGGGGCCACGTGGCCAAGGCAGGGCTGGGTTCTGCTCCAGGTCTGGTGCACGATGGACCTTTGGTGTCAGTTTTTTAGGGTTCTCTGGAACAGAAATCTCCTGCACTCCGTTGTTGCGCAGCTTCCACTGCTCCAGAATTTGTTGGGAGTTCCTCCTTACAGGTAATTTATGGGCTGTGGGTTCGGAGCTAGCATATGTGAATCTTTCTACTCCGCCATCTTGACTCCTCCCGCAGCAAATAATTATAGTAACCTTGTATTTGACAAGTTTAAAGATTTAAGCTTTTGGGATAAGAATTCATTATTTGGTAAAAATTGCTGAAAAACTAGAAGGCAGTGAGGCATAAATTAGGTCAAGACCAATATCTTACACCATTGACCAAAATAAGAACAAAACATGACCTAGATATAAAGAGAGATATCATGAGTAAATTAGAAGAGTATGGAACATATTATCCATCAGATTCATGGATAGAAGAATTTATAAATAAATGAGAGACAGAGAGCATTGTAAGATGTAAAGGAGATAATTTTCATTACAGTGACTTAAAAATTTTTGCACAAATAAAACCAATGTAGCCAAGATTTGAAAGAAAGAAGAAAATTGAGGTGGTAGAAATTTGATAGTTTGTCAGAATAAGTTCTCATATTTCAAATATATAGTAAATTCTGTCAAATTTATAAGAATATGAATTGTTCCCCAATTGATAAGTGGTCAAAAGATATGAGCATGAGATTTTTGGATGAAGCAATCAAAACTATATATGATCATATGGAAAAATACCCTAAATAATTACTGATGATGAAATGCAAATTAAAACAACTTTGAGGTGTCATTTCATACCTGTAAGACTGACTAAAGTGATAGAAGGGGAAAATGACATATGTTGAGGGAGGAATTATTAGGAACAAAATAAAATTAGGAACCTGATGACACTATTGGTGAAACTGTGAACTGATCCAACTATTTTGAAGAGCAAGCTGAAATTATGCCCAAAGAGTTATAAAACTATGCAAACCCTTTGACCCAGCAAAACCACTATTAGGTCTATGACTCAAGGTGATCAGAGAAAATGAAAAAATTATATGTTCTAAAATGTTTATAGTAGCTCTCTTTGTGGAGGCAAAGAACTAGACATTGAAGGGATATCCATCAACTGGAGAAAATCTAAAGAAGTTGTGGTATAGGATTGTGATGGAATACTATTGTGCTATAAAAAATGATGAGCAGGTTGACTTTAGAAAAATATGGAAAATTCATGAAATAATGAAGAGCAAAATTAGTAGAACCATGGGAGCATTGTATAGAGTAACAGCAATGTTGTTCAAAGAATAACTATGAATGACTAAGCTATTCTGAGTATTATGAATATTCAAATCAACTACAAAGGACCTATGAAGGAAGATGTTATCCAACTCCAGAGAAAGGACTGATAAATAGAAGTATGAATAGCAGGGTTTCATGTATACATACACACACACACACACACACACGCACACACACATAGAGAGAGAAATGGTGACTTTCTCTAGTGTAGGGTGGGAGAGAGGGAGGTAGGGAGACAATGTGGAACATAAACTATAACAAAAAAATTAAATTATTTTTTAAATAGGTAGATAAATAGATAGTTTCATAGTAATGAGCCTGTCTTTGTGGCCCAACTGTATAGGATAGTTATTGGCATATAGTACCTGCTTAATAAATGCTTTTGAATGAATAAATGAATATATATAACTGAACTGCACTCTAAAATTTTTGCACCAATATACAGTTTCACCAATAATGAATTAGTGTGTCTGTCTCTTCTCAGCACTGACAACACTGAATTTTATCATATATATGTATATATATATATATATATACACAATATATATGTGTATAATATATATTTATTGTTATAGCACTTATAAGGTGATGCCATAAAGTTTTCTTCATTTGAATTATTCTGATTATTAAGGAACTTGAACATCTTTTTTATGGTTATTAACTTTGTAAAATATTCATGGATATATTATATTTTGCAATATATGTAGTTTTTCTATACTGTACTCATTATGGATCCAGTTGTTAAAAATGTTCCCTAGTTATCAAAACTTTGATAGGTACTTGACGTTGTTATTGTTTTTTTTTCCATTTACCTTAGTGTGGAAGTACTTTCCTCTTTGCAAAATTTCTTAAAGAGAAAATAATCATAAAAATGTATTAGATAAATAATACAGTATGGGTAAATATATGCTATATATATCCATACATTGAATATATTTGTATTTGTATGTACATAAATTTCATGCCATGCAAAAACATAATTATAAAGTTAAAAATATTCACTTTGTTGCATCAAAATATAACCTAAATGTATACATTAGCCTGGGTGAACTTTTCAAACTTAAAAATCTTTATTTTAAAGAATAAGTTTCTAATATTTTAGGATTGTACTCATTCAGTTTTGAATCATACAAAATAGAAAAAAATAAAAAAATTGCTCATTATACTTCACAAAGGAGAAAAATAGTCTATCTGCCCCAAAAGCACTACACTGGGAGCCAAAACTTTGCTTTCGCATCTCTCCCTCCAATCCTTTGTAGATTGCTCTGCATGCAGTAAGCAGTTTGATGTTCAATCAACTTTGCAATATTGCTTCTTGACTACATTCTACAACTGAACACTTCCCAGAATATCTAACTATTGATTACAAGATATGACAGTAAATCAAGCTGATTACACTAAAAGCTGAGCATGCAAATATTCAAGTATGACACTAATTTAGTTGAAATATTTTCCTTTGCATGCTCAGGACTACAGTCAATCTTCTCGACAAGGTGTCCTGGTCTTTGATGTTTCCAGTAAACACGCCAAAAACCTTAAATGGTTTGCACTAAAGGTAGTGTTGATGTCAATCAAACATATACATATATATTTTTTTCTGGTTTTGCTTTCTTTACTTTCAGGAAAATAAAAAAAGTAAGTCAAAATGTTCTTACTGTTTCTTTAGTTGATCAAATTGCTACTGAAAATAGTGTTACATATACTACAATTAAAGATTTATTAAAGTAATTATTAAAACAGAAATATGTCAAATTTAAATCAACAAATATGTTTAGAATGAGATGAATGTTGTTAGAAAATGGGCTACACTAAGAATCAATTTTTAGATGTTCTAGAAAAATTAACTGTAGAAATCCTAAATGTGAGATTATCTAAATTATCCAACAATCAATGAACTGATCACCTACTGGAAAAAATGAACCTCATCAATAGCATTATTCCTTCAGTAAACAAAAGCAGGAAACAAAAGAATGTTGCAATTCAATGGAAGGATGACTCACAGGTTCTTTTCAGGGAGGCAATCAACAGAGCTGTCTGAGCTTGATTCATTGTCTCCCCAAAGACCATATGAAACATTTGAATATTAATCATCTTGCCATGATGAACATAGGTAAAATGGCCACCAAGCAGCTGCAGCTCATGTACCAGTATCTGTTGAAGAAGATAAAGTAGAAAAACCTTCATGACAGCCTGTAACACCAACCAACACAGCACACTTGAGGGCTGCTGCTGTGAATATGTATATATATATATATTTCAGAACCACTTCATTTACCCCAAACTAAACCTTATTTAAGAAACTAAAGCCTAATGTTAACAGCAAAATAACAACTTATTACCAGGGTAACTATATGGCCTCAAACAGATACAAAAGTATATAGCATAACATAGCATACCCCCCATCTTATATATTCTTAGAGGGTCAAAATCTTTGGGGAGTGAGCAACCAGTGCCTCCTAACTCAGGTACTATTCCAAAATACTTGTTTATACAATCAGGAGGTCCCAGACTTCCCTTAACACAGCACATCTCCAAGTGTTGTAGGAAGTACCACACACTCCACCCCTAAGTTAAAATTCCCTCAATCCAAACATAGCATCCAAGTAAAGTCCTCTTGGGGATGTGTACTTCTCCCCACACTGCTGTTGAAAGCTCCCACCTGGTACTCTCAGCATTCTCAGCCACCTGGCACACATGTTCAAATAAACCAAAGATTCCATGTTCTAACACAATTTCAACCCCCATTTTTAAGTCCTGAGGGTATCTGGGTGACAAAGCCAACAGGGTAGGTCCCAGGGGGTCATGGCACTTCCCCCATCCCACCATAGACAACTCCACCCCCTGGGTCCTAACTCATCCCAGGGGAACATAGCACTTCTCCTGCTCTGTTGCAAAGCCTCCATCTTAACTCAGGGCTGAGTTTCAAGCTCCAGGGTTCCTCCTGTCCAGGGGGCCAACCTGGTTCCTGCCTGAGTCCCAACATGGGCAACTCTCTGCTCTTGCTCCATTTCTCGTCTCACAGGGGAAGGGACTGCTCCATTCCAAGCCCTTCATGTTCCTGCCTGGGTCCAGGTACAGCAGGCTACAGGGGCCCCTGCCCCCCAGCTTCTTTCTCTGGCCTGCACCACCCCAACTCCAAGGCAGCTCATCCTCCCTCAGCTTCACGTGGGGAGGGGCTGCTCTGGCATGGGCTCTGGGCGTGGCAAAATAACACAATAACTGGAAAATAACAGAAAACTATCCCAATCTCACCAAACCCCATACTTTCCTTTAGCATTTATTCTAGTCCAGTGTTCCAGTGTTCTTATAATCAGAGTATCAGAGGTATTCTCTCTCTATCAGAAGTCTCCTCTCCAAACACTGATGAGTGATTCACATTCACATTGGGGGAGGGGGAAGCAATTTCCTTTGCGGGGGGAGTGTGAATTGATAACAGCTAAAGGTTCTTCCATTAGTCCATGAGTAAGCTCCCAGGCAATATCACTCTATCAGAACATATATTTATATACTTTCAACTAAAAGGCTCAGACCTAGAAGGCACCAAAGCCTATGTGACACAATACAGCTGTGAACTACCGAGGTTCAAAGGAGATTGATCCTTCAGATGTTTACAATTTAGCATGTGCCTGGGAAACTGTACTCCAAAAAAACAAAGAAAAGAAAAGAAAACCAGCAAAGATCCCATCTTGCTTGGGCTCACACAGTCTTTACAAGATTCAACAAAGTAAGTCAATATTATGAACACAAGGAAAGATAGCCCAAAATATTGAGAGGCACTTTGATGTAGTTGGTAGAGTACTAGATTTGGCATCAGGAACAGAAGAGTTCAAATCCTGCCTTGGACATGTGATAGTTTTGTGACTGTGAACAAAGTACTTAAATTCAATCTCCTCACTTGAAAAATGAGAGGTTTCAAATATGTGGATTTAAGGTCTCTTCCAGCTCAAAATCCATGAGACTGTAATATAATTAAAACATAGTACTGGTTTGAGAAACCAAAGAGTCTAAAAGCTTTTAGACTAATCAGAATCCTCTTGCTTTATTGAGCATTATCTTTCAAGAAACAAATCAGAAGGTGATAGTCATTAGGGTTATGAAATAGCATAAATAAAATGAAATTACTTATATCAACTTAAGAAAAATATAGTTATTGATTAAATCAGTTAGAGCAAAGATCTTAATATCAAATCAGAAGATTCATTGAGAAGATGATATTGTGGCAAAAACTTTAATCTGACTTACCATATTGTATCACATAATCGTTGCCACCACATAATCATCATGTCTGGTTTTTTTTCAGTTCAAAAGTTGGTTTATTATTGGTTTATATATAGCCTTTCATTATATAATTGTCACATGGCATAATGTTCATCATGCCACTTAAAAGGTAAACACAGCATAAATGTTTTCACCAGTGGCATACAGATACTCATGTATCTCATTGGGAGCCAAGAGCCTAGAATTCTCAGAGCAAGTGCATTGTCAGTATATTTTCAACAGTCGACTTGTATGGTTTGTTTAGAGCACTGCAGTACTAATGGTATTGTCAATCAATCGAATGAAAATCCATAGCTATGAGGGGAGAAGGCAGCAAGCGAAGCTGTCATGAGTAAGTCACATGATATAAGACTTGCATCTTCCCAATTTTAACACACATTCACGAGTATTCCATGCATCCTGATCTTGCACAAAAAACAGTTTAGTAACACAAATTATTTTTTTGCATATTAATACAGTATTTGTCTTCCTTCTGTCAAACCCTGAGCCCATGACTTTCCCCAGGACCACCTGGTAAGATGGAGTGGGAGGTATTCACAGACTGCAAGAGACATGGAAGGACCAGGAGGACGAGGAGAAACATTCGGAAACATTGGGGTATAGAAATGGCTCCATCACATTGCAAAGAGTATGAGGAAGGCCACCACCAGGCAGAAGAGCCCCATGGCCTCAGACAAGCAAAAGCCCAGGATGGTGTAGGAAAAGAGCTGCTGCTTCAAGGAGGGGATCCTGGTATAACCAATAATGACTTCCAAATACAGTACCAATACCAGCTCCAGAACCAGCCACCTGCACAGTGGCAACCCCAGCTCCAATACAGTTGGCTGCTGTGTCAATGTCCCTTGAGATGGTGCTAGTTTGGAATCCACATCTGTGACAAGTGAGGTCAAGGGACCTGATGCTGCCAAAATGCTGAAGTTCTCATCTGTCCGAACCTCTGGCCGTTTTAGCACCACTGTAGATCGTGGTCTACTCAGCAACTGAGAGCTGCTCCTCACAAGGGCAGGGGTGGAGATGAACTTGGCTCAGGCATGCGTATTTTGGGGGTGAGGGGCAAGGCTAAAGAGCTGCTTGGTTAAGGAGGCTCCATGCTCATGTGGGGGGTCTCTGGAGGGGAGCAGTGCCAAAACAAATTCTTTTAAAGTAATATGAGAACATTTTTTTAAAAAAATGCTTCCCATAATGGTTATAACTCAATTTTTTCACACACACACACACACACACACTCAGAATTGTGGCATAAAATCTCTGGTGATTATGTGATGAAATACAAATGTCAATGAAAAATACTGAGAAACAGAAAAAAAAGAAAAAATATTCAATATGATTATCACCATTTCCTGTAAATTTTAACTGCTATAAACAGAGGAAAAGGAGTATTCCCTAGGATCCACTATTCATCTGTGGCCTACCTGTTTGAAACTCCACAGAATAAGATGGCCCCTGGAGTACACGTTTCCCCCATTTCTTGAATTCTTTCTGTGTTTTTCCCCTGTTAGATTATAGGGCAGTTATAGGGCCATAATGGAAAGAGTACTGGAGTCAAGAAAATCTGAATTCACACTTGACCTCAGACAGTTGTGTGACCCTTTGAAAGTCACTTAACTCCCATTTGTCTCAATTCTTCATCTTTAAGATGCAGACACACTGCAGAAGGAAATGGTAAACTGGACAAATCCATGGGGTTACAAAGAGTTGTAACTCTTAGAACTCGTGGAACTCTAGGTTACCTGATCTATTGCTGATACTGTGCGCATGCTTGGGCTGCTAGGTGGAACAATGGAAAGAGGGCCCATTCTGGAGTCAGAAGGACCTAATGTCAAATCTGGCCACAGAAAGTTACTAGTTTTGTGACCCTGGGCAAGTCACTTAACCCTATTTGCCTCAGTTTCCTCATCTGTAAAATGAGCTGGTGAAGAAATGGTAAGTAACTCCAGGATCTTTGCCAAGCAAACCCCAAATGGGGTCACAAAGAGTCAGGCACAAAATAACAGCAATTCTTGTTATTGGATTTGGTATTTTATGTTGTAACTATTCAATTTTTTGATCTAAGTTATCCATTTTGTTATCTTATAATTGAGCAAAATGTTTTCAAACAATTTCTTGTGACTTTGTTATGAATTCTTTTTCATTTTTAATATTCATGATGTAGTTTTCCTCTTCCTTTTAAAAATTTGATTAGTCAAATGTTTATCTATTTATTTCATTTATTAGCTCAGTAGTGGTTTTGCTTTCAATTTTATTAATTACTTTAAAAAATTTTTGAATTTTTATTTGGGTATTTAGTTGAGTTTTTTATGTCTTTTTTAGGGCTTTTTTTAGTTGCATGAAATATATAGGAAGTGAGTGTGACAAAAGCCAAGTCGGTGCTGGTTTGGGTTTAGTGAGGGGATGAAATGAGACACTTGTAGGTCATTCATTTGACAATTAACAGAATGAGATTTACTAGGCCCTAAGATAGAAAGATGCCCAAGATGGTTACTGTAGCACTTACCTAGGGTAGATGTACCTCTTTCACTTCCTTATGAAGACATGTCCAGGAAACAGGGCAAGGTGTGATGATTCACACAGCCTCAGCAAGTCTACAAACTCTGAAGAGCATGAACTCAACATAGCTTTTGCATAATGAAAGAAAACCAAAATATTATAAAAGAGAAATAGGTAATTTTGATTGTTAAATTGAAAAGTTTTGCAGAAAAATTCAATGCACCTAGAATCAGAAGAAAAAAAAGATGGAGATTAGAATAAAGTACTAGTATGAAAATATCTCTAATAAATCTCTGACATCCAAAACCTACAGAGTGGACACAATTGTTTTACATTGAGTCATTCACTGAAAGACACATGATTACATAATATGAACAAATGGTTTTCAAAAGAAGAAATGTAAATTATTGACCACCCCCTGAAAATCTACTACAGTCAGAGAAATGCAAATTGATACAACTCTCAAATGTTCACCTCTTACCTGTCAAATTGGGGAAAGGATTGGAATAAAGCAGAAAAACACTGTTGAAAGAGCTTTGGGAAGGCTGGAATACTAATTCACTGCTGAAGGATACAACTGCAAATTGTTCAAACATTTCTGAAAAGCTATTTGGTATTATGCAATAACAGTTGAGACCCACTGTATACCCCAAGAAGACAAAAGACAAAAAAGAAAATCTACATACACACAAATACTCACAGCAGTATTAAATTACCAAAAGCTGTAAACAAAATATGGTTTCAGTGGTTAGAAAATGACCCCAAAATTATGGAATATGAAAGCAATGACTATAATTACTTCATAAGGATCAAATATCACAATTACAGTGAAACAAGAGACAACTTGCATTATGCACAGCGAAGGGATGCATCCAAAAGAACAGTGCAGACAGTGGTGAAAATAGTCTTTCTCTATTACTTATACCTACCACTTTCCACACAAAATAGGCATCTTAGGTTTTTCAGTAAAAGACAGATTTATTCTTGATATCTTCCAGAATTTCTGTTGTCTCTCTCAACTTCTTATGTTTGTCCTTCATTCTCAAAGAGGACCATGACATCTGGGAGGTGATGACATGATTTGCAGTGGATTTTGATTTGAGTGAGGGAAAGCAATGCAAAGTCACCAGCCTCACTTTCTCCTCATGAGCCATCTGGCCAGATACATCTACATGTGTCATAAGAGCATTTGAAAGTTAGGAAGAACAATGGAGGAAGGAGGACATGAGTTTGAATTCTGCCTACTAGTTGTGACCCTGGTCATTTCACAGCCTCTCTGAATCTCAGTTTCCTCATGTGTAAAATAGGGATAATCTTCGGACCTACTTTTCTTTTTTTTTTTTTTATATAATATAAAATACTTTTATTTTTATAGTACTTTAAAGATCACAAAGTGCTTTACATTTACATAGATTATCCTTTTTTTTAATTATTATTTATTTATTTAGCTTTTTACATTCATTTTCACAAATTTTTGGGTTCCAAATTTTCTCCCCTTTTCTCCCCTCCCCCCACCCCAATACCCCAAGCAATCTAATTTTCCCTATCTCCAATCTGTCCTCTCTTCTGTCATCCCTCCCTTCCCTTGTCTCTATCTTCTCTTTTCTCCTGTAGGGCCAGATGACTTTCTATTCCTCATTAACTGTATGTCTTCTTTCCTAGTTGCAACAACAATACTAAACAATTGTTCCTAAAACTTTGAGTTCCAAATTCTCCCCATCCCTCCCTCCCCACCCATTCCCTTTGGTACGGCAGGCAATTCATTATAGGCCATATCTGTGTAGCTTTGCAAATGACCTTCCTGATAGTCGTGTTGTGTAAGACTAACTGAATTGCCATCCCTCCTAACCTGCCCCTCATTGTTTCTCTTCTGTCCTTTGATCCTGTCCCTCCCCAAGTGTTGACTTTCAATTACTCCCTCCTCCCTTTGCCCTCCCTTCCATCATCCCCCCCCCAATATCTCCTTCTCCCCCGCTTTCTTATACTGTAAGATAGGTTTTCATACCAAAATGAGTGTGCATTTCACTCCTTCGTTTAGTCAAATGTGATGAGGGTAAACTTTTGTTTGTTTGTTTGTTTGTTTGTTTTTCCTCAGCTCTCCTCTTTTTCCCTCCACTAAGAACATCTCCTACTTGCCTCTTAAATGACATATAGTTACCCCCTTCCATTTCCCCCTCTTTCCTCTCACTACATTTCTCTCTCACCATTTACCTTAATTCCTTTTAAGGTATGGTCCCATCCTATTCAGTTCAATCTGTGCTCTCTGTCTCTGCATGTGAATGCATGTGTGTATGTGTGTGCATGCGTGTACATGTGTATGTGTGGTCCCACCAACCACCCAGATACTGAAAAGTTTTAAGAGTTAGAAATATTGTCCTTCCATGTATGAATGCAAACAGTTCATTTCTGGTAAGTCCCTTAATACTTCTCCTTGCTGTTTACTTTTGCATGCTTCCTCTCATTCTTGTGTTTGAAAGTCAAATTTTCTTTTCAGCTCTGGTTTTTTCATCAAGAATGATTGAAAGTCCTCTGTTTCATTGAAAGACCATATTTTCCCTTGAAGTATTATACTCAGTTTAGCTGGGTAGGTGATTCTTGGTTTCAGTCCTAGTTCCTTTGCCTTCTGGAATATCCTATTCCATGCCCTTCAATCCCTTAGTGTAGAAGCTGCTAGATCTTGGGTTATCCTGATTGTATTTCCACAGTACTGGAATTGTTTCTTTCTAGCTGCTTGCAAGATTTTTTCCTTGAGCTGGGAGTTCTGGAATTTGGCCACAATGTTCCTAGGAGTTTCTCTTTTTGGATCTCTTTCAGGTGGTGATCGATGGATTCTTTCAATACTTATTTTGCCCTCTGGTCCTAGAATGTCAGGGCAGTTTTCCTTGATAAGTTCATGCAAGACGATGTCTAGGCTCTTTTTTTGATCATGGCTTTCAGGTAGTCTCATAATTTTTAAGTTGTCTCTCCTTGATCTATTTTCCAGGTCAGTTGTTTTTCCCATGAGATATTTCACATTCTCTTCCATTTTATCGTTCTTTTGGTTTTGTTTGGTGATTTCTTGGTTTCTCATAAAGTCATTAGACTCCATCTGTTCCATTCTAATTTTGAGAGAACTATTAAATTCAGTGAGCTTTTGAGCCTCTTTTTCCATTTGGCTCATTCTGCTTTTGAATGCATTCTTCTCCTCATTGGCTTTTTGAACCTCTTTTGCCAATTGAGTGAGCCTATTTTTCAAGGTGTTAATTTCCTCAGCATTTTTTTGGGTCTCCTTTACCAAGATATTGCCCTTTTTTTCATACTCTTCTTGCATCTTTATCATTTCTCTTCCCAGTCTTTCCTCCACCTGTCTAACTTGCTTTTCAAAATCCTTTTTAAGCTCTTCCAAGGCCTGAGCCCACCCAACACCCCCCTGGGGTGTCTGGGGTACTGAGGCCCCGCCCTCCACATCTTTCCCTGATGGGAAAAATACGTTCTCGTCCTCCCCATCAGATCCGAAGGTCGGGATCATTTGCATTTGTTGGAAAAAACTCTCTAAAGTCTTATTTTTCTTCCCCTTTCTAGGCATTTTCCCAGCCAGTTACTTGACTTCTGAGATTCCTTTCCACCCCCGCCTGGATCCGCCCAGCTAGTGCTTGGCCTCTGAGATTCAAATGCGCTTTCCGGAGGCAAGCTTTAGTTCTGGCGCAGGGGTGGGGGCAGGGCCGCCTCCTAATCTTGGGCCCTCAGGGGCTTTCTGCAGAGGCTTTCAGGAATGGAGCGGGTGGGGGCAGGGTAGGGGGCCCTGCCTGCTGTGCTCAGCTCCCTTGGGGGTTTTATTTAGAGGCGTTCAGCAGTAGAGCAGGGTGGGGGCAGGGCCGTCTCCCCTGCTCGGCTCCCTCAGGTTGGAAAGACCTTCAGTATTGAAGATCCTACCTGCTGCTGGGGGATTCCTGAGTCCTGGGCCGCTGCCGCCTCAGCCGCCCGCCCACACCTCTGCCTCCGCCACTTCCTGCCCCCGTCTCTGCCCCTGTCTCTGCCACCGCCGCTTCCTCCCAAGGGGGCCCGAGTCACGGAGAGGCTCCACTCCCCTCCCCTATCGCAGCTTTCTTTCTTACTGACCTGTAGCTTCTGTGGGCGGAGGGACTTTCCCGGCTGCCGGAGCTTCCCCCGGAGCTTTCCTCTCTGAAGTCTGCTCAGGTCAGCTTCTCTCGGGCTGCGGCCAGGGGTGGGGGTAGGGTCCGCTTTCCTGGGTGCGATGGACCCCGGGGACGGCTCTCCAGTGTTCAGTGGAACGGAAATCTCTTCCCCTATGTTTGTGCACCCCCTGCAGAGATTCAGAATTTATGGGGATCTCCTTTTACCTCAATTCCATGGGTTGTGGGCTCGGAGCTCGTAAATGTGCGTCCTTCTACTCCGCCATCTTGGCTCCACCCCCTTAGGACCTACTTTTCAAAGTTATTGTGAGGAATAAAGATAAAATATGTAAAAGGTTTTACAAATCTTCCAGGTAGTACTATGACTTGATGTAGTCTTAATAGTAGTAGTAGCAAAAGCAATAGCAGCAATAATAGCAGAAATAGTAGTAGTCCTAGGAGTAGGACTAATTATAATGAATTTTGAGACCCTCTCTATTACCTCTGTAGTGAGAATTCTCAAAGAATATGCAATCAGGATAGAAATATAAAATGATATAGAAGACAAGAAAAAAAATACAAAAGCAGGTGACCTCATGCAGTTTATATGGGAGCACAGAAATATATAAGCACATTGTGCCATCTTTCCAAACACATCCCAGGAAAATGTTTCAGAGAAGGTAATTTTTTTTAAAAAAAATAAGAGTGTAGAAACTAGATGCTACTTTCTTGATTTAGGGAATTATGGGATTAGGAAATTCTCCCTGCAATGCACATTAGAATATGGCAAATAAGGTCAAAGAAAGGATTCTAAAGCATTGGACATTGGTCCTTTTTTTTAACAGTAGCAATTTGATTCTGCTTTTTCATTGTGTTTGGATCAACTCAGCAATGAATTTTTAAATACATTATTATTTGTAATTCATGCTGTTGTTGTTATCTTTGTACTTTACCAAGCATTCATAGTATGTGGAAATCATAGAATTTTAGAGTTAGTTTAGTGCTGTTTCCAGGAAAATGTTTCAGAGAAGGTAATTTTTAAAAAAAATAAGAGGGTAGAGACTAGATACTACTTTCTTAATTTAGGGAATT
Organism: Bettongia penicillata ogilbyi; assembly: GCA_023548195.1. Taxonomy (NCBI): domain Eukaryota; kingdom Metazoa; phylum Chordata; class Mammalia; order Diprotodontia; family Potoroidae; genus Bettongia; species Bettongia penicillata. Next base: position 4,498,563 of record JAJHZJ010000052.1, on the reverse strand, counting down.
ATGGGATTAGAAAATTCTCCCTACAATGCACATCAGAATCTTTTTTACAATTTAAAGTCTAAGAGAAAAGTGAAAAGTTAAATGACTTGCTGAAATTTTTGATGATTAAAAAGGTTTGAGAGACATTTTTTCCAGGTAATTTAATCATTTTATTAATAAGGCCAGCAAATTATTAATAAAAGGATGGTCATTTGGCCTCTCTCTTAGACCAAAGACAATCATGGTGGCAGGCTCACAATTATATATGCCCTTAGGTGCTCAATGAGGGGCTGAGAGTGACTCTTGGGCCAACAGACTATTGCAGACCACCTCCCAGTCTTGGATAAGTTTCCACTGAAACTTGAGCAGAACAGTTAATGCAATCTCATTATCAATAATGTCCTTCAAAAAACTGAACTTTCAAGACTAGGAGAGAATTCTGAATCTCCCCAAGATATTCACAAGTTGATAGAGTCATATATATCAGAGTCAGAATTTGGACCCGTTTCTTTCCATCTCTGAGGATGGCTCTTTATCCATGTTGACACACTGCCTTTAGACTATAGCTCACTAAAAAAGGCTATTTATTATCATACCTAATAGACCAAAAGTGGGAAGAGGGAGGGAGTTTATTTTCATTCATTTTATAAGAATGGGTCATGTAAACCAGATGATGAATTCACATTTCTTTTTAGACCATCATTTTGTGATGAAATAACTTTTTCCCTTCACCAGTTCTCATTCCTACTTTTGTAATGTCTACAAGTATCCCTCGTAATGTTGCCAAATTCTCAAAGTAATATTTTAAATTTATTTTAATTTTATACATCTCTAGGTAATTAAGTGAAGAAGCAGATAGAACCGTAGACCTAAAGTCAAGAAGACCCAACTTCAAATTTAGCCTCAGGTGTTTAGACTGGGCAAGTTACAACATCTGGCTGCTTCAGTTTCCACATTTGTAAAATAGGGATAACAATAACACCTACTTCCCGTAGTTATTATGAGGACCAAATCAGATAACAGTCATAAAGTGCTATATAAATGCCTGCTATTATTAAACACATGATGCAACATTTTAATAAAAAAAAAAACAGTTCAAGATCATAGGTTGAAAGCTAAAAGGGACCTTAGAAGTCAGAGAAACAAGGAAACCTGGGCAGAAGAAAGCTAAGTGGAGTTGTCATGAAATCTAATAAAAATGATGTCATCATAATTTCAAGAAAGCACAGAATATATAGATAAAAATAGGAAAGGAAAAGAATATGGAATTTTTTGCACCTTCTGTTAGTTAAATTGCTTACATGGTACGCATACTAGGAAGTTAATGACCCACTCAAACATTAAGGTCACCTTGCTGAGGACCTGGTGATTTCCATAATATGTTGGTGCTAAAGAGCTACAACATGAACAGATAAATTATATTCTCAGCAGATCATACATTTTCTTTTTCTCTTTGAATCCTCAGTAGCTACCTCAGTATACAGTAGGCATTTCAATATTTGTTTCAAACAAAAGATATAATAATGTCATCAGGCAATTGACAAATTTTGAGCTGTCTGTCAAGAGTCACTTGACATTAATACCTGGGTTATGTAGGTAGCTCTATAATTTTATAAAATCAAAACATGCCACTCCATCTTTTGCTCATAGTATTTTCCTAAAAAGTACTTTTGGATACATATTTCATTTTCAAACAAACATTACAAAGGACATGAACCCTCAAAAGCACTTATGACTCAAGAAGTTACATGCTATGTTCAAAGAGACAGGAAAATCTCTTTTTTTAATAAAAAAGTGTTACACTGTGTGTGTTTGTGTTTATGACCATTTGGAAACACTTAGAGTTGGGAAAGGAATATTAAGGTGTGCACATAACTAGGAAACTAAACTTTTGTCAGTTTCAGACATTCCATAGCATTCCCGTGTGGATGCACATGTATTGTGAGAGAAGCAGATCCAGAAAGTCGACCTAATGATTCTGTTCAGACTATGACATAAATTGTGGTTTATGATGTGTCACTGAAAACAATGAGGTGAACACAAAAATACATAGTATATGTTAGTTTCACAGAAATTAAAAGAAAAAGCCATCTGTAAGAAAAACAAAGTTAGAAACATATGGCGAAGCAGTTCTCTCAAGCAAAGCAAATTGTAAAATAAATCACAAAACTGGAGTGAAGTGAATAAATAAAAAGCACGCCATCGTGAAAACAATGTTCCTTTCTGAAGGATTAATTATATAGTAAGGAGCTAAATAGGGATGTTTTTCCATAAAGAACATTTTGTTTCGAAAGTGTCAAAAATTGTCAGACAATAAAAATGAGGTGGAAAAAATCACTGGTATTATTGTCTATATTTGCAGAATTTCTTTCTCTATCAACATTCATTTCAAGTACTGTTAAATAATTTCTCTACCATATATAAAATAGAAAAAAAGCCAAAGAACTTTCCCCACTTTTATTCATAGAGTAAATGCTGAGCTTAATAATCCATATCTACTTCTTAACTTTCTTAGGATAAAAAGTTATTTTATGTTGTATAGAGTAAAAACTAATTATAAGAACCTACAAAAAGCAGACTGATACCAGGAAAAAATGTTTAAAATAAAAACTTTTAGGATGGAAGAGGTGGATCTGTTATACCTTAGCATACATGCATCCTTTGGGTGTTGTCATCATATCAAACTGGTTTTCATCTTATTGCAGTACTTCCATGCTACTTTTTAATATTTTTAGTGACAACACAATTACTTATTTGCCTTGGAAGAATGAGATTCCTCAAGGTGGATTCCCTCTAGGGGTGGGGAACCTGTGTCCTAGAGGCTATTTGTGGCCCTCTAGGTCCTCAGATGAGGCCCTTTGACTGAACTCAAACTTCATAGAACAAATACCCTTAATAAAAGGATTTATTCTGTAAAACTTGGACTCAGTCAAAAGGCTGCACTCTAGACCTAGAAGGTTCCCCACCCCTACCCTAAACTAAAGAAACCAAAGAAATCAGAGGTCCACCAGACCACCACTCCCTGCCCCAGATACCAATGTGCCAAGGACTGTGAAAACAATGGATCAATAACCTTTCATACTCTGTCATCATTGCCTATGTTTTTCCATAAATCCTCCATAGAGGAAAATACTCAATATCCTGGAGCCCTTCTTGGTGCTTTTGATATCACAGCATATCAACATCATGAGAACATTCATCTATTGTAGCTCAATCTCTTTATGACTGATCCAACAATATTTCCAGTCATACATATACTTAATCATATGTTCTAACAATACTACTAGTGTATAAGTCATAACTGGTAAAATTCTTACCACTGTTCTTTGTGTTATATATTGGGATGTTTCCTTGACTGTACTGTCCATGATTTTCAGCCATAGAACTCAAACATTGGTGTTAAAGTTTTACTCCTTTGAGCAGTTTGAGATCATTGAAATTATTGTCCAAAATTCAATCCCAGTTGATTTAGTACCATTCTATTCTAGGTCCACTTCATTGTCCTCATGCGGCATCTATTCAATTTAGACAATATGTTACATATCATTTAAATTTTTTTTTCAAATAGATAATTAACCCAACCTACTTCCTATAACTGTGGATTTTACCTCATTTGGTATCAATGTTCAGCGTGGCTCATTGAACAGTTTGGTCTACAGATATTTCGGTCATAGAGGCTTAAATGATTTTGATGTATATGTGAAACATTTTGTATGAAAACAGCTTTCAAAACTATATATAATTTCAACATGTATCAAAAACAATAAACACAACATGATCTTGTATCCTTTACATTTTTTAGCCAATTGTATAATCATTATGATATTGTCTACTCTAGTAAATAACCTAAGAATGTCTGTTTGTTTCATTCTCACTTTTCTTTTCTCATTAAATTTACTTCCACAAGTACATAATGCTTGGCTTGTGGCTTGGATTGAAACTAGAGCATCGTTGGTAAATCATAACTCATAAAAATGCTATAGAAACATTAAAGTTGAGGTATGAGGAGTTACTGGTGCTCACCTCTTTTCAGGGGGGAGGGGTAAGGGGGAAAGGGAGGCAAAAATATAATGCATAGATAGAGCACCAGACTTGAAATCAGGAAGATCATAGTTGAAATCCCATCCTAGACACTTAATAGCTGTGTGACCATAGCTAAATCATTTATTCTCCATGAACCTCAATTTCTCCATTTGGAAAATGGAAACGATAATGGCACTTAATAAAAGATAATACCTCAGTCAGTTGTTGTGAAAATCAGATAAACTAAAATATGCAAAGGGCTTTGAAAACTCTTAATATGATATTTAAATATCAGCCATTGTTATTTTTGTTATCCCTTTCCTGTGTTTTTTTTGTTTATTTTTCCATTTGTTTTGTTTCGCTGTTGGATGTGTGTCCCTAATTTCTAAGCACATTCTTTTATTCTGTTAAAGATTCCATCTGACTGATCAAATTGTATTTTTCAGAAGCATCTATCATTAGATCTGTTCTTTGAATTTCTTCTTCCTTTGCTTATTGGATGAGGGCACAAGATAGCTATGGGAGTTACACAGGACATAGTTAACCTTTTCTAACATAGGACTGTAATTTCAGTGGCTCCAACCTGTTATCATAGAGTTTTCTCTCCCTAACTAGAACATAATCACAAGCCATTCATATAAATCAAAACTCCATTTCCAAGGGCAGAACTGTTTCTAACTTGGGTCTGCCCCATTAGAACATAAGCCTAACATGGTAATAAAAATGAAAATGAAACCCTAGCCCAGGCTACATATTGCTCCTACTATGTGATGCTTGTCTCTAAAAATTCCCAGTAACACTGAAGCTTGGACAAAGGATATACTTTAAAAGCATTCTTATGCTTTAGAAAGATCTTCTTGTTTATTTCTGTCTTGACAGATTATCCTTACAGCATGCCTCTTGATACTGCTGGGATGCTAGACAGATGCTAGACACACCTAAAAACAAATGCATTGCAAAATCATAAATAGACACCATGCAAGATTATCAGTGGTGCCTGAAGCCCACAGTTGTCAGGACAGACCAGTGGCTCACTTCCCTCACATTCCCTCACTTTCCCAGGCCTTCCACAGGTGACATCATCTAGCATCATCATGGCAAACTATTGCTAGCAAATAATGGCTGCTTAATGCATATTTCTTGAATTGAATTTAAAATTGTGATTTGATCAGACTAATTGATTAAAATACTAAATATTAGCCACAGAATAAAGAAAAGACTCAAAGGATAATCTAGATAGAGACCTTTCTCTAAGCCAACACTGGCTTTTGAGGTCTGTTCATTCAATTAATTGAGATTCTACCAAATAATAGTATAGCCTAGACTATATCTCTTTAGGTTGTCCACAAGGACCAATGCTTTGTCAAATATTTTGCTAAAATTTAGATACACCATGTCTGTAGCACTCAACAGTCTAATTGCCTTGTGAAAAAGGGAAATGAGATTACTTGTTTGAAACCATTACTGATCATTGCCTCCCTTTCTAATGTTCACAAATCATTTCATTAATAATATATTCTTAAATTTGAGTTAGACTTATGGTTTATAGTGTTTTGTTGTTCTTTAGTTGTTTCAGTTGTGTCCGATTCTTTATATTCTTTCTTTTCAAAACATCAGAATATTTCCTTCTCCAGTTTTGCCTTACTTCTACAATACTCCATGATCTTATGAAGATCATTGAAAGTTTGCACATCTTTCAGTATCCTGAAGTATGTTTTCTTTTCCATATGGTGGCTTGAACTCATTAGCCACAACTTAGTGCTGTTATCTCTTTACTTTTCTTAAGTGTTAATTCCCTAATAATTGTGTACCTGCTTTTCCTCTTAATCCAGAGATAATAGACCCTGGAAGAGCAAATGGCAACAAAATAAAAATTGACACCCTCTACCTAGCTCTTCTTTGATCTGCCTCTTGAATTTTAGAAAATAAATACGTTTGTTTCATTCTCATTACCATTATTTATCATAAGTTTTATTTTTCCTGGCACTATTTTACATGACAATGCTAACTTTTTGTATTCATTTGAATTTGTTCCCATTTTCTATGCATGTCAAAATTTTTATATTTATGAATTCACTGTAGAGACACATCAGCTATTTTAAATAACTACTCTTTTCCTTTTCAATGGAATGGCCTTTCCTTACATCTCTAAAATTTCATTCTTGAGTTCCCTCTCTTTTTTAGACTGATTTCATCTGTAAAAGTATAAACTGCTGAATATTATTTACCCTTTCTTTGTGTTTGCTTTGAAATCTACTCTGTCAAAATCTAGGGTAAAAATCAGATTTCTCTTGACTTTCCTTTTCTCTATCATCGCTTCTCAGAAGGAACAGTAACTTGCCTCTAAGATTCCTAAAAGTATTCCGTCAACAAGTTCCTCCAAAGGAAGGCAGCTCACAATGACAAACAAAAATAGCCACCCCACCACCACCCGCCACTTTTACCGCCTTTTGAAAACTGCTACTTTTAGCTAAAAGAGAGCTAGAACAGATATCCTAACAGTTTAAGTTCCTCATCACTACTATATTAGGCCTCTAAGTCAGGTTTCAGATAAGTTTCCAGAATTCCTATCTAAGCCTTTCTTCCCTCCATGTGGCTTAGAGTAAATAATACCACTTCTGTTTTTCCCTCCATTTATCATCCAAATACTCTTGACCATAATTATCTGCTTCATATCCTAAATTTCTTGGGTCGGACTTCTATGTACTTACACCTACTCCTACAATTCTAATCCACCATTCTATATCTTGTGTTCCTTTTTTCAATTACATCTACCTCCCAGAGCCAAATTTCAATCATGAATACTAACCCATCCAGGCTCAGTAATACAATTTTACAACCTTGCTATAATCTCTAGTTTACTTTGTTTATTGTCCAATCTCTGTTTTTATATATGAAATCTAAAACTGTAATTGTCTTCATAGATCATGTATCCTATGAATTACTCTCTTCTGATATTCTTCTTTGTAGGTTATACTTGCTATTTCCTGTGGTAATTGGTTATATGTATGTGAGTGTATCTGAGTGTGTGTGTGTGTGTGATTTTTGTGATATATATGTGTGCTTCTATGCATGTGGGTGATTTTCTCTGACGTCAGTTGAGAGCATCCATGATGAGATTCATAAAACTTCTCCAGCACTGAAAACAAATATAGATATTAACATAGATATAGATATTACAAAGATAGATTTCCTAGAGTCAATTAATTTGATAAACTGTTCATACATAAAATACACTTCTATAATATATTACCTGTCACTTTAGCATGTGTTCTTGTTTTACATTTGTAAAGAATGTTAATATGTAGTTTAATTCTCCAAATATTATGTCAAATTATTCCTGCTGGACAAAATTATTTCAGTTTAACAAATATTTATTATGTTCCTGCTATGTGCAAAGAACTGTGCTAACATATATGAATATAATAATAATGATGTCCATATACTGGAATACAGGACCAAGATACATCTACCAAGAAGAATATGACATATATGCAAAAAATAGTTGGATATGACAGAAGTAATGGGGAGATTGAGACATGGTACAATCATAAAATTAGAGGAGGGAAAGAGATCATTTTCAGATGAAGGAGGGAAATGGATTAGAAAAGGCTTCCTGATAGTGATGACAGGAGAGCTGAGTTTTAAGAAGAGAAGAGAATATTAATTTAAAGAAATGGAGGGAGAGGGGTCAATGATTTGAGTGCAGCTTCAAGAATTCAGGACAAAGGTCAGCTGCTATGCCACACATTCCAGGGTGACTTAAGGGTATGAAGGAAGGTGTGATGGAAATAAATGAATTTACCAATCCTAAACCCAAATATCAAGTGATCCTGGGTGTTAGGGTTCTTACTGAGGAAGAAAAATTTAATCCAAAAAATAGACATGACCTGACTCAGAAGAGAGCCAGAAAAGTCCTTTGGTTATGGCCTTGGCTCATCAAAATCTATAAACATTCTCTAGAGGGAAAGAGTAAACTGTCGTAAATAGTTGAAATATGAGACAATAACAGCAGTGCAGTGGAGAAGGTACCTAGCAGAAATACTAAGTGTCACCTTGAGCCTTGAGCAAGTTAGTCTATCTCTCTGGGCTTCTCTTCCTCATCTATGAAATGAGGGAGTTGGATTAGATGACCTCAGATCCCTTTTAGCCCTAATCTTCTGGACAAAGCATCCCAGTAGAGAACAACCATAACTGTTCAGGGAAGGCATTTGGAGGCAGAGAGGTGTTCAGTTGGTGCTCAACCCAAGGTGTAAGAGTCACAAGTCTGATTTATGTTGTAACAGAGACATAAGAAACAATGAAAGAATATGCCTCTGTGTGTGTGTGACAGAGAGAGAGAAAGAAAGAGAGAGAGAGAGAGAGAGAGGAGAGGGAGAGAAGTGGAATTTTTCATTATTATTTTCCTTTCCTTGGTCTGTCTTTTAGTTTGACCTGGTAAGGAAAAATATTGGATGGGGGCTCATATATTGAGGCTTTAAATTGAAGCTGGCCTGAAGATTATCGTTTATCTGAGAGTAGATCTGGACCATATAGGCAGAAAGTACATTTTAGTACACAGGGGGACAGATTGTTTAACTAAATGAAAACAAGAGTCAGAAATCAAGAATAGGAAACAGCTGGATGTCTAATCTTACTGGAACACAGAGTACATAAGAGAAGTCTTGTGAAATGTCTGGAGAGGTTTGTTGGACTTAGATCTCACAGGGCTTCAAATGTAACTATATGATATTATATTTTATCCTGGTTGGTTGTTGTCCTTTATTCTTGAAGAGGACCAAGTCAAATGCAAGTCATGTCATCATTTCTCTGATGTCATGGTCTTCTTCGCAAACAAGGGACAAATATAACCTGTGAGTAGACCTACTTGCCTGAGTGTGGACCTAGCTAGTTGGGTGACCCAGCTCATACTCTCCCTTCTGTCTCCCCCTCCCCTTCCTTTGGGGTTTACTGGCTAGATGTCTTTTCTTCCTTCCTTCCTTCCTTCCTTCCTTCCTTCCTTCCTTCCTTCCTTCCTTCCTTCCTTCCTTCCTTCCTTCCTTGTCATTCCCAAAACCTTAAACCCATTGTACTCTGAAGGCCATAGCTTGGACAAAAATAGGTCCCTGTCCAAGCTCCATTTAATGGCTGGCTTAGAGTGATTATCAATAGTACCAATTTCTATTTCCCTCCCAGCTTGATTTATTTATTATTTTTCTCTTTTTTTCATTGAAAGGGCCATTTCCTGAATACTTCTTAAAAAGGCCTATTCACTCAATGAGCTTTACCTCCTTCTAAATGAGCACCTGAAAAGGCCAACCTAACAAGGCCAAGATCTCTCAGTGCATCCTGGGTCACCTCCAGTCATCCTGATGAATATCTGGCCACTGGACTCAGATGGCTCAAGAGGAGAAAGTGAGGCTGGTAACCTTGCGCAGCCCTCCCTCACTCAAAACAAAGTCAACTGCAAGTCATGTCATCATTTCTCTGATGTCATGGTCTTCTTTGAAAACGAAGGACAAATTAAACAATTTTGGTCCTGAAGAGGACAAAAATGATAAAGTCATCACTAAGATAAAGCCAAGTTTCACTGTGTCTGACTGTGGCTGATCAGACCAATATGAGCTTGGAATTCTCCACCACAGATTGGATACAGATAGTCTGTGTGAACATTTGGGGTGGGTACTCTAAATCTGTGCATCTTATGTTTACTTTGAGCTAGACTATATAGAGAACCTGAAATGTTTTGCTTTGTTTGACACTTTTTATTCATTCATTCATTTATCTATCTATTCATTCACTGATTTATTTATATCTTCACTCTTTTATTAATCAGGAAAGTGATCTCGTCAGATTTATACTTCAGTAAAACAATGCTGGAAGCTACCTGAAGCTCAAATTATAAAGAGAGAATTGAGGCAGTAAAAACAAATAAGAGTACTAAACGAGTCTAGGTGATAAGCAAATGAGTGGTAACTCATTTACTAAGTGGTAACTAGAAATAAACATGAGAGTTAGAGAGATACAATTTATAAGACATGGTACCGATTTATACAGGGAGTGGGGAAGTGGAAAGAGTTGAAAATATAGTCATTTCTCCAAGGCTTTGAACATGAGTGACACAAAATGATGGTGTCATCAGCAAAACGGGGAAGTTAATAGAAGGGGTAGATTTAGGCATGTGTAGGGGTAGAATGTTAAATCTCATTTGCAAAACAGTTGCATATCAACAGTACCAATACTTTAAGTGAATGTTTTGTAAGAGGTATAAGAGTTGAGCTATTTTTCACATATAGGGAAAATTAAGTATCAATTGTTCAGAAGTTAGATAGCATCATTTCATTTACACTGAATCACAAGTTTACTAGAACTAGAAAGCCTTTTATATATTTGAGTTACTCTTGCCATCAATTCATTACTGCCTCTATTCTTACTCAATCTTCCTGTTCACTAATGGAAGCTATAACTTTTCCAGATAAGGTGGGATTATAGAGGGGTGGAGGAAGGACTAGAACTGGATCCAGGGGAGATGGCTCTGACTCTTAACCAATATTTGACAAATATCAATCATTAAATCTCTGTGAAGCTTCATTTATTTATCTGTAAAATATTATTTATTACATTATTATTCTCATCCCAACTACCTTGAAGGGTTTATTGTTGTCAGGAAAACACTTGGTAAAAATTGAAACACTATGAAGAGAAGCAGATGTGGTGAGACAGTTCCAGAACTTGTTGTGCAGTTGGGAAGAGCCTATGGGTTCAAGTCCCACTTGGATCAGGCACTGGCTAGAGTACTTTGACCAAATGACTTAACTCAGGCAATTCTCCAAGTCTAGACATGGCAGAGTAGGTAGCCAGTCTTCTTTGTTAAAAGGGATTTCTCTACTCTAAGTTCAATATATCAGTGAAATTACAGAACCTGCTCACCCACCACCACCACCAAACATGATATAAATATAAAATAATAATATAATGTGTAATGATACAATTAGATAATTAATAATAATAAGTAATAATGTAATTATGATATTATTAGAATGTTAAATTATTGATTAATGGAATATTGAGATATAATAATAACATATAATATAATTAGAATATTAAATGTCCCCATAGGGACACATTATAACCAGCTGTGAGTCAGAAAACCAAGGTTCAGATCCCACCTCTGTCACCATTACCTTGGGCAAATCATTCTCCCTGGGCACAGTTTTCTCATTCTTAAAGAGGAAGATTAGAACTAGATGGTCCCTAAGGTCTCTCTCAGCTCTACATCTAGAATACTGTGATTATTCCTGGTTGATAATCAGCCAAAAATATTTATTTATTGCCTACTGTTTGCCAGGCACCTTACTGTCAGGGCTGTACTGTCACCCTCAAGGAGCTTACAATCTAATGGGGGAGACAAAAATGCAAAAAACTATGGTATAAATAAATTATATGTAGGATATATAGGAACTAATCCACAGAGGGAAGGCACTAGAATTAAGATTGGTAATGGTTTCCTATGGAAAGTAAGATTTTAGCTAGGACCTAAGGAAACCAAAGAAGCCAGGAGGCAGAGATGAGGTGGGAGAGTATTCCAGGCATGGGGGACAGTTGGAGACAATACCTGAAGCTGAGAGCTGAAATGTCTTATGTGAGGAGTAACAAAGAGGCCAGTGTCATTGAATCAAAGAGTACATAGGACAATCTAAGTTGTAAGAATACTGGAAGGGTGTAGAGGGAAAGGGTTATGCTGTGAAGGGCTTTGAATATCAAACAGAGGATTTCATATTCAATCCTGGAGGTAATAGGGAGCCAGTAGAGTTCATTGAGGGGGAATGGGCAGGGATCAAATTTGCATTTTGGGAAACTCTCGACAGCTGAGTGGAAGATGAATTATAGTGGGGAGTGATTTGTGACTGGCAACCAATCAGCAATAGTCCAGGCTTGAGGAGATGGAGGCATACTATGGTGGTAGTAGTATCAGACAAGAGGAGGAGTATTGCAGAGACATTACAAATGTGATATTGACCGGTCTTAACAACAGATTGAATATGAGAGAAGTGACAATGAGTGATTGAGAAAAATACTTAGGTTGTGAAACTGGAGACTGGGGGGATGGTGGTACCCTTGATAATAAATAATAGGGAGGTTTTAAGGGAGACGATTTTAAGGGAAAGATGTTGATTTCAGTTTTGAACATGTTGAGTTTAAGACATGTATGAGACATTCAGTTTAAAATGTCCAAGAGGCCACTGGAGGTCAGCAGAGATTAGAACTAGATAAATAAATGTGAGAATTACAATCACAGAATCCAGCTGATGGGATCACCAAGTGAAACAGGATAGAGGGAGAAGGAAAGAGGGCATAGGACAGAGTCCTGTTGATCCACGGTTAGCAGGCTTGACCTTGATAAAGATTCAACAAAAGAGACTGAGAAGATAGGCTAGGTAGATGGAGAACCAAGAGAGAGTGGCATCCCAATAATGAAGAGGAAAAAGAGTTTCAAGGAGAAGAGGGTGTTCAACAATGTCGAAGGCAGCAGACAGATCAAGAAGGATGAGGATTGAGAAAAGACTACTGTATTTAATAATTAAGAGATCACTGGTAATTCGGGAAAGAGCAGTTTCAGCTGAATGATGAAATCAGACACTAGATTGAAGAGAGTTAATTTTAATAGAAATATGGGACTATAATGCAGGTGAAAAGATCAAATGAGTGCTTTGTTTTTGTTTTTAAATGGGGGAGATATGGACATGTTTGTAGGTGTTAGGGAAGCAGAAGTATTAGGAGAGATTGAGGGTAAGTAGAGAATGAGAATAGAGAGGACAATCTGCTAAAGAAAATAGGATAGAATGAGATTTCGTAGGCACGTAGAAGGGCTGGATTTGGCAAGGAGAATTGTTGCCTCATTGTGTGAGACAATGAAAAAGGAGATAATGGTAGAAGGTACCTGAGTGCTGTGAGATGACAGGGAGGGGAGGGGAGGACCTTTTGGCAAATGATCTCAATTTTTTTTCAGTAAAAATATGAGGCAAGTTTCTCAGCTGAGACAGTGGCAAGGGAAGGGGTCAGAGAATCAAGAGGTTCATGGGATTGTGATAAGGAGTTATGATAAGGTTTGAAAGAGCTACTTTCGTAAGTGAAATAGTGACTTCATTAATGCTTGCTTAGCAGCAATGAGGGGTTCATTTGTAGTGGATTTGATCCACTACAAATCATTACGAGATTTTTTTTTACCTATATTCAAGAGAGAGAGGGCAACAGATCATGAGAATGGCCAAAGGCAGAGCACAATAGGTAACATGATAAGAGTTTACCAAGGGGTCAAGATAGGAAACTAAGAGTGTAGGGTTCCAGGATTTGAAGGTCACCATGTGGACAAAACAAAATATAGGGAGAGGTGGAATGCCAAGTTATTGTGATCAGATAAAGAATTTTCAGAGTTCATGAATATTAAAGTAGTGTATTTGTGGGTGATGGTAAGGTGAAGGGTATGACTCTTTTTGTGTGTGACTGAGGTGATACAGACAAGTAAATCATGGGAAATGAATAAGTTGATTAACTGGGAGGTTAGGTTGTTGAGGGAGTAATTTGGGGAATAAATTTTACATATATACATACATATGTGTGTATATATGTATGTATATATGCATATGTTTATATGTATAATACATATATACATATATACGTGCATGCATATATATCTATCTCTATCTCCATCAACCTATCTATCTCTATAGATCTACAGATCTAGATTTAGAAATATATCTGTTGAAGTTCTCTTGTATAAAGGGGGACTGGAATTGAGGATGAGAGAAAGACTGTGAGCCAGGTTCTGAATTCACTGGGGAAACGAAGGGAAGGGTCTTGGAGGTCTATAGAAAGCAGCCACTCAGATTTTGAAGAGATAATGAATGTTGATTATTTCAGATAATTGTAATGATGGTTCATGATGGTGGTAGGGAGAAAACCAGAGTTGTAACAGGGAGCAAGTAGCAAGTGAGTCTGGAGGGATAACTGACAACCAGTGCTGGAAAGAGAGGTTAGAGAGGCTATGTTATCAAGCAGGAGTCAGATCTGGGTGAGCCAGAAGATGGGAAGGAGTGGTTAAGGAAAAGATTTAAAATGAAACAAGTTTGTTCACATTCATATAATGTTTCAAGCTATACAAAACATTTTTTCCCTTCACAACCATCTCGTATAAATTTTTTAATCCCCATTTTGTGGTTGAGATAAACATGGCTCCAGGAAGATACAAAGCTAGTGCCATAGCTGGAATTCAAAGCTAAGTCTTCTAACTCTAAAACGAGGGATCTTTTCACCCCGTCTTTCACTTTGGAGATAGTGATAAAAAACAAAATTCTTTGGTTAATGTTATTTCAGCAGGCATTCTTATTCCTTTATTGCCTTTCTTGTATTTAATTTGCTGAAGTTAGAAATGTATACACTCAGCCAAAAGAAAATAAGAAAAAAAATGAATTTGTGCTTTACAAATGAATTGAGGGCACCCTGCTGGAGCCTAGCAGATTATTGTTATGTCTACTGAGGGCTACAGAACTTAATGAGAATATATATAAAAATAGGCTGTTTTCAAAACACATCATCTAATAACTTAGAAATCATTGGTTTCTTCATTATTTTTTAATCTGAGAAAGTCATTTTCCCAAATCAGTTACATTTTGTTGTGTGTTTTAATTCTAATGCTATTTAATTTAACTTTTCTAATTGATGTCTGGAATTTCCCTGGAAAAAAATATATCAAAATTCTGCCTTGCTTCATCCTGTTAACATTTCCTGTATCTCATGGTGTCCCACTCAATAGAAGAATGTGACCCATTTAATATGATCTATTTGAAACACAGTTAAAACAAACCTTTCCATACTTTATCATTTTTAAGAAAAATATGAATTACAAAATTAGCTTACCAAATAATTTTATTAGAATAGATTCTAGTGTTTAATTGCATGATATGCTACAATTTATCACACTGCTAAGATAACCTGAAAATTTAAGGCAAGGTTGCTGAATGAAGTCAATTTAGTAAATTGAATTATTTATACTAAAAATTCAAGTTAATAATAAAATTAACATTTATTGAAAGTTCAATAAGATTTTAAAATTTTGGTTCAAATACTATGCTTGCTAAGAAGCATTAACTCAATTACTTAGGTAGTGGTTGATGGGTAGAGTTGAATCATTTGAGTTAATGAGGTAATTTCTTTTAGCCAGACCAAGACAAAACAAACAGCAGTGCCACCTACTGCCAAGACTGCTTTTTTCTGAAGAACTGGAATTTAAAGAAAAGAGAGAAATGAAATAGATTCAGATAAGCATAGATAATAATTGACTTAATTATCCTTCCTCATACTTTCTCATAATGAAAATGGCCACATTAAAAAAAAAAAAAACTATTACTGAGACTCATGGTACTACTTGTCTATTTTTTTCCTCCCTCATTCTTTCCAGAAAGGTATAACCAGGGCTATTTTTTACACACATCACATAAAATTGTTATTACTACAAGGATTCAGTGTAGTAAATCTTTTTAATAAAAATAAACAAAAAGTCTTTGTAGAGCCAATAGGAATATTCAACTATTATAAGCTTTTTATTCCCTTCTAGGGTCATTTATGGTGCTTGGCCTATTTGTTCCTTGCCCTGACTTCAAGTATATAAAATCTGGAGTCAGTAGACAAAGGAAACTCATTCCAGGGGAGGTAGTTGTGCCTCTTCTGTCCTTGGGATTAAAACTTTGTGACTGCAATGAACACAAGCCAGTAAACTGGTGGACTCTATGTGTGTGTGGGGGGGGGAGGCGGTGGGAGATGGAGGAGAGAGAGAGTGTCCAAGGGGAAAGAGAAGAGAGGAATAACAGAGAGATATTGGAGTGGTTTGCCATTTTCTTCTCCAGCTCATTTTACAGATAGGTCACTGAAACAAAACAAGGTTAAGTGACTTGTCCAGGATCATACAGTTAGTAAATGTCTGTGACCAGGTTTGAATTCAAGAAGATGTTTTACTAATTACTGGACTATCACTCTATCCACTACACCACATGCTGCCTCATTTCTCTTGGTTAAACAAATACAAACTTTACCATGAATTATGGTTAAATATGTGTGTTTGTCCTTCATTGCCAAAGAAGACCATGCCATCAGAGAAATGATGACATGACTTGCACTTGACTTTGTTTTGAGTGAGGGAGGGCTGTGCAGGTCACCAGCCTCACTTCTCCTCCAGAGCCATCTGAATCCAGTGACCAGATATTCATCAGGATGACTGGAGATGATCCAGGATGAGGAAATTGGGGTTAAGTGACTTGCCCAAGGTCACATAGCTAGTGAATATCAAGTGTCTGAGGGAAGATTTGAACTCAGGTCCTCCTGACTCCTGCACTGGTGCTCTATCTGCTGCACCACCTGGCTGCCCGTGGTTAAATATATAACATCAGGAAAAGATTACTGCATCCTTCAAAATAGTATTGATATACAAGGTCAAATAAAATTTTGCTTTGCTTCTATGTGTGTATATGGTGTAAAATTAAGTAATATAACTTATTTATTACAATTATAGTATGATCTGTACATAGACATGATTGGTTTTCCTTTCCAAGTTACTACGGTGGGATTTCTCTTTTGGAGCTGCTCTGAGGGATAGGTTCTGAACCAGGCAAGACTATGAGGCTCATTTGCTTTTTGGTCATGACTCATATTTTACCAAATACTATGTTACCTAGTTTTATTAATCCGCCTCATTCACAAGACTTGATGCTAAATGACTTTTGAACTAGTTGCAAAAATCAAATCTATCTTTAAAAAAAACTGAGACTATTCAAAGAATGTGTCACAGGTTCTAAAGTCGACTCCTATTTCTGGTCTTTCACCCACCCCCTTAAAATTCCTCCTATGCATGTTGCCAAAGTAATTTTCCTAAAGCAGAGTTCTTATCATGTTGTATTCCTCTACTGGAAATACACACACATACACACACACACACACACACACACAAGTCTAAACTTGTTGATTTGGCATTCAAGGCCCTCTTCCATCTGGCTCTAATCTTTCTTCCCAAGTCTATTTTGCTCTACTTTCTCTCCTACATTCTATGCTACATTAATCATGGCTCTTCATAAACCTCAGGGTTTTTTTAATCGAGTCCTTTCATTTTTCAAAGGAAGACTGGAATGACTTAGCCAAAGTGACTCAGGTAATAAGTAGAAAAGCTGGGCATTGAATTTTGTCTCCCAGTCTACTGCTCCTTCTATTACACCACCATTTGTTGTTCTTTACATATATCCCACACTTTGACACTTCTTTGCTTTTTCCTGGTCAGTTTTCTACATCTATAAGTATATTTTCCATACCATAATTAGCTCTCAGAATTCTACTTAAATTTCAAAGCACAGTTGAAAAACCATGAAGTTTTGCCTGCTCTTTACTCAGCTATTTCCATCTTCTGAAATCTTATAGCAGAATTTTAATGCCTCTCTCATATACTTCTTGTACTCTGTATTAACATATTTTATATGGTGCTGCATTTCTGGCTAAAATATCAGCAGTTAGAACCTAGAGGAGCCTAGCTCCCCCATAAACATGCCAATAAATCTCTGAAAATTCACCATAAGCAACAATCATAAAGAAAACTAAAAATAAACAGCTGTAAGCTTCCTCATCCAGTCCAAGACTGCACAGATGCCAGCAATATGCAGAAAGAGAATATGAATAAAGACTAGCCAGGGGAAGGCAGACAGCCCAACTCACAAGCAGCCAGGACCTACAGCAGGAGAAAGACTAGCCAAAGCAGGAGAAACCAGCACTTAGGCAGCAAAGTACCCAGGTCAGCTTGCCTAAGTCACAGCAGGAATATAGGATAATGCCAGTGGCCAGAAGGGTTCAAGCAGCCTAAATAAGTCAAAGAAAGAGACAGAGTCAAGACTGGGTCAGAGCACCTTCCACAAAGCTCTACTTTAGCCACAATAGGAGATGGTTAAATCATCACTCAGGTATATAGGGTCCAACCTATGAATCAGGCAGCCTGCACCTGAACCAAGAGGCAAGTAGCCAGCATCCAAGTCACAGCAGGAGAAATTTGGGTTCCTTTTGGGTTACAAGAAGGAATGAAGTCATTCCTTGGGTTTTGGTCTGTGCAAAGAGAAGAAGACAGAGGCTTAAACCTAAGTTGTGCCAACAGAGCTCTGAGCCAAAATTAAGGTATTTCTGCACAGAAAGGGCATCTAGGTGGAGCACCAGTGCAGCATTCAGGAGGATCTGAGTTCAAATCTCACCTCAGACACTTGATACTCATTTGCTGTGTGGCCTTGAGTAAGTCACTTAACCACAAAGCCTCATCCTGGATCATCTCCAGTCATCCTGATGAATATCTGATCATGGGATTCAGATGGCTCTGGAGGAGAAATGAGGCTGGTGACCTGCACAGCTCTCCCTCACTCAAAACAAAGTCAAGTGCAAGTCATGTCATCATTTCTCTGATGGCATGGTCTTCTTCAGCAATGAGGGATGAACACACATTTCTGCACAGAGCAAGGCCTAGTCTTAGCCACTTACTCTCATTCAGGACCAATCAGAACCTGCCCAGCTCATCCAACAGCATGAAAGAAAGCAAAGTCTGAGACAAACACAAAGCCCCCCGTTTAGAAACTAAACCTAGAGATATAAGTAAACAGAAGAAAAAGTCAAACTTAAGAAAGAAATATTATGAGTTGAAAGAACCCCAAGAGTTAAACCCAGGGAAAGAGAATAAATACACAAGGCTTGATAGAGTCTCAAAGGAAAGAATGCTCTGGATACAAGAAATGCAAAAATACCTGGAATGAATGAAGCAAGAGTAACAAAATATAACATCAAACACTATGAGATCCAGAGAGAAATGAATAGGTTGGACAATTAGCAGCTTAGAACAGAAGGTGGTAAATCCTACCAAAGAATAGGACTCACTAAAAATTTAGAAAAGGTCAAATATAAATCAATGACTACGAGAAATTAATAAACACTAAAACAAAATCAAAAGATTTAGAGGGGAAAGAAAAAAGAAAATCGAGGTATATTCTACAAAAAACTACTGATCTAGAAAACATGGAGAATCTAACAATGATAAACTACCTGAAAATCATGACAAAAAATTAATAGAATAAAACTAAGATGCCATATTTTAATAATTAATTAAAACTGAGCAGATCTATTAGAACCAGAGCCAAAATCAAAACTTTCCAAGTCGAAGAAAAAAAAAAATACTGCAGGTAGCTAGAAAGAGTCATTTAGCAAGGGACCACAATCCAGATGATGAAAGAAAAGATCTTAGAATAAAATATTATTACAAAGAAAGAAGAAAAAAGGTAAAGCAACAGCAACCATGATTAAATAGAGAAGAGCACAATAGAATAAAAATAGATTGCTTCATGTATCGATTCCTAGTATTAAGCACACTCCTCTTCCCCTACCTTCTCCTTTGTAAAGTGTGGGGGAGGGGAAGGAAAATACACAAAAGAATACAGTGAAGAGAAGTGAATAATTAACAATCCTAACCATGAACTTGAATAGGAAAAACTTACCAATAAAACAAAAGACTGAATTAGAATACAAAAACATGTTGTTTACAGGAAACAGATTTAAAACAATATTTGCACAGAGTTAAAAATAGAGTGAAATGTTTTAGGCTTCAAGTGAACTCAGAAAAGCAGGGGTAGTAGATATTATGATCTCAATTAAGGTAGCAGTTAAAATAGATATGATTAAAACATAAAAAAACTTCTTAATATTTAAAGGCTTCAAAGCTTATATACACACATACATGCAAGCAGTATGGAAACCAATGCATATGTGTATACATACATACATATATATATACACATATGCATTGTATACATATGCATTGATTTCCATAGTGTATATGTGTATATATACCTGTACAATAATATACATATATTATGCACATTTATATATCAATAAAATAGGTAATTAGATGCTATGCATTTCAATGTTTATATATGTGTGTGTGTGTCTCTGTATGTATACATATATGTGTGTGTGAATGTATGTGTACACAAAGTATAAGCATTGAAGTAGATAGTATCTAATTACCTAAAAGATAAGTTAATAAAATTACAAGAAGTAAACAGTAAAACCTCAACATACTCCTTTCAGACCCTGTTATTGTTGAGTCATGTCTGACTCTTTGTAACCCCATTTGGGGTTTTCCTGCCATAGGAAATGGAATAGTTTGCCATCTCCTTCTTCAGCTCATTTTACAGATGAGAAACTGAGGAAAATAGGGTTAAGTGACTTGCCCAGGGTCACATAGCTAATATATGTCTGAGTCTTCCTTTAGGTCCACCGAGCTGCCCCTTTTAGATATAGATATATTCTATCAAATATTTGAAATACAATTACTTCCAAAATAACATAAACCATCTGCAAAAATATAGGAGATATAATATATTCTTCCTATGATACAAAATATATTTGATACATAAACCTTAGGGAGACAAAGCAAAAAAAGCAACTAAAAGTCAACGTCTTCAGGGAATATGCTACAAAATATTAATATAATATTAGCAAAGAGGTATGAAATTTTAGAAATAAAGATTATATAGTACTTGATTGGATTTATGTTAAGAATTCATGGCTGATTCAATATAAGTAAACTATAAAAATAACAAATCATACTAATAACAAACAAGATAAAAGCCATGTAAATACAAAATTAGATGCTGGAAACATTTTTTTTTAAATCAAACACTCATTTCTGCTAAAAGTACTAAAAAGCACAGGCATAAATGGATTTTTCCTTAATGTGGTAAATTTTATCTATAAAAAAGCAATAGCTAACACAATATGCAATGGAGAAAAGCTGGCAGTCTTTCTGACATAAGTATAAAAGCAAAGATGTCCATTGTCAACACTATAGTTCAAAATGCTAGCTGTAGGAATGAGAGGAGAAAAAGGAATTGAGGGAATAAGCATAAGTGAAGAAGAAGCAAAACTATGGCTTTTTAGAGATGATATGATAGAAAATACTAAAAGTCAGTTAGAAAGGTACTGAAACATTAACTCCACCAAGTTGCAGGATATGAAATAAATCTATACACTCATCAGATTTTATATGTATTACTAACAAAACCTAGTAGGAAGATACAGAAAGAAAATCTACACAAATAATTACATAATATATAAAATATTTGCAAGTCTATCTACTAATATACACATAGAATTATATGAAGGAAAAGCTTTAGACAAATCAAATACTCAACTATGAAATACTACAGAAATCAAGATAGAATAATTGAGGAAATATTAATTTTCCATAGTTGAGCTTTGACAATAAAATAAAAATTCTAATACTACATAATTATTTAAGCCATTTACTGACATATCAGTCAATCTACCACAGTGGTACTTTATATATAGAGAGAAAAATGATAGTAATACAATTCATCTAGAAGGAAAAAATAAAGTCAAGAATCTCAAAGGAACCAATAAAAATAAAGCTGGTAAAGCAGAGGATCTATGTTGTCACTATAATTATTTGACATATTACCAGCAATGCTAGCTATAGGAATAAAACAATAAAATGAAATTGAGAGAATAAGCATAAGCAAAAGGAAACAAAATTATTTTGAGATGATATGATAATTCATATAGAAAATCCTAAAAAGTCAACTCGAAACATACTGATACATTACCTTCAGTAAAGTTCTCAAACTCTATTACAAAGTAGTAATCACCAAAACTATTTAATGTGGATTGAAAACCAGAAAGAATGACCAAGAGAAACATTTAGTTACAGAATATGCCACAGGTAAAAAAAAAAAAAACCATCAGCATAGTTTTCAATTAACCTCAAGACCCCAAATCACAGAGTAAAAATTCTGTTCATCAAAATCTCCTGGAAAATCTGGAAAGCAACATGGTATAAAATTAGGTGTACAACAATATGTATCATTATAAAGTCCAAATGGACACATGACTTAGATATAAAAGGTAATATCATAAACGCATTTGACGAAGAGTCAAAACATATTTTGCAATTATAGATATGGAAAAAATGCAGTGAAGAATCACAAAATATAAAATGGACATTTTAACTATATAAAACTGAAAAGGTTTTGTACAATCAAAACAAATATACTTAGAATTAAAAAGGAAAGCTAGGTTAAAAAATCTTTTCACAATTTTCTGATAAAGGGCTCATTTTTATGATGTATGGAGAACTGATCCAAATTTATCCTCTGTTTCATGTCATATTTCTTTCTGTAGTTATTTTAATTCTTTTACTTGAATGCAAGCTTGTTATGAATAATCCCTGTGATTAATCTTTGTATCCCCCCAGTTCCTGGGATATTGCTTTACACTTTACAGTTATGAAAGTGTAATAGGACTTAGTTAGCAACCTATGAAAATGTTGCTCACCCTCTTTTCCTTGATAGTCTATCTAGTTTTTCAGGTTACTGCTGTCTTGTGGATCTCCTCATACCTACTTCACTTCTCTTTCTCAGACTTTTTTTTTTTCTGGGTCTTCTCCCAGGTCACACCAAATAACTATTAGCATCCTCCAAGGCTATGTCTTGGGCTTTTTTTCTATTCTCCCAATATACCATGTATTTCATTTGATGATCAACTTCTGTGGATTCAATTTTCATCTCTTTATGATGGTTCATGAATGTATTTAGCTCTAACCTTTCTACTAACCTCCAGTTTCACACTTTCAACTGCCTATAAGACATCTTGAAAGATTTACATATGTTACCTCATTTGACCCTCAAGAAGCTAGTCTTTCTGGCTCCATGACTGACTCCCTTTTTACTAGGCAATACTGTTATACAAGTTGTTATTGGTAGTATTAAAGATATATTTACTGATTTCCAACAGCAAGGAAGTATTGTGCTGTCTTTTGCATTGATGCACATAAGAATGACTGTGGGAAACAACCAGGAAAGAAAAATTTTATTTTTCATATTGAACATAATGTATAGTTAAATTACCTCCAGAAAGAATGTATAAATAAAACCAGGAAATATTTGAGGCACTGATTTAAGCTTCAAATACTTCTAGGGGGATACTGTTAGGGAATATTTGTATAAATATTTTGAATTGAAAATAATTTAAGACAGGTAAGGATTTTCTCTGATGTTAAAGATAATTCTGAACATCTGTGAAGGTGTTTTTTAAATCAAAATTGCATCAAATAAAATCAATCATAACTATTCACTTTTGTTTTTAAACAATGTGGTAGAAAAGATTAATCAATTAATACTGACATTTGTTGAGAGTATTAGTTGAATGAAAGTTTTATTTTGAAAAACAATTTCTTTTAATAAATGCATTCTAAGTGTGACTTGAACTCTTAATTACACAATTTTATTCCAGACATGGACTCCCACCTTGAACAATGTTTTATAATTTTGTGTCTGAAGTAATTTTTAAAAGGTGTAAGCTATATTGTATATGTACAAGCAATCTCTGCAAGTAATTAAACTTTCATGTAATAAAGCCAAAGGGATCAGGGACAATGTGCTCTGAGGATAATGCTTTTCTTCCAAACCATATTGAAATCTATAGGGTATTTTTTAGGTAACAGCAAAAACTTAACCATGCAATACTGAGATTTCCAATGCACTTTACTTTTGGACACAAAAAGTTTGCAAACTATCAATATTAAAATATTACATTTTTCCACAGGTCACCTCAAAATTTCAGATACAATTTTTGGACCTAGCAGATAACTTTCACTAGCTAATGACCATAAGTATCTTTTTAAGTTCTGTCTTTTGATGTTTGGGCTTACTATATCATAAGTTTCTTTAAGGAGTAATGCAAGCAACTTAAACAAAAAAAAAATGTCATTATTATTAAAAATATTAGGTACCTATCTATATGTGACATTGAGGACTGTTAAAAGTAACTTAGAAAAGGCCTTTTGTAGTCTATGAGCTTTAGAAACAAAGACTGTCTTTTACCTTTTTTTTTTTGTTTGTTTGTCCAGCATCTAGCAGGATGCCTGGTACATAGCAGGTACTTGATAAATGTTTACCAACTTCTTGATTGAGTGACTAGAATATACAGTTGATATAGAAAAGAAATCATTAATGAAAAATAGATGATAGCAATGGTTTTGACCAAGAGAGATAACAAATTTTTATACTTCATATACGAAAATTATATAATCTCAAAATTAGAAAGGATATCAGGAACTCTCTATTAGAATACATAGCTGGCTCCCCAAACCCTGTGCAATATCTCCAACAAGTGATTGTTTAGTCTTCAACTAAAGATCTTTATTAAAAGAAAGCACAATACATATTGAGGCAATACATTGCCTTTTGGATAGCTTTAATCTTCAAGGAATTTTACTTTACATGAATACTAAATCCTCCTCTCTGTGACCTCTGCTCATTGTTCTACTCTAAGAAGATAAGCTAAACAGGTCTAATCCTTCTACCACGCAACCATCCTTAACATTCATAAAAAAAGCTATCATAACCAGTCTTAAGTATTCTCCTCCCCATGCTAACCCCAGTTCCTTCAGCTAATGTTAACTTATTTTTTCATATCAAAACACAACAATAAGTTGTATATAAGAAACACATCTTAAAAATAAAGACATGTAGAGAATGAAAATAAAAGCCATCAATAAAATATTCAATTTACTAGGTGATTCCATAAGAACCAAACTATAATAATTCTATTATAAGAAATAAAAATTAAAATCCATAATATGAGAGATAAATGGGGATACTACATTATACTTAAAGGAACAATTCATTAAGGAAATCAAAGAACATTACTATGATTAAACTTGCATTCACTAAAAGGCCTAAGCTCTAAATTCTAAATTAAATCTTTTGGAGAATTTTAAAATTTATTGTCCCTCAAGACCTTTTTTTTCCTAAAAGAATTGCTTTGGCTACATGTCAGAAAAATTTATATAATGTTTTATTATCATAATTCTCTATCATTGGTATTATTTCTATAATATTCTTGGACAGATACTTTGTTAAATATATTATTTATTTAAGATATTATGATTACTATTATTAAGTCTCCACTTAAATACATATTTTTGCTTCTGTTTTCTTTCCTAATTACTACATATTGCAAAATAGGTTGTAAAAAAAATGCATTTAGTATTTGTTTTTTTACACGATTCACAATTTCTTTGACACCTAGCACACAGTCTATAATTGAAAAGGGTCCTAAGAAATATACATATCCTTTAATGTGTCCATTCAGAAGATTCCATAATTCTTTCAGCTCTAGATTTTTTGAACAGTTTATTCAATTGTTTTTTGTCTTTATGGTTATATTTTTCTGTTGGATTTGTCCAGCTCAAAGAAAGGAGTGTTAGAGATACCCACAATTATTGTATTACTATCTATATCCTACAAATCAATTAACTTTGCCTTTATGAATTTAGATCCTAGGTCTTTTAGTGAATATATGCTTCATAATAATATTGGTTCTTGATTCTATTAATCTATTGTTCTTGTAAATATAATATCATATCCCTGTTTATCTCCTAATATTATCAATTTTCATTTTTTTGTTACTTTTCATAGCACTATTGCAGTTCTGACTCATTAATTCACCTAATCAACTGGATATTTTATTCATGCCTCTCATTTTCATTCTCTACATATCTTTATTTTTAAAATGTGTTTCTTATATACAACTGATTGTTCTTTAGTCTTGTTACCACTCACTTTTGTTTTATTATATTATTTAACCTTTAATCCTCATATTCAAAGATTTGATTATCAGGTTTTTCTTTTTTCTCCATTTATTTTGTATTTTTATCCCTTTCATACTTCAAGATTGTTTTTTTTTGTCCCTGGGCTTAATGTCGTTTATACTACTTAAATACTAGCTTATTTCTATTGGGTCTCTTGCCCCTCTCTTTTCCCTCATTGTTAGCCAAATAACAAATTCTTTGAGTTTGCTTAAATCACTTCTTTCTTTTTGTTCCCTTCTTTTTTTTTCCTTCTTATTTATCTCCCTATTTTGACTCAGGCTCCTTCAAACTACAATGCCAGAAGCGAAAGCACAGTTTCAATCTATCTCTCTGTAGATGGAGAACGCCACTCTTTTTAGTCCCAAGATTGAAGACTTCTATGAAGGGAGAAGTATATATCTAGGATCATTTGATTCCCCTGCTAATTTTCAGGTGCCCAAATTGCCATTCATTTAATGATTACTTTTTTCTTGAACTTCTCCTGTTTAAGGATGATGAGGCAGGAGAAGAACGGGACCAAACTCAGCTTTGGCAGGAAAAACTACTGCTTCTTGCTCCTCTACCACCATCATTCTGTGGAAGAAAAGGACACAAAAAGAGGAAAAGAGAGCTGCCCATAGACCAGTCCTGGACTCTGAAGAGTACACGTATGCATATGCACACATACATACACACACACAATTTTATATACATACACTATATACATATACATGTATAGTGTGCATGTATATATGTATATGTATGCATATGGATTTATGTATACATATTCATATGCAGATATATATGTGTGTATATGTGTATGTGTATGTGTGTACATATACATATATATATATATATATATACATATATATATATATATATATATCCACACTGATACTCCTTTTAGATCGATTCTGACCAGTATCACTTTTGGCTATGTCAATAAAATCGGAAATAACATAGGAAAAATAAAGTCCAATCACTATTAAACTTTTATCTTCAAGTAAAACATTAGTATTCTATTCAGACACCACAGAGTCTTTTTTTATGTTGGGGAAAAAAGATAAACTATAGTTATCTTTGAAAGCAAGCATATTTTCTTGGAATTTTGTATAAATGGCATTTGCAATACTAATACTGCTCTCAGAAAAGCTTTCACAGAAAGTCCCTCGAGACTTTAAACAATAATGTACTTCTTTGGTTGAGTAAACAGGGTCAGACTGATGGCTTTGTATACAGTGACTAAAGTATTATATTATGATAATAACAACTAACATTTCTACAGTATTTTACTATGTTCCAGGCACTATGCCAAGTGCTTTACAATTATTCTCATTTGATTCTCAAAACAATGCTGGGAGATAGATATTATTATTATATCCATTTACAGATGAGGGAACTGAGGCAAACATGGGTCAAGTGACTTACCCAGGGTCTTACCACTAGTAAGAGTCTAAGGCCAGATTTGAATTCAGATCTCTCTGACTTCTCCTGGACTGGAGTCCACTGTGCCAACTGACTGCCTCTAAGAATCAAGGGTAGCATCACAAGCCAAGTTATGAGTTAGAAAGCCCATCCTTATGGTCTTAAGAAGCTTCCTTCCTTATGACAGAAAATAGAGAATATAAAGTGGGGAAGAACATGTGAAATCTGACTATTCAAAGAGTTGTGAGGGTTTTTTTTTTTTTAATGGCATTGAAACTCAAATCAGTTCAATAAATATTTATCAAGTATCTATTATGTGGCAGTCACTGTGCTGATATAAATAATAAAAAGAAACAGTCTTCTCTCAAAGGAGCTTATGATCTAATAGGGGAAAATATCATGGAAAAGGAAGCTGAAAAATGGGCAGAGGAGCGGACAGTAGGTACCTGGTTACCTGATGCAGGGACATGTTGTTCCCTGGAGTTAAAGACAAGCAGGGAAGCTAATGGAAAATCGAGTTACTAAGAAGAGTGTGAGCCATCTATAAAGCAAGACTTTGGAAAGAGTTTGGTGCTCCTCCCTCCAGGCCAATCAGAGAGCAGAGAGAACTGAGGGTGAGTGTGTTGCCAAGGCAATATTCACAGCCCCAGTAGTGACTACAAATATGCCAGCATAGTTCTCAAACACAAACATAAAAGACTCCATATATAGGGAAGAAGAAAAACATTTATTTAACCACCAGAAAGCCAAACCCCAGAACCAGAAAGCAAAATCTATCATGATGACCAAGAAACCAATAAACATGATCACAGCAGGGGCAAAGCCATTCTCAAACCTCCCTCCCTCAGCCAGGACCTTCTCACTATGAACTGTAACAATGTGTCAGTATCAAACCTCCCCTCCCCCAGCCAGGGCCTTCTCACTATCAACTGTAACAATGTGTCAGTATCAAACCTCCCCTCCCCCAGCCAGGGCCTTCTCACTATCAACTGTAACAATGTGTCAGTATCAAACCTCCCCTCCCCCAGCCAGGGCCTTCTCACTATCAACTGTAACAATGTGTCAGTATCAAACCTCCCTTCCTCCAGCCAGGGCCTTCTCACTATCAACGGTCATGTGTCAGTTGACCTGTGTCAGTTGGCCTGCATTCTTCCCTCTCTGACCTGACCCCACTCACGCACTTCCTCCCAGTTCTGCTCCACCCTTCCTGTTCTGTCTCTTCAGCAAGCTGCTCCCACCACATGTGACCCAGGCTTTCAGGCTATTTAAGCAGATCATATGGGCCTATTAATTAATGAGAAAGATCTTTCCATTTAAATTACTATTAAATTCACCTCCAAGATCTTTCATATTCATTACATAGGTCAGTGGGGCAACTGGTATTACAAGCGTCCCATCATTGCCCCTCAAGAAATGGGACCCAAAATCTTGGGATAAGGGGCAAAGGTGTCTTCTTCCACAACTACTTCCTGCTGAGATTGAATGAAAGACTGTCCATGCCCCAAGAGGTCCCATTTGAGAGATCAGTTCTTTAGCTTGCATCTGGAGTTTGGTCAGCTTCTGGTTCAGAGATGACATATCACTGTCATGGATAGCAGGTGACATCCGGCTTAAGTGATCAGGCATCTCTGTAGGTGGAGGGTACTAAACCTATAGGAAACAAATCTAGCAAATAAGTTTAACAGATGAAAAGATAAAAAACAAACAAAACAAGAAAATAATAACCAGAAGTAGGGTAGATATAGGGTCAGCTGTGATTCTGGAGTTCATAAACCCACTATCACAGCCTCATTCATGGTCGCATATATGAGTTAAGGGTACAATTTGGTAATCATCCTCTCCTGAATAAACAAGTTACAGTATTGTCCTTCCCATGTGTTATAATTTCCGCAGCCTTTGGAATATTGTCTGTCTTCTGTTTTACCCAAACTTTAGCTCCCGATTTTATTCTATCAGTAGAACCCAATCCTTCAGTTACTCTGGTAGTTATTCAGAGGAAGGGTAAGTTTTCACAAGGAATAATAATCACTTGAATTCTTCTTTCATTTTTACAAAACTACATGGGTCCATAACCTAAATTTTGGAATGTTATTTTTCCTTGATAATTACAATCTATCACTCCAGTCGATACATGCATTCCTCGAGTTGCTAATCCTGATTTAGGTAATATCCATCCAAAATGATGTTTTGGGATTCTTATATATATTCCAGTAGAGACTGTTCTTATTTCTTTCCCATCCAACCAAAAGTCTTCTAAACAATGTAAATCATATTCTGCCACACCAGGTGTCCCTGGATATGGTGCTGGAACATCTGATCTCACAGTCCAATACTCAATATTTGGGATCTTATGTGTTTGCTGTTTTCTCTCTGATCTATCAGATCTGAGGTCATCATTCTGGCTAGAGGTGTACTGCCTCCCAATGGTCTATTATTTAAATTACATAAAGCAATGAACAAATTATCTTTCCAATGTTGATAAGAATTATTAGAACTTAATTTCCCACCCTTTGCTTTTCATATGCTCAATTAAGTGTGTCAAACTCTTCTCCACTTCTTCTACAGTTTTACCCTGTATCATAATATCATCTATGTAGTGGGTAAGTTGTACATCAGGTAGCTCTAATTCATCTGAATGTTCAGCTACAATCCTATGACAAATAGTAGGACTATGCAGATATCCTTTTGACAAGTGTGTAAAAGTATATTGTTGGGATAGTAAAGAAAGTGTTGACTAAGTCAGTAACTGCATACCAAATCCCATCATATTTCAGGATTTTTTTTTCTATTAAGGTAATGATATCTGGAACAGCAGCATACAAGGGAGTGACTTTATTCAACTGTCTATAATCCACTGTCATCCTCCATGTACCATCTGACCTTCATACTGGCCACACAGGATTACTCCATTGAGTGGTTGTAGGGACTAACACTCCTGCTTCAACATATTCCTTTATAGTATTGGCAATCTCATCTTGTCCACCTGGCACACAATACTGCTTTAAAGTAATTTCAGAAGGTTCAGGTAAAGTGTTTGAGCCATTTTTATTTTGCCCTCTGAAACTGTATTAATTTCTATCTTCCTTACTGCAAATTGGTATCTCCCCTCAAGTAAATTTAAAGGCATATCTCTCAATATGTCTATTTTAATGATGTATTCAGGAATGGGTACAATCACCATGGTATAGTCTTTCTTAGGTAATTGTCCAATTTTCATCATTAGATTAGCTTGTCTGGCTGATATTTCAGCCTCTCTCAATCCTGTGATGGTGACAGGAGTTCTGTGTTTAACTTATCAGTGTTTCCATATATAAGGGAGGCCTCTGCCCCAGTACTTATTAATGCCCTGGTTACAGTATTTGATCCATTTTTCCAATATATGGTCAAATTGACATGGGGTCTGTAATCCTGTCTGTGTATTTCTTTAATCTGAGTTGGGCTCTGCCAACTTCCTATTCTCCCTGAAGGTGTGACAAACTTGGATATAAGGATTCAGCAGGATCCATACGGGCAGTTCTTACTTCTCTATTTCATCTACTATCAAGTTCCTTTTCTCAGTACATTCTATATAGTTCATTAGTTGGAATACCATCTATGCTTCTAAAATCTATCCCTGATCTCAATAGAGCAGTAAACAATTCTCTCCCTGTCAATTTTTTCTGATTTTGAATCTACTGGCTATTTGACTCACCTCTCTAGCAATTTTGTCTTTTTCCCAGTCTCCTAAGTCACCTAATTGAAATCTTGTCCAGCACCTCTGAAAAAGGGTTCCCTATTTCCCCAATTATTAGAGTCAAAATATAGTGCTTGTAAGTAGAAGGAGGAGCCTTCACTATTATATTCCTATGGTAAACTGCAAAGGGAGTATCATAGTATGCATATACATTTCCGGTCATTATGGTGGTCTTCATTACCTCCTCTTTTAACTTTCTCATACAGTCCTGAAGTGAATACCAAGGTCTCTCTCTGCTAGGTCACATTGAGTCAGTAGGATACTGTGTACTGCAGCCTTCTGCAGCTAGAGCTAACAGATTAGTTGTATTATTACCTCCTTGCCCATTGTAGTATCTGAAAGTTTGCTGTACAGAAGGATTCTGACCAATACATACAAATTTCAGGCAGTTGATAGAATCTATATCTATTCTTCCAGTTCTGTCATCACGGATTCTCACTATCCAAGATATTAATGTTTCTCTCATCCTTTGGGTGAACTGACTCAAAATTTCTGTGACCTTCTGCTGAGTAAAATCCTCAATTATTTCCCTAAACACTGAGTTGCCTCCTTGATTCTCCTGTTTCTGCCTATTGGGCATGCTTCTGATGGAGAAACTTCTTCCTCTAAAATTATTTCATTTCCTTTGTCACTGTGGCAACTAGGTTGGATCTGTACAAAGGTCAGATGCTCCTTTCTTTTGTTAGCCTTCTGCTTCTACCGAGGTGAAAGAACAGCCTTCCCTTCCACCTGAGATCACCCCAGATTGCTCTTGTACTCTTTTTCCATCTGAATTTTCTCCTTAAGCAGCTCATCTCTGTTTCTACACATAATACAGAAAGGTGTTAGTAAACTCCAGCCTCTCCTACTTGCCCCTGCCAGCTCCTTCCCTGGTCTTATTGGTTTTCCTTGGAAACACCCTTCCAGGTTCCCCCTAGTGTAACCTCACTTCCCAGTTTTCACAGGGTCCAGTGCTTTTAGTCCACTCCCTTGTTAGTGAGGAAAACAGTAAATTCTCCCATCCTGGGATATTAATGTCTTCTTCTAAATCATTTCTGCCTCCAAATAGAGATTTTTTTACTTTACAATCCTGCTCATGGCGCCAAATGTATCATCAAGGCAATATTCATGACTATGAATGTGCCAGTGTAGTTATCAGTCACAAAATATAAAAGACTCTCCATATAGAAGGTAGAAGAAGAACACTTATTTGAGCACCAGAAAGTCAAATCCATCATGGCGACCAAAAAGTTAATAAATATGATCACAGCAGGGGGCAAAGCCATTCTCAAACCTCCCCTCCCTCAGCCAGGACCTTCTCACTCTCAACTGTCACAATGTGTCAAGTGGCCTGTATCAGTTGGCCTGCATTTTATCCCATCTGATCTGACCCCATTCACTCACTTCCTTCTGGTTCTGCTCTACCGTTCCTGTTCTGTCTCTTCAGCAAGCTCCTCCCACCACACGTGACCCAGGCGTCCAGGCTATTTAAGCAGATCATATGGGCCTATTAATTAATGAAAAAGATCTTTCCACTTAAATTGCTATTACAGTGAGTTGAGAAAGTACAGAGTATGCTGATTCTTCTTGCTGATGAGATTTCAGGTGATCACCTTTTCCTGCGGAGGAGGTATTTCTTTTATTTTTCTGGCATAGAAGATCATTTTATAGGTTCAATGTTTTGAATACACACACACACATGCATATTATAGACAATTAAGTCAACTAATACATTTTTCCCTACCTTTTATTTTTCCTCTTCCAGTATGGGGGATTCACGTGTACCAGGAGTTCATAAGTAGATGGTCCCTAAGTTTTGCTGCTTACTATAACCCAATTCCAATCATTCATAGCTTCTTAGATAAAAACTTATTCTTTGTTTCTTATCTATTTTAAGTATTTTTCTTCCTACAGTCATTCTCCCTTGGTGAATTTCATCAATCATATAACTTTAATTTTACTACTTCTATGTGAATAACCTAAATTTACAGAGAGACATCTATAGGCTTATTGTAAGGAAAATTTTTCTAACAATTAGAATATTACACGAATAGGGAGCCTTAGGGAATAATGGGCTTTTTCTTGATAGAGGTCTGCTTGATGACCACTAGTTGTTCCTTTCTAATTTCCTTCCAGGGAAGATTCTTCTTCAGATATGTTGTGGCCCCTAAGGTATTATCCAGTTTTCAGAATTTATAATGCCAAAATCTATTTCTCGAAATAGATTCATCTTTGCTGAGTTCCAGTCCAACATTTTCAATGGTTCTTGTCCTTTATGTATCCCTTCCCCTGATTTCCTTCTGTTGATGTCCAGTCCTTCCTTCCAGACCCAACTCAGATTCTACCTCCTCCTTAAAACGTTCTCTGACTGTCCCATTGCCCTTCAGGTAAAAAAATGAGCTCTCTTTCTCTCTCTGAATACTTCTCATAGATTTGGCTATGGTATTTTGATTGTTAGTGGAAAACCAGGCAGATGTTGTCAGCTTTGACAGCTCTGCTAAGCTCCACTAGTGCTGTTTTTATCTTGTTTCTGATTGCTTTGAATAGTAAATTTTATGTGTAAAAGGAGTGTAAAAGGAATCCTCTCATTTCCACTCCCCCCAACTCCTATGCAGTTTTGCTAAGTAGATCTTGGAATGATTTGAAAGTGCACAAACTAGAAACCAAGAGGCATAACAGTAGTTAAGGGCAATGCTGGACCATAACTCAGTTAAAAATTTAATCTGAGGCACTCCCAGAGGCAGTGGAAAAAAGGACAATCTTAGCCTAAAGGCTTCTACTGGCTTTTGTCAGCTGCAATAGCCCTGATTTATGACTGAATGAGTTTAACCCACTTGCAGAAGAGAAAGCCTGGCATATAAACTCCAATCCAGGATGTGGCTGTTGTAGAGGACCCAAAGAGGCTGCACAGCAACCAAAGATCAGATGATGGCAGCAGAGACCAGCACAAAAGTAATTCGAAACCATGTAGGAGAGGGAGATGCAGTAGAGAAACAGCTGAGGACACTAGCTCAGTGGAGAAAAAGGATCCTCAGAGAGCATTCCCCAGAGGCCAGCAGAGCTTGATGACAGAGGACATCAGGGCATCAACAACAGCAGAGGGGTCATTTATCCCTCCTTCACATGTGCATTGACCATGAGTTTGCCTACATATGCATTCATCACTCACATTTTCTGGTCACACAAATTCTCTGCATGTGTTCTTCCCGTAAAACATTACCAGCTTGTATGTCTGAATGCTCTCTCATTACTTATCTTGCTATATTGTATGATTACAAGAGTTCTTTTTTTTTGCTATTTTGTTGTTTTCCTTTACTTTGAATTAGCAGCCTGTGGTGTGTCTAATAAAAAATATATCATGTTGAATAAATATTGACCCACAAAGTAAATGGTATCTGATCTAGCTTTCCAGGAACTTTGTTCAGGGTCCTTGTCTACAGTATGGTGATCTTCAAACTCATCTCACTTTCTCTTAAATGATAATTATTTATGTATATGTCTTTTTCTCAAATAAGTTTTTCCTAATCCTCTTTTATTCTGATGCCTTCCCTCTGAGACTACCCCAATTAATCCTGTATGTAGCTTGTTTGGATATAGTTGCTCACATATCTTCTCCCCCATTAGTCTGTGAACTCCTTGAGGACAGAAACTGGTTTTGCCTTTATTATATCCCAGCACTTAGAGTGTATGAGCCTAGCACATAGTAGATGCTTAATAAATTCTAGTTGACTGAATCCTGTTAGATTTCAAGTTTCCTGACAGCAGGACTTTGTGTTGAATTTACGTGGATGCTCAGTGGTTAGCACAGTACTTTGTACAGAGGGAGTACTTAATTAACATTTGTTGTGTTGAATTAAATGGAATTGAATTGAATTTTATGGCAAATAAGCTGAGGTTAAAGGACATGCAATCATGCTTTACCGGTTTAATGCTTTAACAGGTTTTTTAAAGTCTGTGCTATAGGAACTAGAAGCAAAAGAGCTGCCCACTGAATGCAGAATGGACCAACAAATTGTGACATATGAATGTAATGGAATATTATTGTACTGTAAGAAATAATGAATATGAAGAATACAGAGAAATATGAAGAATACAGGGAAGGCATATGAAATAATATAGAATGAAGTAAAAGAAATAAGTAAACATTATACATAATAACAACAACAATGTAAATGAAAAGAATAGCAGCAGTGATCAAAATTGAACATCATATAATTAAAATGGCTAAAATTGGCACTTAGAGATATGAAATGTACTTCTTTTCTTTGCACAAATGGAAGAATATAGGTGTAGAATATTGTATATACTATCCACTTTATATCGATGTATTGATTAGTTTTGATAAACTGTTTTCCCCTCTTTCTTTTTAATTTATCCATTTATTTTTTTATTACCAGGATAATTCTCTGATGAGAGAAGTGGAGCAGTTATATTTGGAAATGTAAACATTGCAAAAATGAAAGATGTTAATAAATTTTAAAGGTTATCCTAATGACCTAGTAACTATTTCCTTTATAAAACTGTGTAGTGATAGGAGAAATGATTTGGAGTCAAGAGACCTGGGTTTGAAACCCAATTTTGCCACTTGTTCCCATGTGAACTAAACATACACTAACCTCAGTTTCCTCATCTGAATTCATGATCGTTAAGGTCCTTTTCTATTCTAAATCCTTTCATTCCTAATTGTGATGTACTTTGATAGCATGTCTAAAAATGTCACATAGTGAATGATGATGAAGATAACATAGTAACACATTGTTTCTTGGTTGCCATCTTTTTTGATCACTTAGCAGGTCAAATACTGATACTTAGAACTTTGTTTAAACCAGGGAGATTGAAGAAGTAGGAAGGATGAAATGTCAGCCTTTATTTCCTTTAAGGATGTTTCAGTTGGACAAACATCATCAATGACAACAAAAATGACCTGAACACTTGCTACTGTTTATGAAAAAGGCTTACCTAGCCCTCTCCTTTCAGATTCTCTGTCTCTGTTTTCTTTCTCTTCTGTGTACCTTTTGCTCTTTCTTTAGATAAGACTTACATTAAGCACCAACTAAGAGAGTTGGTATTAGTTAAGTTATTAGATTAAGTATTAGTTAAGTTATTTAGACTTAATATTCATAAGTATTAGTTAAGTTATTAGTATTAGTTATTTAGTTATTAGTTAAGTTATTTAGACTTAATATTCATAACTCAGAAAATATTGGCACAAATTTCTTTTGAGTAAAGAAGAGATCTGCTGCTATAAAAGAAGATGGTGATTATGGGGGAAAAGAAAAGCAAGTGGAAATACAAGTTAGGATAATGGAAAAGGTTTTTTTTTCCTCCCTTTCTAAATCTTTCTCATAATCCAATCAATACTTCAATAATTGAGGGTCCAGATCTATGGTGGTAAATATAGAGTTCATTAGATCAAATAAAGTATCACAGTTTGAGTACTTCTGCAACCTGTCTTGGACTCGTCTAGCAAACCATTGCATCTTTAGCCATTGGCACAGTCCTCCCTACACTTTCTACTTCTATGTTTAATGAAATGGTACTTGACGCTTCTATAGTTAAAAGTGAAATTTATTAAGATAAAGAAAAATTCTAACTCCTTTGGACAGACTTTTATAGAGACAAGTCATGGAAATTATGACAGAATTACTCTTTCATATTATAAGTACACAAATTTTGGGGATTTGGTTTGGATTTTGATTTGTCATTAATAGCTCCCTGTAAGGGGCAGGGCAGGCCTATACTCCTGCTCTGCAATTTATAGTCTTAGAGAGCTATGTAACTGAAGGTTAGATGACTTAATTGGGGTAACAGTCAAAATATATGCCAGAGATAGGATTTGAACCCAACTATTCCTTAGGGTGGCTTTCTATACAGAAGAGTAATTTTAAATCTAATTTATGACTCAATATAATTTTACTTTTATGTGTGTGGTATATGTATGTTTTATATAAGGGACTTGGCATTATTGATCTGTGTTGTTAGCTTTTGCCCAATTTATAGTCCTTGGAAAACAATTTAATATATATAAAGATAAGAATTTAGAACTATTGAATCATTTATGACATATCATTGGTATAATTTATTTAATGTTAGCTCTTTAGTGAGAGATATAACTTCTAATCATAATATTATACCTATGAAAAAATATAATCTGCTTTTAGGGAAGTTAACTTTCAAGGACATATCATAATTTAAAATGGGTCTTCATTTCATTGAGGTAAGTAGATAAAATTGAGTAGGGAGTCCTGGATATTTTCTTATACAAATCTGTGATGGTGTTTTTGTATGCAGATGGTAGACTTGGCTGTAAGCAGCTAGGTAGTGCAGTTCATAAGCCTCTGGATCTGTAATCAAGAATATCAGAGGTGAAATTCTGCCTTAGATATTTACCACCTATTTGAGCCTGTGTACAAATCACTGAACCTCTGTGATTCTCAGTTTCGTCTGTGAAATGGGATTAATGATATCACCTACCTCCCAAGGTGGTTCTGAGGATAAAATGAGAAAATATATGTAAAGCACTATATAAACCTTAAAAGGCTATATAAATGATAGTTATTATTTATGTTAAAATCAAATTAATAACTGCAATAATAATGATTTGCATCAAAGATATTAGGGGAAAGAATCTTGTAAAATGTTGCCTATAAAAACTTTTGTAAAAGCAATGCTTTCAAATGCTGAGCATAGATTTATTTAAGAAGTCTAGGAGTAAGGAGAAGGAAGATTCAAGTTCAGGAACAAACAGGAAAAAAAAGATTCCAAAAGGTAAGAGAGGGAGGTTTAAAATAAAGAAAAAAAGGAAGGAAATCAGAACATCACCAAGATATGTTTCTGAGAACAATAGATTATGTGACTTATTCATTTCACCAAAATGAGAGGATTAAATAATTGTTTCAGGATTTAGGCAGTTTCTTTGGTTTTGTGATGGATTTGTTTTCATTATAGATCTAGTAACTGTAAGTTTCTGTATTTTGAATACACTTAAATAACTTGTATATTTTCATAAATTCTAAAATAAACATAAAAGCTATTTATCAACTTATCTTTGAAGACCACTAACTATGTAGTTTGGACATAATACCCAAATTCTAATTAATTGAATATGCAGAAGCACATCAGTTACTATTAACAAGAATCATTTGTCTCCCTTCAAATAATGACTGTGATGGCAAGGATAAGTTCACATATTGGCAAAAATATAGTGAAACAACATAGTGGTCAAGTCAGTATGGTACAGGTGCTGGGGGAGCAATGCAGGCAAGTCTGAAAATGGCCAAGATGAAAGAATATGACAAGAGATGGGGCTAGTAATAGGAAGACAGATTAAAATCTGTATCTGTGAAAGACTTACACAGAAGAAATTATCAACCCATCAGAGTATTAAAATATATGATAGTTTGTTCTTTTTCTGTGGAGGAGGGGGAGGCAATAAGGATCAAGTGACCTGCTCCGAGGCATATATCCAGTGAGGGTCTGAAGTCACATTTGAACTCGGGTCCTTTTGACTTCAGGGTCAATGTTCTGTACACTGTGCCACCTACCTGTCCTACTGGTTTGTTCTTAATAATGGAGAAGGGAGATGATTTTTCAAACTATAGGGTTATCAGTTTGATTTTAATTCCAGGTAAAACTGAAATTCAGCATTATTGAAAAGGCAGTTTGTCAGCATGTAGAAATGAAAGTGGTAACCACTAAAAACCATCATGGATTAATTGCACATCATGCTAAAGTAGTCCATTTTTTGGTGGTACATCAGAAGATTGCTGCAAACACAGTATATGTGGATTTTGGGTAGGTAATTGACAAACTGTCTCATAATATTATATACTTATGGTTTAAGAAGTCAGCTTTACAACTATAGGATGGGGAAAAGACATGGTTAGACAGTAATACACTTAAAAAGAACCTCAGGGTTTTAGTTTAATACAGTTTAGGTTTAATATGTCAGCAATGTGACATGGCAGCTGAAAAGCCAAATAACAAAATCTGGCTGCTTTAATGAAGCATAGAATTTAGAATGAGAGAAATGATAGTCCTATTGTCATCAGCCCTGGGCAAACCACATGTTATATTGTGTTCGGTTCCCTCATCTGTAAAATGATCAGGGTGGACTAAATGATTTCAAAGGTCCTTTCTAGCAATAGCATTCTGTGATTCTTTTGATGCATCTATATGAAGGTAGAGAACATATCTTTTCTTTGATTTCATCTCTGTAGCTAAACTTCAAGTACAATCATGGTCATAGTGAATGTTAGATTAATATTTATTAATGAACAACACATTAGCATATATCATGATCAAAATGAGTTATTTTGTACCTAAGGCAAAGATATAAGATTTTACCCTGTTTCTAATGGAATGCTATAATACTTAGTGTGGTAGAGTCATAGTTTATATATATATATATATATTTTTTTCTACATCTGTTAATATTGTGCACCCCAGGATCTATTGGACACAGCTTTGGTGCAGTGGAAAGAAAGCTTACTTTGAAATCTAAGGACCTAGCTGCATAGTCTAGCTCAAGGGAGGGGAACCTGTGGCCTTAAGTCCACATGTGACCTTCGAGGTCTTAAGTGTGGCCTTTTGACTGAATCAAAAATCTGCAGGACAAATTATTTTATTATTATTAATACATTTTTGTTTATCACTTATATTCTTATCTTTTTAAATGAATATATTTGAAATACTAAAGAATAAAGGAAGTTTCAACAAAATAATCCTCCCAAATTGACTGGCAAAATTAGAACACTGGAAAACCATACAGGCTAAATGGACAGCTGCTATGCTCATTATTTGGGTTTAACCTCCCCTGCCCTGACTGAGGCCACTACCACACAAGGCTGGTTGGTGAGAGTTTATGGGGGTTAAGTATGCCAGTTTGTTGTCAGCTTCTGACAATAGTACACTGTGTTTCTGTTTGAAGTAGAATTTGTCAATAGTTGCACAGCTCAATAGTATTTTTTAAATCTCTTTTATTAACAGATCATTAGACTAAGAGAATGCTGAAGAAAGAAAATTTTTTTAATGAGGATTGGAAATTGCAATATTATCTTTTATTTGGTAAACATAAAATGATTTGCTTGCTTTGTGATACTGCAATATAGACATTAAAGAAATTCAATGCTCATCAGCATTATAACACCATAAGGACCACAAATATTTTAAACTAGAGGGAGAGGCATGAAAGGTTGCATTGCAGAAATTAAAGATGAAAAACAAAAGCAAAGACAATTCTTTCAAGTAGCAATAAAACTTAGAAATAATGCCACTGAAGCAACTTATAAAGTAGCTTATATACACAGAAGAAAAAGGGAAGCCATTCAGTGACATAGAAGAAGTTACGAAAGAATGCATTGTTGAAGTTGCAGGATGCTTAAAACCCCAATAACATTTCAAAGTGCTATCAACTGCCTCTTTCAAGAAGAACTATAACTGATCAGTAGCATAAATTAGCCTTCAACTTCACAGAAGAACTTCATGCAATACCTCCAAAGGAAAATATGTATTATTCAATTGCTTTTGATGAATCAGTTGGTACTACTAACTTGGTTCAGGTTTTAAACATCATTCCAGTCATATCAGAAGATTTTCTTTGCTATGAACAGTTACTTGCTTTGGACACTTGCAAACAGAACATGGGGAATAGATATCTTCAAAAACTTTCATTGTGAAACTGGACTGAATTTGGTAAATTTAGTGAGCGTATATATAGATCATGTACCTCCCATGACAGGAAAGCATGAAAGGTTTTTTTCACAGATTAAAAAAAAAATACTAACAGATACGGTTGTTTGCATTTCTTTTCATTGTATCTTGCATCAGCAAAATCTCTGTGCTAAAGTTACTGTTTTTGCAACAAGTTATAAATGTTGGTAACCATATTGGTGCAAATGGACATCACCATTCGTTTCATAACATGCTAAAATTGAACAGTGAGGTGGTGAATTTGCCATATCATTCTTAAATGTGGTGGCTATCGTAGGAACAAGTGTTAGCCAAAATTTTATCTAAGAACATATAGTCAAATCTTATAAAGAACAGAATCAGCAATGTGAATTATTGAAAGATTTCTATAGAAAAGTTGCAATTTTTTGTGAAATCATGTCAGATCAAAAGAAATATTTCTTTGTGTGATAACACTAAGGCTGCACGGCAGGGACAGGACTCAGGACAGACTTCAAGGAGCCACCGGAAGCAGCAGTCCCCAGATAGCTCAACCCACAAATGCCACAGACAGCTTCAAAGGTCAGTGAGAAAGCTTTTTCACTTGGGTGAGAAGGGAATGTGGTCTGGACTGACAGCATCCATTTTTGAAGCCTTCTGCCTAAAGCCCCTGGGGGAATTAAGCAGCTGATATGAATCTCAGCCCTGAATCAGGCCCTGGGGTAAGGAGGAGGAGGAGCACTGGTGTGGTGGAGCTAGAGGTGGCTGTGGAGAGGGAATTCTACTAATAGATTCTGGGCATAAAAGTTTTTGGTTGCTCCCAGACCAGTGTGCAGAACAGGAGAGGAGTAAAGTCCTCTCTCTTGATTTTGCCACCTTGGAGGAACTGAGAACTTACAGGTCCCCAGAGTATACCCTGCTCTTGACAAAGGACTCAAAAGGCAAATAACTGGCTGGGAAAATGGCCAAAAAAGGGGAAAAATAAGAGTATAGAAGGTTACTTTCTCAATGAACAGGTATTTTCTTCCATCTTTTTGGATGAGGAAGAACAATGCATAACATCAGAGGAAGTCAAGGCTTCTAAAACCTCCTAAATATGCAATGGTTCCAGGTCATGGAAGAGTTCAAAAAGGATTTTGAAAATCAAGTAAGAGAGGTGGAGAAAAAATTGGGAAGGGAAATGAGATTAATGTAAGGTAACACTAAGTCTCTATATGATATGTGGTAAAAAAAAAAAAAAAAAAGAATCCAAGCTCTTTTTTTTTTTAATAAAAATTTATTTATTTAACTTTTTACATTCATTTTCACAAAATTTTGGGTTCCAAATTTTCTCCCCTTTTCTCCCCTCCCCACACTCCAATACACCAAGAAATCTAATTTTCCCTCTCACCAATCTGCCCTCTCTTCTCTCATCCTTCCCTTCTCTTGTCCCCATCTTCTCTTTTGCCCTGTAGGGCGAGATGACTTTCTATTCCCCATTAACTGGATTTCTTATTTCCTAGTAGCAACAATACTAAACAGTTGTTCCTAAAACTTTGAGTTCCAAATTCTCCCCATCCCTCCCTCCCCACCCATTCCCTTTGGGAAGGCAGGCAATTCAATACAGGACCTATCTGTGTAGTTTTCTAAATGACTTCGATAATAGTTGTGTTGTGTAAGACTAACTGTATTTCCCTCCACCCTATCCTGTCCCCCATTGTTTCTATTCTGTCTTTTGATCCTGTCCCTACCCAAGAGTGTTGACTTCAAATTGCTCCCTCCTCCCATTGCCCTCCCTTCCATCATCCCCCCCCACCTTGCTTATCTCCTTCTCCCCCACTTTCCTGTATTGTAAGATAGGTTTTCATACCAAAATGAGTGTGCATTTTATTCCTTCCTTTAGTCGAATGGGATGAGGGTAAACTTCTTGTTTTTTTCTCAGCTCTCCTCTTTTTCCCTCCACTAAAAAGTCTCCTGCTTGCCTCTTGAATGAGATATAATTTACCCCATTCCATTTCACCCGCCTTCCTCCCAGTACATTTCTCTCTCACCATTTACCTTAATTTCTTTTAAGCTATGCTACCATCCTATTCAATTCACTCTGTGCTCTCTGTCTCTGTATGTGTGTGCATGTGTGTATGTGTGTCTGCGTGCACACATGTACGTGTGTGTGTGTGCATGTGTGTGTGGGGTCCCACCAACTACCCAGATACTGAAAAATTTTAAGAGTTACAAATACTGTCTTTCCATGTAGGAATGTAAACAGTTCACTTTTGGTAAGTCCCTTATGACTTCTCTTTGCTGTTTACTTTTTCATGCTTCTCATTCTTGTGTTTGAAAGTCAAATTTTCTTTTCAGCTCTGGTCTTTTCATCAAGAATGCTTGAAAGTCCTCTGTTTCATTGAAAGACCATATTTTCCCCTGAAGTATTATACTCAGTTTTGCTGGGTAGGTGATTCTTGGTTTGAGTCCTAGTTCCTTTGACTTCTGGAATATCTTATTCCAGGCCCTTCAATCCCTTAATGTAGAAGCTGCTAGATCTTGAGTTATCCTGATTGTATTTCCACAATACTGGAATTGTTTCTTTCTAGCTGCTTGCAATATTTTCTCCTTGACCTGGGAATTCTGGAATTTGGCCACAATATTCCTAGGAGTTTCTCTTTTTGGATCTCTTTCAGGCGGTGATCGATGGATTCTTTCAATACTTATTTTGCCCTCTGGTTGTAGAATCTCAGGGCAGTTTTCCTTGATAATTTCATGGAAGATGATGTCTAGGCTCTTTTTTTGATCATGAGT
The DNA here is from genome assembly GCA_023548195.1 of Bettongia penicillata ogilbyi. Lineage (NCBI taxonomy): Eukaryota > Metazoa > Chordata > Mammalia > Diprotodontia > Potoroidae > Bettongia > Bettongia penicillata. The sequence goes on along the minus strand of JAJHZJ010000052.1, from coordinate 4,455,286 downwards.
TTCAGGTAGTCCCATAATTTTTAAGTTGTCTCTCCTGGATCTATTTTCCAGGTCAGTTGTTTTTCCAATGAGATATTTCACATTATCTTCCATTTTTTCATTCTTTTGGTTTTGTTTTGTGATTTCTTGGTTTCTCAGAAAGTCATTAGACTCCATCTGTTCCATTCTAATTTTGAGAGAACTATTTTCTTCAGTGAGCTTTTGAACTTCTTTTTCCATTTGGCTCATTCTGCTTTTGAAAGCATTCTTCTCCTCATTGGCTTTTTGAACCTCTTTTGCCAATTGAGTGAGCCTATTTTTCAAGGTGTTATTTTCTTCAGCATTTTTTTGGGTCTCCTTTACCAAGGTATTGACCCATTTTTCATGCTTTTCTTGCATCTCTCTCATTTCTCTTCCCAGTTTTTCCTCCACCTGTCTAACTTGCTTTTCAAAATCCTTTTTGAGCTCTTCCATGGCTTGAGCCCACCGTACATCCACCTGGGGTGTCTGGGATACAGAGGCCCCACCCTCCACTTCTTTCCCTGATGGTAAGAATATTTCCTCGTCATCAGAATTGAAAGGCGGGAACATCTGCACCCCATCAAAGTAGCTCTCTATGGTCTTATTTTGCTTCCTTTTTCTGGGCATTTTCCCAGCCAGTTACTTGACTTCTGAGATTCCTGTCCACCCCTGCCTAGATCAGCCCAGCTAGTGCTTGGGCTCTGAGATTCAAATGGGCTTTCCACGGCAGCCGCAGCTGCTATTCAATGTGAGCTTAAGTTCTGGTGCTGGGGTGGGGGCAGGGCCACCTCCCAGGCCCAGTTCCCTCAGGGGCTTTATGCAGAGACCTTCAGTAATGGAGCAGGTGGGGGCACAGCTGTCTCCCAGGCTCAGTTCCCTCAGGGGGTTTATGCAGAGACCTTGGGTAATGTCCCTGAACTTCTGCCTGCTGCTCGGGGATTCCCTCTCGGCCAGCCCAGACATCTCTCTCACTGACCTGTAGCGTCTGTGGGTGGAGGGACCTTCCCGGCTGCCAGAGGTTCCGTCCCTGAAGCCTGCTCAGATCTGCTCCTCTGGGGCCGTGGCCAGGGCAGCACAGGGGTGGACTCCACTGTCCGGAGCATGATGGACCTTTGGGTACGGCTCTCCAGGGCTCTCTGGAAGGGAAATCTTTTCCACTGTGTTTCTGTGCGCCTTGCAGTGCTTCAGAATTTGTGGGGAGTTCTTCTTGCAGGAAATATATTGGCTGTGGGTTCGGAGCTAGCATACGTGAGTCTTTCTACTCTGCCATCTTGGCTCCACCCCCCAAACTCTTTTTTCAAAACATTTCTTCTTCAAAAAGAACCTCATGATGAAGATTCTCCTCAGTTAGCAAAGGTGATTGATAAGCAGTATGATATATGTGAATCATCTGAAGAATTTGCAGATATTATAGACCTATTAAGTGAAGAATACAACAAAAGGTTCACTGACTTTGAGAATCATGACATCATATTCAAATTAACATTTCAGCTTCACCTAGTTGATATCACCAAGGCACCTAAAGAACTCCAGATGGAACTGATTGAGCTTTCAGTAAATGACATTTTAATGTTACTGTTAGATGCTAAGAAAGATCCAGTTGAAATATGGAAAAACACATTAGAATACCTACACCTTAAGCAACATGCCTGAAAAAATGCTTTTTTACTTTTCAACCACTTATTGCTGCAAATCTACATTTTCCTAAATCAAGGTACCCTTATGATCACAAATGACTGAGGCCAATCTAGACAATTAACTGAAACTGTAGACCTCCATGCTGCAACCAAATATTCAAATGCTTTCCAACAAAAAACAGAAACAACAGTCATTGAAAGGTGAGTTAACTTTAAAATTAGCAAAGAGTTTTCATGTTTTTAAATTATTAAATATATAATAGTTAGAGTTCTAAAAAATAATTATGTTGTTAAGCATATCTAATTGAAGTTTTTTGAATGTGACCTCATTTAATTGCACCTAAATATTAATAAATATGAAAAGGTTCCCCACCCCTGGTCCAGATGTTCTATTTACAATCTGTGTGACCTTCAGTAAGCCATTCCCCACTTATGGCACTCAGTTTCCTCATTTGCAAAATAAAGGGTTGAACAAAATGACCTCTAAAGTCCCTTCCACCTCTCAATCTACTATACTATGGGCTCATCAGTGCCCCACTTATGGTGGTTCAGAGCATGTAATTCATCATAATTTTCTAATGCTGTATGACTATCTACTAAGCCCTTCTAAAAATCCTCAATAGATGATCTACCTCACAAGCTTGAGATCTCCCTTTTAATATTTTGAGCACATCAGTATAGTACTTGATGTTCTGTATCTCTCATTTTCACTATATGTCTAAACCACCCACTGTCATAGACCTGTCTTTTATGTCACCTTTATGTAAGCAGTGATATTTTCATATGTGTATATATACATATATATCTATATATACAAGTACATATGTATAAAACATTTATTTATATGTATATTGTATTTATAGAGTGCACTGGACCTCTAGTCAGAAGACCTAAGTTACTGCCTGCCTCAGACACTTCTATACCCATATGATCTTGTGGACAAATCACTTAATCTCTGTCAGTATCAATTTTTTTTATTTGTGAAATCATAATAATAATAGTACAAAAACATGACTGTTGGGTAGACAAAAAGAGATACTTGTAAAGTGCTTTGCAAACTTTAAAGCATTATATAAATGCTAGTAATCACACTTAAACATAAATATCCACACATGTGTATTTATACACACAAATACAAAGCAACAGCTATGGACAGGTGTTTGGCTGAAGACAAAACCTATCTATCTCTCTTGGATGGCCCTACCCCTCCCCTTCTCTGTGTGGAACCATTCTTTCCCAGCTCCTCCCTTTAGGTGTTCAGTCCAGTCCCCATCTCTTCCCCCAGTGAGAAAAATGGGGCAATATGGAGATAAGCTTGAGGCCACCATGGCAACTGATTCTGGGGGAAACAACTCCAGCTCCAAGTTCACCAAACCTCTTTTCACCCAATACCATCATTAGGCAGCTAATCCTTTGTCCAAGGGGCAACATCCAGATTTATTGTTATCTCTGCTTTTAGGGACTCTTCTCTTCTCTCTTCCCTTCCCCCAACCCCCTCCCAAGGTCAGTAATTCTTTCAAGCATACTGCTCCATCCTCACTGCCAAAATGACAAGGAAAAAAGCTGTCTTTAATATGGTCAAAGCCTCTAGGTTTCCAGGCAGCAAGTAAAATGAACAGCAGAATCTTTTATTTTCCCAAGGGCAGTGTCCTTCAGGCACATACTACATTTATATATGTGTATACACATACCCACATCCATATGCACACTTTCTATTGCTATTCAACGAGGTATTAACAAATAACTTATAAATTTTACTATATATATATAATATATATTTATATATATATAACTATATAAATTTTACTAAAATATTCAAATTACTGAGCTATACTCAGCAAAGAGATCTAATAATTACTATCCTGAAACAAAGTTATCTTATTTTAAGGAATAACTGACTTGCTAAGCTGTCAAAAGAAATCCAGGAATGTTAGCAGAGACTGGAAAAAACACATATCTGAAAACAGACACTGAAATTTTTATTTGCTCATGGATCTAAGGGCTTCAGGAACTTGTTCTAGGTCCCAAATAAATCATTATGTCAGTAAAAATAAAACACTAATAAGAATGAAAAATATAACACAAAGCAACAATGTCTTATTTCAAGGACACTATGCCCTCTGCCATTTTATGTATCACTTCTTATAACTGAAAATATGGGAAATATCAGTAAAATCACAGTCCAAAGTCACTAAACATATTATATAATGATATTATGTTAATAATACATCCATCTTTCTTTTTAAATTTACAAATTATGTAATATAAGTATGATCATCAGCAAATTGAAAACACTCAGAAAGTGATATATTCATTCTTTCTATGTGAAATATTGTATCTTACGATCTGTTTTTTAAAATTTGTTTTCACACTACTCAATAACCAAAACACTTCCTACTATTCCAGGTATATAAAAAGGAAATCTAGCTATAATGTGCTGGTAAATATTTTCTTTATAAACAAAATATCATTCATATATGTATGATTTATATGATGATACAGATTATATATATCACAGACCTTTCAAAATTTGGGTTTATTTTCATATTTATTATGACTATATAGATAGATAGATTTAGTCATTTATAAATAGATATATGAAATACAAAAATTAAAAAGCCGAGTAAAATACCATAATGCTTACTTTTTTTTTTTTTAGGACTTCTCTGTGCTGCCTGGGAAACAAGCTGTTCAGCATTCTCAAGCTGCCGTCTCAGTGTCGTTCCTTTGTTTCAAGTTGATAGCTTGTTTCATTTCTTAAAGACCTAGCTAGGCCTCTGCGCTACCTTTCTTTTCCATTTCTTCTTCACCAGAAAGTTCTCACATACAAATTTTTGTATCTGATTATCAAATTTCTGCTTAATTTCTATTTTAAACTCTCAACTATTTTCTGAACACTAAAATCTTTCACCAAGACTTTGTCATCTTGCTTTTAACTCATGAAAAGAAACTAGGGACTCATACCACTGCTAGTTTCACAATAATGCTTTTTATTTGCCATCTGCTTCCTTCAAATCAAAGAAAAATTCTCCTCTTAGGGTGTAGTTGACATATTTACAGACATTTACTCTACATTTGTAATAGAAAAAAAGCCTTGTTTCCTTGATTTTATCTTGATGATTCGTAATGTTCTTGTATCAAATTGTGGTGATCTGGGGATTATGATCATGCATTCTTAATATTTTCAGGATTTGGGACAAACTTGTTTCTTGATGCTGAATGTTTGAAATTCACACCAATTCTGCAAAAACTCTTTTAAGTGCATTCATCACTCATATTCTATTCCGTACTTATGGAAGATAATTCTACTTCTTTGATTAGACGGTGCTAATGGTGATACGCAGTGAACAGATTGTTGGGACCACTGGTCTCTTACTTCATCTTCACAAACAATGCATTTGTCTGTTGTTAACACTCTTTTATGGCTTTCTCTAACCTCAATCTTGCCCTCAAGTGGTGCTCAAGGTGTTTTTCACTATCTAGTGAAGGGGATTTAGATTTAGACCTTCCCATTAGAGAGTTATCTTTTGGGTACAAGAGACCAAGTTTTTGTCCCTACTCATCGGTAAACTGTTATATTCAACTCCAAATATTTCCTTCAACCACCTTGCAGTCACAAATTTTCTCATGAAAGCCTCTATTTTCTCAATCAACTTCAAAGGGTCATATGACCATATTTCAAGATACAGTCCCCTACTGTAAATGTACCTGGTATTTTTAAATGATTCAGTAGGTTGGATAATTCACCGATTATTTAATGATAACACTTTTCAACCTGATCTTTCTATGAACTGCATTTAAATCTTCCAAAATTTACTCTTGATTTTCATTATTTTTTTGTGTGTGTCCTCTCTTAAAATTAGGAGACTCATGAATATCCAGTTCATGAACCACAATGCTTAATAAATCTCAGTCTCCACTTAAAAAAAAAAATAAAGATAATATAAAACTATATTTAGCAACTGATTAAATATGTGAGGTGATAGAAAGTGAGATAGAACAATACCTACACCAGGAAACTGGATGAATGCAAGAATGATGGTACCTTTAGCAGAAAATACAGAAGTTGGAAGGAAGAGTGAGTCTGGGGGGAAAGGTTCATGACAATCGTTTTGGGAAGATATTAGTTGCTAAACCTCAATAACTTACTCTGTGGTTTTACACTCCATCTCTTTTCTTCCAGCTGCCCCAGGTATCTTGTGCCTCTTACATTGGAGTCTACATCCTCCTTCCTCTTGGATGACTTCTTGTTTCTCTGAAGTCAGGACCCCCAAAAGTAAATGGAACCCATTTACAGGCAGTTTCCCTGTTTCTACTCCTTGGCTAAGGAAAGGTGATGACAGTTCAAGTTGGTTATAGAACATCAAGTTTGATATAGCTCATTGCCTTTGAGTACTTTATATACTTAATTACCTCATAGTACCAACTCCTATTTTTCAGGATGATTATATATTACTCTACACTCCAGCCTAGCTGTACTTGCTCTTTCCCCATACATGACATTGTATTTGACCCCTGTACCTTTCATAGGTTGTCTCCTATCCCTGGAATCATCTCCATCCTCACTTTTACCTTTTGGAATCCCTAGCAACTTGAAGGTTCAGTTGAATTGTCACCTCTTTGAAGAAACTTTTCTCTCTGTTCTCTCACTCAGCCACTCCACGCTTTATCACTGTTCATTTATTTTCTATGTATGTTGCATATTTGTCTGAGAATACACTGTGCCCCAAGTATGAGGCTTCTTAGTGTTTTTTGAGACGTGAACCCCTTTGGCATTCTGAGAAAATCTAAGATCTCTTATGAGAATGTTGTAATGCTCTGAGATCCATAAAATAAAATGTGTAAGATTATATAAGAAACCGATTATACTGAAATAGCTATCAAAATTTTTAAAAAAATTACAGACTCCAGTCAAAAACCTGTCCTAGTAGAATCTAAATTTCTTGGTGGCAGAAACAATTTCACTCTTGTATTTGTATCTTCATTATATAGTATAATGTCTAGTACATAACGGCTGCTTAATCAGGGCTTACTGGTTGATTGCTTAAATATATGCATATATAACATATATGTTTGCACATGTGTATATAATCAGTGGAAAAAAGGCAAATTTAACATTTATAACTGTCAATAGATTAAGTTCTTTTTTACAAAGGAAAAAAATTAAGATAAGAACAATATATGGAGGGGGGAGGAGCCAAGATGGCGGAGTAGAAAGATCCACATATGCTAGCTCCAAACCCACAGCCCATAAATTACCTACAAAAAGAACTCCCAACAGGTTGTGGAGAAGTAAAAGCCACACAACAATGGACTGGAGGAGACTTCTGTTCCAGAGAGCCCTGAAAAACTGACCCCAAAGGTCCGTTGCGCACCAGACCTGGAGCGGAGCCCAGCCCTGCCTTGGCCACGTGGCACTAAGAGGAGCAGATCCAAGCAGGCTTCAGGGATGGAATCTCTGGTGGGCATGAAAGGTCCCTCCACCCACAGGTGCTGCAGGACAGTGAGAGAGACTTCTGGACTGGCCGAGAGGGGAGCGGGGTATCTCCATAACTCAGGCCCCATTGGGAGGAAGCAGCAGGGGAAGCAGCACCCAGGGACTCCCAGAGCAGAAAGGAGCTTGGGTCCATTACTGAAGGTCTTCACATAAACTCCCTGAGGGAACTGAGCCTGGGAGGTGGCCCTGCCCCCACCTGAGCAGCAGTACTTAATCTCTCACACTGAATAGCAGCCCTGAGGCTGGGGAGCAGCATTTGAATCTCAGACCCCAAGCACTAGTGAGGTGGGGGTGGAGAGGAATCTCAGAAGTCAAATAACTGGCTGGGAAAATGCCCAGAAAGGGGGAAAAAAATAAGACCATAGAAGGTTACTTTCTTGGTGAACAGATATTTCCTCCTTTCCTCTCAGATGAGGAAGAACAATGCTTACCATCAGGGGAAGACATAAAAGTCAAGGCCTCTACATCCCAAACATCCGAAATAGATATCCAATGGCTCAGGCCATGGAAGAGCTCAAAAAGGATTTTGAAAATCAAGTTCGACAGGTGAAGGAAAAACTGGGAAGAGAAATGAGAGAGATTCAAGAAAAGCATGAAAAACTGGTCAATACCTTGCTAAAGGAGACCCCAAAAAAATGCTGAAGAAATTAACACCTTGAAAAATAGGCTTACTCAATTGGCAAAAGAGGTTCAAAAAGCTAATGAGGAGAAGAATGCTTTCAAAAGCAGAATGAGCCAAATGGAAAGGGAGGTTCAAAAGCACACTGAAGAAAATAGTTCTTTCAAAATTAGAATGGAACAGATGGAGGCTAATGACTTTCTGAGAAACCAAGAAATCACAAAACAAAACCAAAGGAATGAAAAAATGGAAGAGAATGTGAAATATCTCATTGGAAAAACAACTGACCTGGAAAATAGATCCAGGAGAGACAATTTAAACATTATTGGACTATCTGAAAGCCATGATCAGAAAAAGAGCCTAGACATCATTTCTCATGAAATAATCAAGGAAAACTGCCTTGATATTCTAGAACCAGAGTGCAAAATAAGTATTCAAGGAATCCACTGATCACCGCCTGAAAGAGATCCAAAAAGAGAAGCTCCTAGGAACATTGTGGCCAAATTCCAGAATTCCCAGGTCAAGGAGAAAATATTGCAAGCAGCTAGAAGGAAACAATTCCAGTATTGTGGAAATACCATCAGGATAACACAAGATCTAGCAGCTTCTACATTAAGGGATCGAAGGGCATGGAATAGGATATTCCAGAAGTCAAAGGAACTAGGACTCAAACCAAGAACCACCTACCCAGCAAAACTGAGTATAATACTTCAGGGGAAAAACTAGTCTTTCAATGAAATAGAGGACTTTCAAGTATTCTTGATGAAAAGTCCAGAGCTGAAAAGAAAATTTGACCTTCATACACAAGAATGAGAAGCATGAAAAAAGTAAACAGCAAAGGGTAGTCATAAGGGACTTACTAAAGGTGAACTGTTTACATTCCTACATGGAACGACAATATTTGTAACTCTTAAAACTTTTCAGTATCTGGGTAGTTGGTGGGACCACACACACACACGTACACACATGCATGCACACATACACATATGCACGCACATACAGAGACAGAGAGCACAGAGTGAACTGAATAGGATGGGACCATATCCTAAAGAAATTAAGGTAAACAATGAGAGAGAAATGTAGTGGGAGGAGAGAGGGCAAAATGGAATGGGGCAGATTATCTCTCATAGAAGAGGCAAGTAGGAGATTTTTTAGTGGAGGGAAAAAGAGGAGAGCTGAGAGAAAAAAATGAAGTTTACTCTCATCCCATTCGACTAAAGGAAGGAATAAAATGCACACTTTTTTTGGTATGAAAACCTATCTTACAATACAGGAAAGTGGGGAAGAAGGAGATAAGCAGGGTGGGGGGGATAATGGAAGGGAGGGCAATGGGAGGAGGCAGCAATTTGAAGTCAACACTTTTGGGGAGGGACAGGATCAAAAGACAGAATAGAAGCAATGCGGGGCAGGGTAGGATGGAGGGAAATATAGTTAGTGTTACAGAACATGACTATTATGGAAGTCATTTGCAAAACTACACAGATATGGCCTATGTTGAATTGCCTGCCTTCCCAAAGGGAATGGGTGGGGAGGGACAGATGGGGAGAAGTTGGAACTCAAAGTTTTAGGAACAACTATTTAGTATTGTTCTTTCTAGTAGCAAATAAGAAATCCAGGTAATAGGGAATAGAAAGTTATCTGGCCCTACAGGACAAAAGAGAAGATGATGACAAGCGAAGGGAGGGATGATAGAAGAGAGGGCAGATTGGTGATAGGGGAAATTAGAATGCTTTTTGTATTGGGATGGGGGGAGGGGACAAAGGGGGAGAAAATTTGGAACCCAAAATTTTGTGAAAATGAATGTAAAAGGTTTAATAAATAAATTCATTAAATAAATAAATAAATAAAAAAGAACAACATATGGAAACTTGCTTGATAGTCTTAAAATGCTGTACATTCTCTAAATTAAATCTCATACTTTCTAAGTTAAATCAAGGCATGGAACAAAAATGATTATATCTCAGTGAACTCCAAAAAAAGTAGGAGTTGGAATAATGATCCCAGGTAAGGCAATAACAACAGCTGATAAACTCAAGAGATACAAATAGGGAAGCTACCCTGTTCTTAACAGTACTACGAACCATGAGAAAATAAGATTAAATGTAAACATACCAAATGGTAAAGTATCAAAGTTCTTAAAGGCAAATTGCACAAAGATATTAATAGCAACATATAAATAGTAGGAGCTCTTTTCACATTACCTGAATCACCTTACTTTTCTGAGATTCAGTTTTCTCATCTGTGCAATTGGAACAATAATAGCAGTACTTACCTTGCAGCGTTGTGTGATGACCAGATGAGGCATGGTAGGTAAAACCTTGAAGGGCTATACCCACACTATCACCTACTATTTTATTGTTCTTAAGTCAATTCAAATTTTTTATGTAGTTTATATAATTAACTTACTTGTATCTTATCTATCTGCACCTAATATGGATCCTTCACAGGTATGTTATGATTTTTGTTTAATTAACGAGACAGAAATACAGTGCAAGGGGAAAGTCTGGAAAGGACTATGATCTAAATTTGGAAAATGTTACTTGAGGACTCAAAATACAATGAGTAAAATGTCAGAATGTCAAATGTAGGCATCATTTTAGATAATTTCTTTCATGGTTAAATTAAGGTTGCCATATGTCTGATATTTGTCCAGACAGTCTAGAAATCAAGGTTTCCATCTGGTGTCTGGGCAAACCTGCTGAAAATCTAGGAGTGCAACAACAGCTGTCACTCCCTCCAAGGCTTAGTTTTTGCCATTCCTAGATCCCAACATGGCAATTTTTAATTTGGCTTGCTTGAAATTTCAGTATCACTCAAAAGCTTTAAACTGAGGTTACAGAGGACGTTAAAAGGAAAATGTTTTGAGGAAGAGACAGAAGGTCCAGCAACTCCAAACTGAAGAATATAAGAAATAGAAAGGCCCTGAGATAGAACTCAGCCTCTTCATGTTACAGGAGACCTTTGAGGCCCTAACGGATTACGGTGAATTTTCCAAAGGACATTAAAAAGATCACAGGGTCAAGACTAGAATCTAGATATCCTGCCTGCAAGTCTAATGTTATTTCCACTAATCTAGGAGCAGTATACTTCCCACATTTCCTTCTCCTCTGACTCCGACTTTTAGTAGAGATAATTAGGTTCCAATGTTTCCCAGATGAGGAGGGACAGTATGATTTCTTTTTCTACTTACCCATTTAGACGTTAATTTGGAATTTATACAATAGTTATTGTTATCAGCACATATAGAGGAAGTGCTGGTTTAAGAATAGACATAAACTTTATTAAGGCCTAGGTTCTGAAGCCTTGATTCACTGTTCCATAATGGACTGAGTGCCAAGACAGGCACGAGGAAGTCTCAAGGGCTAGCAGCAGTTCATTATCAGGGCTGTATTTGAACTGAAAAACAAAAACTCTTGGTTGGCCAAGGCTTCATCCATGCCAGTAACAGCCTAGGTAAACCCTAGAGACCTCCATGAAAAGGCAGGTTGGGTCACAGGCAAGGAAAAAAAGCACTACATGGTAGAAGGGGATGAAGATGGGGAAGGAGGGATGAAGAACTTTGTAAATGCCACCACCTAGAAGTTAGGAGGTGGTAAAGCCTGAAACAAAGTTCGGATTATGTCCTGAAATCTTAGTGGCAAAACACCTAGAAGTGCATCACAATAAAGGATGTCTAGAAACAACTGGGACTGTGGTGCCTTTCTTCCTTTCTCTCTCTCTGTCTGTCTCTGTCTGTTTGTCTCTGTCTCTCTCTCTATCTCTCTGTCTCTCTGTTTCTTTCTCTGTCTCTCTCTCTCTATCTCTGTCTCTCTCCATCTCTCTGTCTCTTTCTCTGTTTCTCTGTCTGTCTCTCTGTCTCTGTCTGTGTGTCTCTGTCTCTGTCTCTATCTCTCTCCCTCTCTTCTCCATCTCTCCCTCTGTCTGTCTGTCTGTGTCTCTCTATCTCTCTCCCTCTCTCCATCTCTCTCTGTCTCTCTCTCTCTCTGTCTGTCTCTGTCTCTCTCCATCGCTGTCTCTTTCTCTGTTTCTCTGTCTGTCTCTGTCTGTCTGTCTCTGTCTGTCTGTCTCTCTGTCTCTGTCTCTCGCCATCTCTCTCCCTCTCTCTCTTCTCCATCTCTCTCCCTCTCTCTCTTCTCCATCTCTCCCTCTCTCTGTCTGGCTGTCTGTGTCTCTCTCTCTCTCTCCCTCTCTCTCTCTCTGTCTCTCTCCCTCTCTGTCTCTCTATCTCTCTCCCTCTCTGTTTCTTTCTCTGTCTCTCTCTCTGTCTGTCTCTGTCTCTCTATCTCTCTCCCTCGCTCTCTCTCCATCTCTGTCTCTTTCTCTGTTTCTCTGTCTCTCTCTCTCTGTCTCTCTCTCTCTGTCTCTCTCTCTCTCCATCTGTCTCTTTCTGTTTCTCTGTCTGTCTGTCTCTCTGTCTCCTTCCTTCCTTCCTTCCTTCCTTCCTTCCTTCCTTCCTTCCTTCCTTCCTTCCTTCCTTCCTTCCTTCCTTCCTTCCTTCCTTCCTTCCTTCCTTCCTTCCTTCCTTCCTTCCTTCCTCGCTCTCCCTCTCCTCGCCGGACCTCGGGGCCGCGGCTATGAACATGACCTTGAGGAAGGACTGCAAGAGGCAGGGAGGGATCGAGAGCGTCTGATGCCTTGAAATGAGTCGTGCCATGAGGAGATGCCGGCGCTTTGCGCGCTCCCTGCCCCGCCCCCGCCTCCGCTGCCCCGCACGGTGGGAGGAAGGCCCCGCAGAAATGCAAGAAGCCCCGGTGGGCGCGGGGTGGGAGCGGGGAGGGGCGGGGATGGAGGAGGCAGCAGACCCCTGGGCCTGACGCACGTATACACGGAGGCAGAGGTGCAGGGTGAGATGTACTGCAAGTCTGGGTTGTCAAACATTCGCGGGAATAAAAATGATCTAAACTGTCCGCCCCTGAAACACAGGTATCACTTGAGCCGGGAAAGGGGATCTTGCGCATGCGCAGCGGTTCTAGGCGCGTGCCACCAAAAGCTTCCCTTTCACTTTACGCTCTTTTCACCCCGCTCCCTGTCTCCCTTTCCTCGGATTCATTTCCCTCCTCGGGATTAGTTTTATTTTTTAAAAATAAGACGTCTTGATTGAGGCAAGGGCCTCGGGCGACGTCCGCATCGGCGCGATGACGTCATAAGCAGCCATATTAGGGCGGGGCTCGGCGGCTTCCTAGGGAGAGCGGGAGCTCTTACTCCTTCCCCGATCTTCTGGTCGTTTCCCTCTCCTCCGCCCCATCTCGGGTACCTGGGGCCGCCTCTCCCCATCCCCCCACCCGAGGCCACGAGCTCGGGAAACAGAACGTCGCCGGCGGAGGGCCGAGTGCGCGCGCGCGTCCCCGGAGCCCCCGGCCCCCAGCGGCGGCGGAGCGGCTGAGAGGGCGGGAGCGGAGTGACCGGGCGGATCCAATTTGTGTGTGTCAAGGGGGGGATAATTCAACATGGATGTGTCCCAGGCCAGAATTGGTATGATGAAGAGGGAGAAGGCACGGGGCGGGGAGATGAAACGGGGGCCGAGGTATAGGTAGAAGTTGTCGCTCACTTAGAACCGCCCCCATCAGACTTCGAGGGCCCCCCTCGGGGACGGCGCCCGAGGCTCGCCCTTGACCTTCGGCCCTCGGATCACGTGCCTGCCCCTCCCCCACCCTGCCCCACGCCTGGGAGCGTCTAAAAGCCCGACTTGACGTTCAGCTCCGCCTAGAAAAAATTAAAATGGGGTTCAGCCGAGCAGAATCACGTCCCTGCACCACGAATAACACTTTTTACTTTAAAGAGTATTAGAAATGGGTATTAAGGTGACGATAACCCAATGTTTATAGTTCATTCCTGCGGAAGCCCTTGGGTGGATTCCTTCTCTCCGGGGCCCCTGTGGGGGTCCCACGGGAAGGGCAGCTCTTGGGGTCCCCCAACCCGTGAATGAGGTCTGTTCAAATGGGGGTGGGGGAGGGGAGGGGAGCAAGGCCGCACCCCAGGCCGCGGGAAGGTTTCTAAAGTGACCCGTCCAAGGCAGGAGAGTGTCGGGGGTGGTGGGCAGATGCATTGAGTCCTTAACGGGCTGGCACATGAGGGCTTCGGCCCAAACGTCTGGAGGGAGTGTTTTTGACAGCGAAATGTTCCTAAAGGATGTGTGTGTGTGTGTGTGTGTGTGTGTGTGTGTGTTGTGTGATCTGTGTTTTTATTTGAAAATATATGAGGCTCATTAAATTACTGGGTGATTGTGGCAGCATTTTAATTTGAATTCTAATGAGTTAGGTTCTAACCTAACAAAGCCTTTTATTAAGGAGATTTGTGCTGTAAAGTTTGGATTCAAAGGGCCTCACTTGAGGACCTAGAGAGCCACATGTGGCCTCTAGGCTGCGGGTTCCTCACTAAGGAGTTAGGAGAAAACAAAGGTTATATATATTATTAAGGTTCAGTGTTGAATGTGTAAAAGAAATGTGCATTGTCCGTAGGTCTGATCCCTGTTAATTTTATACTACTCGATTTTTAGTAAAAATGTTACAAAGGCTTCCAGTTCTTGTATAGGTCAGGGAAAGACCAAATATTGTGTAATATTGTGTTGGTTAAAGTGTTTGTTTAAAAATAAATAAATAGAAGAAAATAGGTGGTGACAGCCTACTTAACAAATCTTGGGTTAAGTGCGACCATATCTTTTATTAATTTTTGTTGTTGCTGTTTAAGATAATTCATACGTTGAGCTAGAATGAGCGGAAGCCCCTATATTTGGAACGCTGGATTATATTTTTTTAAATAAATTTATTTTTTTTAAATTTTATTTATTTTCAGTGTTCTACAATCACTACCATATAACTTTGGATTATATTTAAAAAAATATTTTGATGAAAATATTTCCGGCTTTAAATTTATGTGAATAGACCATTAAAAACCAATATAAAAGATACCTTTCTCCAGTATGTTGGGGAACTTTTTCTGACTTTGGTGTCTCCTTTCACAGCAAGAATGAAGCATATCAACCTGTCCTTCGCCGCTTGTGGATTTCTGGGAATCTACCACTTGGGGGTAGCATCTGCCCTTTGCAAGCATGGCAGACAATTCCTAAAAGTTGTAAAGGCCTTTGCTGGAGCTTCTGCAGGATCTTTGGTTGCAACTGTTCTGTTAACTGCACCAGGAAAAATAGAGGTAATTAAGGAGTAACTAAAATAGGTGCCTTGTGGAGAAATTAGGAGAAAATATCAAGACTTACTTTTAACTTCCCCAAAATGTTAGATTTGAAAAATAGACTTGGTGGAGAAATAAAAAATATTAAAAGCCTGAAATGGAGTCATTTGAAATCTGTGCCTTTCCCCTTCCCCCTATGCATGACTTTTTTTTTTTTTTTTTAAAGATGATTACATTGGGGAGAAGCTGAGGGGAAGGAAATATTTTATTCTAGTTTAATTATTTGTTCTTGGATCCCAGTTCTGTTTTTTCTCAAAGGGAATTTCTTTTATAAGCATACATAGTGATACATGTTTTTCAAAGTTTCGTAAATTGAACAACCTCTATTTGTCTTTTGTCTTCAAAAAAAAAGTTCCACTTTGAAAGAGGAGGACAAAATTCCTTATTTTGGACTCAGTGATGAAGAGTCACTCTTGATGCAGCCTAATCTTCAGTTCAGTTCTGTTGTCTCATTTATAGATCTAATTCCCTAGTTCTTGTTACTATTTTTCTATGATCCTCCTTGCCCCTTTCCCCTGTCCCCCATGTAAGGAAAATTGTCTTTGTTACCTGTTTTCTTTGTAGGGTTATTTTCATCACTATTTAACCGAATATTAGTGCATTTATCTGCTTGTAACTAATGTCCTAAAAATGTAAAAAGAGGGTACTGTATTTTAATAGAGAGTGAATCAAAATTCAGTTTTTCATTCAAGTCAATGCAGATTAAAAAAATAGTAAGCATGTTCTCCAGCACTGCTGTAGATAACCTGAGCAAGACTAGGTTAGATTATGTATGTAAAAGACTTTGCATGCCTTAAAGCTTTACATAAATACCAATTATAAAACCCAGTCTCTTATTTAAAGGAACTTATTTAGTAGGAAACATTGGAGACTAGTATTTTAAAACCATTATATCCCTTGCCCCAAAACATATCCTCACCTCCCCATAATGTTCATCAATGCAGTATTAAATAGTTATGAAAAATAAAACTGGAAATTGCAACAGAGCAAAAGAGCTTATGTGAATAATATAGCAGAAACAGAAGTTCTTGAGTACCAGAAACTTCTTCCTTTTTGTTTTTGCTGTATTGTAGAAACAGTCCAAGTTAGACAGTTGGAGATGCTACTCTTAGACTATTAACAACGTAATACAGTGGAAAGAGTGCTAGATTTGGAACTAAAGAACATAGATTTGACTTCCAGCTCTGCTACCTGGAGCATGACCTGGAGCATGACCATGGAGAAATGATTTAATCTATCTGGGCCTCTGTGCCCTCATCAGCTGAATGAGAGGGGTTGGCCTTGTTGACCTTTGAGATCCCTTTTAGCTCTACATCTATGGTCCTTTGACCATTTTGTACACTCTGGAGCAACATTTCCCATATGGGTTGGTCAGGATTTTACTTCTGTGTCACTTGGCAAGGCAAATATATAAAGACCTTTGTATTCTTCACTGCAACGACCAGAGTACTGAGTATGATATGCTTTTTTTTTCTTGGTGGGGCAAAGGGAGTATGGAAGGGAACCTGTGATTTCATTTTTGTAGAGAAGTCCTTGTGAGAAAACTCCCTTTATCCAAGTAGATCACTAGTTGTTCTGTAACCTAGAATCTTAAAATGTTGCCTTGAGAGTTTAAGTGTTACTAGGCCAATATATGCCAGAGAAGAGATTTGAGTCTAGGTCTTTATGGTTCCCAGGCCAGCTCAGTAGCCATTATGTCAAGCTGCATGAATGAATGAATGAATATATGTATGAATGAAGCCTTTACTCTGTTCAAAGCGCTATGCTAAGCAACGGAGGTACAAATTAAAAAAGTAAAACAGTTCCTGCTTTCAAAGAGTTCACATTCTAAGGGGGGAGAAAATATATGGAAGATTTCAGTGACAAAACAGATGTTAGTGCTTCTTCTTTGAAGTCATTTCCCCTGACAAAATCATATTATATTCTGATGTTGAACTATTTGACCATAGTGCCAAGAACTTCTTGGTGACAAGAACTTTCTTTTCTGGGGCTTCAGTAACTGGCTGTAGCATCTGCAAGAGTGATTTTCAGACTGCATCTCCACAGAAGATGCTTGCCAAGATGGATTGGGTTTAGGGTGTTCCGGTGAGAAGCTGATAGTGAGGGTAGTGGTTTGACTTGCCTGGCATATGCTACCTCCTGTTTCACCCTTGCTGTTTCAGCTAGGTAGGCTTGCCTGCTCTGTGAGTAGCAGTTGTTTGCCAGTTGGTGTGGATTGCTGGCCCTTACCTCACAAAAATTGCTCACTCAAATGTCTGAGGACTAGGTTGAAAGCAAGACAAGGTCTGAAGGATATTGCCACTCCCAGGGCTATTGATGGCATTTGACCACCACTTTTTGCTGGTGGTGATGAAGAAGATGGGCCCCTTTTCTACTGTGATCTCCCTCCTACCTGACTGTCCTTAGGACTGTGGCTTCTGTTTTCTTTGGTTTGCCACTGGGGCCTTTTTGACATGTAATGACTTTACCATTGGTAAAGGTTTTATAATGTCCAGTCTAAGCTTCCTTGATAGACAAGTAGTGCTTGATTCCTTCCTCTTCCTTCTACATCTTAACTAACTAGAAAGAGCATGGGATGTAGAGTCAGAAGGCCTGGCTTCCACTCCTAGCTTTAATACTTAATGGCTATATGACCTTCAGCAAGTCACTTATCCTCTTGGGCCTTAGTTTCTTCATCTATTAAATAGAGTTTATGTTAGACGGCCTTTGATCTCCTTTCCAGCTCTAGATCTGTGAGCCTCTATTCCCTCCTAATTATTATGGTCAAATTAATTGATTTCCACAACTATCCTACAGCTGACCTTATAACTGCCATCATCCTCTAACATGTTAATTTTAATTTGTGAATATAGGGATACTTCCTTCTTTCCCCTGATTTGTCAGCAAAAATTAAAATTTTGCTCATTTGCTACATTATTAAAATGTGTCCAGTTTACATAACTAGATTTTAAAAATAAAATGTTTTATCTAAAACTGGCACTGTTGTAGCATTCCTTTTGACAAGTTAATTTCGTCAAATAACTCGGACATTCAAAATTCTGTAGAGCAACTAGTTATACTGATTTGTTTTTCTTTTTGTAATTACCTAATGCAGTCATTTAACACTGTATTAACTATTATGTGGGGCAATGTGGTCTGCCTGGGGTTCCTTGTACACAATATTCTTTGTTCCCATCTCCATGCCTTTTCACAGGGTATTGCCTTGTGCCTAGTCAGCCACAGAGATTCCCTTGGTTATTTCAAACCTGCATTAAAATGCAACCTACTATAAGAAACTTATTCTACTTTACTGTTTGCTAGTCCTGGCCCTCCCCCCTCAAATTCTTTTATTTGGACTTTATTTTGTATTTAATTTTAATTTAATTTAATTTTCTAGGTAAAAGGTGTTTTCATTTAAAATAAACTCTTTGAAGGCATTGGCTATTTTGTTTTTACTTATCTCTCAAGAACCCAGCCTAGTTCCTGGCCAGTACATACTAGGTGTTTAGTCAGTGCTTAATGAATTGCATTAGAATCCCACCTCTGTTGTTTTCTAACTGTATTATCTTGGCCTTGTGCTTCCTTTGGACAGTTTCCTGATCTGTAAAATGATCTAATTGGACTCTGTAGATGACTTTTGAGGTCCCTTCCAAGTCTAGATCTGTGAACTTATGAACTTAGATTGGCTCTCATGATTTCTGTCTTCTTGCATTGTATATAGAATTACCTTGTCCTTATTTACCAGAGATGCCTTCAGCCAGTTGGCCATGAAGTATTTATTGCATAAAAATTTCTCACTTAAAGGATTGGTATTCATCTCATTAGCTATATTATGCTTCCCTCATTCCTTGTCAGATCAATTTCCAACTGATATATACATACCCAAATATTTTCATTGCAGTGAAAAATTAATGAATTCACATTTTATACATGTATAATTGAGCCAGAAACAGCTGACACCAGTTATCTTTTAATTGCAGGGCAAATTAAGTCCTTGATATATTTAATACTTGGTTGACAAACACTTTCTCCAAAATGATTTGTGGTTAAGATTTTGTTTAATTCTAGTGAATATCTTTTTTTTTTTCAGGAATGTAATGAATTTACATACAAATTTGCTGAAGAAATTAGAAAGCAGTACTTAGGTGCCATAACACCAGGTTATGATTTTATGGCACGTTTAAGGTACTTATTTCTATTTCCTGTGTATTGTGTCTTATGTAAAACTAAGAGTATATGAAGACAAAGTATTGAATACTTTCTGTACAAACTATGGCATACTCAGCACTCTCTCTTTTAAAATATTTACAAGGTGTTCAATAATTAAAGGTGAATAATGCTTATTGTTTTCTCTTTAGAGAAGGCATGGAGACCATTCTTCCTTCTAACGCTCATGAGATAGCAGAGAATCGACTTTATGTATCTATCACTAACACAAAAACCAGAGAAAATTACTTAGTTTCAAATTTTTCCTCCAGGGAAGACCTTACTAAGGTAAGAAAGTTGCATGTCATTCTGTAAGAAATATGCCAGAGTAGTGATTTTTTTTAAAACTTCTCCATTTTATAGAAATTAAAAATTTTTTGAAATTCTAGATGACTTTTTATACTTCTTAAACTTGTTATAGACTCCCCTGTAAGAAGTGGTTCCCAAAACCTATGTAATTTTCTTATTTATTTCTGATCATTTTCAGCTTCATTTCTGATTCTGTTGAGCGAGCTTGAAAATTAGTAGTATGAGAATTAAATATGCATGGGAAATTCTCTGACTAGCCAATTTACAATTAACAATATGCTTCCTAAGATAATGGGTTAAGGGAGATGATGACTGTAAATGGAAAACAAGCCAACTCCATCTTTTAGTGTCTTGGGTAACCTGTGTACTTTTTGCAATTACAGCAAGCTGCTATATATTCTGTGATATGAAACTTCATTTATTTGGGCTAAGTGAAGAGAGTGCCATTCTGTTATGGTGAAAAATCCACATTTCAGAATTATTCTTCAAATGTAATTTTACTACCATGAACTAGTTGGTTGACTGCTGGGTGATGAATTCTTTGGCCATGAAAACCCATGCAACAATGAAAAATAAAATATGCTTAGTTCTTAATCCTCTTCCACTTCCACAATGACACTGATAGGTTAGAGAAGCCATGGCAGATAAGGAGCAAGCAGCAGGCATGTTGATAATATAGTGGTGGTACAGACCTAGCTGCTTTGACTCAATATCCTACGCCCTTTCTAGTGGAAGAGGAAGAATGAAGAGGTAAGCATCAGTGACTGTTATATTACCTTCAACCAGGGCAAGCTCTGGGTCACTACATGAGTCAAAATGGCCCCAGTGACCAACCAGAGAGAACAGAAACCACAATTATAGATAGCATCAGGTAGAGGAGAGATCACTGTGGAAAAGGGGCCTACCTTCCTCATCACCTCCAGCAGCCACTGCTAACCATCTGGCATCAATAGACAAATACATGAAAGAGTCTGGGAGTGGCACCATCCCTCAGACCTACAGTCTTGCTTCTAGACGGCCCTCATAGCCATCTGTCCTGTGTAGAAGGAGCCAGCCATTGGAAGTGGAATTAGGGCTCACAGGCTTGTTTTAAAGTAAAAAAAAAAAAAAAAAAAGTTGGCAGAATTAGTTTCAGCTTTCACCCAAAGGCCACAAAAAACATCAGTTCATAGTTGTAAAAAGACAAATATGAAGATAATTGTAACTTCTTTACCAACATCTGTTGTGAAGGATGAAGAGATAAAGGAACTCTATGAAGAACTTTACAAGATTCTCCAAACTAGGTAACTTCAGCATGAAGTGTGCAGAAGGGTAGGAAAAGTGTTAAAAAAACAAAAACTTTTAAATACTGAGGAGTATTACCTATATATAATGAATGCTTTCTTCATTTACATTTATTTTTATATAAATATGTATATTATTTATACATAATGAATGCTCTATATATGCATATAAATATGCACAAACACAAAAGAGAGTTGGAAGGTGCTAAATAAACTTAGTTAATATCTTACATCACAGAATATGAGTTTGAGCATATTCCAATAGAAGTAAACAACTTGTTACTCTTATTGGAATTATATCAGAATAAACTGTGGACAGATAGACTATCTGCTTGGGAGAGCAAGGCCAAAAATCAACCTCAAAATAAAAAGAAGTAATAGTAAGAAGAACTACAGTAGCTTCAATGTGATCTATATAAATAAACCACCAAAAAACCACTAAAAAATAGGAAATATAAAAAGATAAGAAAATTATCATTTCTTTCTAAAGTTTAGCCAATATGAAACACACTACAAGGAGGGATGAGTCCAAAAGAGCCCAGAATATGTGGTAGCCAGGTGATATGTGACCTTATCAGTTGGAGGTAGATGGTATCCAAGGGCAACACAGATTTAAAATACAAAGTAATTTGTAAACACGATAGAGGAAAATTGGAGAGATTGTAAGTAGTATTGCCTTTTAAAGCAGCAGAATAGTGTAGAGAAAGCTTGGTATAAAATCTAAGTGAACTACATCATCCCTAAAACATTGATGCATGAAACTGGGCTAAGTAACAAATAGATGGTATTTTTTTTAAATGATAGTGTTTCTTCAGTAATCTATTTTCAGCAGCAGCAACAGAGGAACTATTGTATTTGGGTCCCCTGTATCCCAGTTCTCAGCGTGCTATTCAAAGAAATAGAATGTCACTAGGAAGATGAAATAGGGAAGAGTGGCTGGACCAAACTAATACACAAGGAAGATCCGCGCTGCAGGAGACACAGTCTTGAAACTGTTTGAGGTGATCATATTAAAAGATATATGTGAATATATCTATTAAACATACACTCATGCAAAGGAAAGAAAAATAACAAGAGTGGAAAAAATATCGATGATGTACCTGTCCCCCATCCCAACATGATCATGAGAGCATAAGTACCTGCATCTCATATGCTTTTTTCATTTTTATTACTCTTTACTAGAATTATCTAACATGCGTATTGAAGATGTCTTTGATGAAGATATGAGAAGGGAATGTGCAGGCTTTAACAAATAATTCTCTGTACATATCTTTAAAGTCACACATTTGACTAAAATGTGCTTAGAATACAAGAACCTGATGTTTTATGATTGATTACAAAAAGTAAGCAAACAAAAAAGACTTTGGTTTACCAAAGCAAAATTCGACCTAAAAGGGTCTCTTCTAGCAATACATCTCTCAATTATACATAGAAACAATTCCTTAATAATTCACTCACCTACATAACTGTGTTCTACAGTCCTCTGATTATTGAGGTCAAGCCAGACAAAACAAAAAATGTATGCTTGCCTAAAGCAATTTGTCATTGTCATGGAGAATATCTTTCACCAGAGCCAAATGGAAGAGAGTTCCTCGTGGATGTTGGTTTTCCAGTTGGTATTAGTAGTTTATGTTGTAATTTCATCAGTTCCCAGAACTGAGCCTCCTCTATGAGATTAATGATTACTAAAACATAGCACATTTATTGGTAATTTCAGAAGCATATGAAAAAAAGAATTCCTCAATAGATAAGTGGTCAAAGAAACAGTTCTCAGAAGAATTGCAAACTATTAACGAACATATGAAAACAATGTTCCAAGTCACTGCTGATACCAGCCAGTCCTGAGATTTGACCTTGTTCAGTCCTGTCTTAACTCTTCGTGACCCCATGAACCATACTGTCCATCAGGTTTTCTTGGCAAAGATACTGGAGTGCTTTGCCATTTCTTCTCCAGTGGATTAAGGCAAGCAAAAGTGAGTGACTTGCCCAGGATTACACAGCTAGTAGATGTCTGAGGCTAAAATTGACCTCAGAACTTCCTGACTCTAGGCCCAGTGCTCTATCTACTGAGCCATCTAGCTACCTGTTTGAGACTACAAGCCAACAGATTGGCAAAAATTACACAACATGGCACTGGTCAGTGTTGGAGAGGTTGTGTAAAGACATGGTCTATTGGTGGAGCTGTGAATTGATCAAGCAATTTGGAATTATGAGAACATAACTGAAATGTCCATGCTTTTAATTCAGAGATTTCATTACTAGACATATACCTCAAGAAGGTCAGATGTGAAAAGAAAAACCATATATATGTGTATATGTATGTATATATACATATGTACACACATGTGTATATACATGTATATATGCATATGTACATGCATGTACATATGCATATATACATATATATGTATGTATAGCAGCATTTTATATTAGCAAAGAACTAGAAACAAACTGGATGACCTTTAATTGGGGAATGTCCAAACAAGTTGTGGTATATGAATTTAATGGTTTAGAAAACAGTGCAGTGCTTTTAACTCTCTCAAGCTGTTCCCTGGTATATATTTAAAAATTTTTTTCCTTGTGATGCTTTATGTTTGCAAATCTTAGACAAGTAAAATCTCTAAATAATTAAATTGTGGGTGAGCCAAACAGCAATGGAAAGGTGGATTAGTTGCAACAGTTGCAACAGCTAGGTGGCACAGTGGTTAAAGCACTGGGCCTTGAGTCAGGAAGACCTAAGTTCAAATCTAGCCTTAGACACTTATAAGCTGTATGACTCTGGTAAAGCACTTAAACTTTGTTTCCTTAAACAGTTTCCTTGTCTGTAAAATGGAAATAATAATAATACTGATTTCCTCTGGTAGTTATGAGGAACAAAAGATAAAATATTTTTGAAGTGTCTTGCACAGTGCCTTGGCGTATAACACTTATTATTAGGGAGAAGCATGCAGGTTAAAACATGGTTTCAGTAATGACCTAATGTGGCAAAAGGGGTATCAGTGAGGAAATGTATGATTAGAAAAGAAGTCTTCTCATTATCTGGTGACCAGCTCCACTGAACCCTATAGAATGTTTAAAAAAATTCTACAGGATGGGGAAGAAAAAGAAAGCATTTTTTTTAATCTTCCCTTATAGAATTGCACTGATGAGATCATGATTTTTCCTTCCTTCCTTCCTTCCTTCCTTCCTTCCTTCCTTCCTTCCTTCCTTCCTTCCTTCCTTCCTTCCTTCCTTCCTTCCTTCCTTCCTTCCTTCCAAACAAAAGGCAAAGAAGGGAAGCAAAGTGCTTTAATTTATAGAAAGAGCGCTGGACTTCAGAGGATACCAGCTTTCAAGTACTAATTCTGTAATTCACTTGTATGATTTTGGTCAAGTCACTTAAATTCTGTGACCTCAATTTTTATAATTGTAACATGAGGACTATTATTATTATTATAATTATTTATGATACCTTTCACTTAAAAAAAGGATCTTTGGATCTCACAGAGAATTTGCACCAGGCTAGTGAAGCACTGATGAATAGAATTCCTTTGAGACTTATTAGCATGGTAATAATTTTTATGTAAATGAATACTTCTAAAGTGCTTGAAAACAAACACTTGTAATCTTATTTATACCATTAATTTCTCTAGCAAATTGTTTCCTTTATAGTATAAAGGTATGTTTAAGCTCATCCCAGGTCCAAAGTATTACAAATTTTGGATATAGAATCCAAATAGGTTAATGGTTTGCCAACCAATTCATGAGCAATATGCATATAAATACATTTATATCTCTAGATTTATAACCTGTAAAAACTAATGATGCTATTAGTTTTTCATTAACCATAAATTATAGCCAAACCATAGAACTGAAAAGAGCCTTAGAGATCATCTAGCCCAACTAGCCTCAATTTCTTCATCTGTAAAATGAGCTTTAGTGATCTTGGAAAGTCTCAATATTCCAAAAGAATACTATTTGCATGTATTTTTGTCATAGTTGGATATTTGTGTTGGTATTCCATCATCAGTCATCATTACTATCACAACCAACATTTGTGTGGTGTTCTAATGTTTCAAAAGCTTTTTTACATGCACCATTTAATTTTATCCACACAACAACCTTGTGAGAGAAGCACAATAAATATTGTACCCATTTTACTGATATGGAAACTACAGTTGAAATAACATTGGGTGCCAAAGGCAGGATTTGAATCCATGTTTTTTCTGACTCCAAATTCAGCACTCTTACATTTTTACCATATTGTTTTTCTAACTTGTTATTTTCTTAGTAGTCCTAATGACCAATCAAGCCTTTCCTGCTGCCTGCATGCTTACCCTCACAATCATTAAGCCACTAAATTCCCCCGGATTCCTCTTCTATGCTTTTATGGAATCTTTATTCCATTGCTAACAAATTCTCCTTTGTTCTGTCCAAGTCCTACAGGGTCATATTAACTAACACTTGGCTTTCTACTGAATTCCCCACTTCTCCCTCATGCTGTGTGATCCACAGGACTTGAAAGTGGAGTCAGTGTCCTCTTAACTCTTCAGTGCCCCTACTCTGATTCCCATCATTAGTAATCAGTCTTTTCTCCTTAAAATCTGTGTCGTTCAGGTAGATGACTTGATCACTGGAGTAACAGTAAGGACCAACAGATTTAGAGCTTGAAGGGACCTCACAGTGTGAACTACAGTGCTTTTACTTTACAGATGAGGAAAACTGGTAGAAATGGTAGAAGCTGGGACTAAAATCTAAGGGGTGGTGATATGTGGTTTGAATCTCGTTGTCTTTCCACTGTACCATACTTCCTGCTCTCCTACTGTCCTGCATCTTCAGAGACTTCAGTAAACAATTATATTCTGTGGTCTCTATTCTGCTTAAATCACCCACTAGAGCAGTTATATCTTAGATATAACCACCACTCAAAATTGTTTTACCTGCAAGATCCTAAAGTCTGAAGTTCTTGTCCCTGATTACTATGTCTTGTCCTTTCACTTTCTATCCCATATCATCTTCGGTTCTTGCAGTCTGTCAGCTTCCCTGATTCTAATTACTCTTCCCAATTTTAACCCTATGGTCAGTCATTTTAATTATTCCTTTTCTTCCACTTAATGGCATTCCTAACATACTTTTTACTTTAGGTAGCACTTAATTTACTTCTCTTCTTTCATACTCTTGAGGGGTATTGTGCTCCTTTAGGCAGTCATGAAATTATTGTTACTTGACTCACTGCAAATTAATTTATCTGAACCTTCACTGCTGTACAGTAGTCCTTTTTCTAATCTGTTGACTGCCTCTCTATTCTAGACATTCTGCAGCTGTCAGAGGGCATAGAGATAAAAACTATTCTTCCTGGCAAAAAGTTACAAAAAAAGATATATTTGGGCTTATTATAAGAAAAAAAAAACTTACAATTAGGACTGGCTAAAAGTGAAATAGACTGCCTCACCAGGCAACTGGTTTCCCTTCACTGGTGCTCCTTAGGTATACACTGGGGAACCACTTTTCGGATGTGTTGGAGAGGTGATTTCTTTTAGGCACCATTTGGTCTACATGGCCACTGAGATTCCTTCCAGCTCTGAATATCTGTGATACAGAATTGCTACAGAAGCAATCTGAAATCCTGTCTTCCCCTTAAGGTCCCTAACTTCATAAACCTACCTTTGCTCTTAGAAGATGATTTCTGTTTCCATTTGCTGCATTTGAAGCCATTTCATGTGAACTTGCTCAATTTTATTACCTAAGTATCTCAGTGACCTTTCCTGTCATCTGGCTTCCTCCTCAGCAAAATTTATCTCTCTGTTTATACTCTGAGTCCCTTCCTCTCACATCTCCATAGTCTTACTCACTTGTGCTCCTCCATGTAATCTTTAATTTTATCCTCTCTAACATTTCCTTACTCTTTTACCTGATAATATACTGAGATTTCTCTATCCTAAACATTTTCACTTGACTAAGCTATCTTCTCTCTCTTTCTGTCTCTCTTCCTCTCTCTTCCTTTCTCCTCTCTCTCTCCCCTCCCCTCCTCCTCCTCTCTTTCCACTTCCTCCTCTCCCTTCCTTTCTCTCCCATCCTTCTCTCTCCCCTTTCTGCCCCCTTCCTCTTTTTCTCTCTCTCTCCCTCCTGCTATATAGCTAGAAAGCATGATCTCTGTTTATACTCTCTCCCTCAAATACTTGCTTCTTGATCCCTTGAAATTTGGCTTCCATCTGTGCTATTCTACCGAAGTAGTTCTCTCCAGTCATAAATGAAGCCATTATTGCTAGATTCAGTTACCTTTTTTTTCTTTCCTTGTTCTTCTTTGACTTCTGTGTTACATTTACTTCTATTTACCAGTGCCATTTTCTGTGATTATCTTCATTTTTGGCTTCCATGACACTGCTTTCTCATATTTCTCCTACTTCCCTAACCATCTGTTCTAGGTCTCTGTCAGTTTCTCATCTTCCTTCTTTCCCTTAAACAGTAATGCTTCCCAAGAATTGTCCTCCTTTATAGCCTCTTTTGTGAGTTTATTCATTCCTCTAACTTCAATTACGCACCTTCCCCTTTTACAGGAGACTCCCTAGTCAATTTTTGCAACTCTTTATTTTCCATGTTCTTGATTCTGTATCTCCAGTGGTGATAGCTATCACCTCCTGGATATTCTGCTGGAACCTTAGCCTCAATATGTCGAAAACTAAACTCATCTCATCCATGAAGCCTATCTCTTCCCCTCACACTATTTTTACTGTATTTTTAGATTTATAATCTTGGACTCAATCACCTTTGACACTTCTTTCTCTTTCCTTCCCCTTCCCCCTACATTCATTTATAGGCAGTTCTTGCTTTACATAAGTTCACCTTAGGCAAATTTGACTTAAGATAAAGAATTCTGAAAGAAATCCAAATGAGGATTCTGTATGAGAATCTGATTGAACTTCTAGCTCCAAAGATTTTAGAAGAAAGGGAAACTTTAGAACTTGAGGTTGAACCTAAAAGGTTCATAATGAAACAGTTGGCAGAAACATTTCATCATTTGAGTGAATTCTTTTTCTCTTACCAAATGCTTCAAGATTTTTAAAAGTTCAAAGACTAGTTGAGGATAATATTACTTGCTACTGTCAGATATGTGAAGAGAAAAAAGAGTGCCACTGTCCAAACATTTCTCAGTAGCTTCACAAAAAAGTTGTGCTGCTAACTACCAATCATTAAGACCAGGTACAATGGGTAGGAAAGAGACAACATACTGCATACCTGTATTAACTTTAGGGCAGACGTACTATGCAAGCTTTATTAACTTTATCTTTCATTTAATAATTTTGCCTGTTATCATGGTATAGTATTCATTATGTCTGCATTTTAGTACAACTTATGATTTGCTTGAAGGAATAAAATTTTGTGTATACCTTTGTTAAACTGGGTGGGTAGGTGAAAATTCACAGTATGTAAAAATCACTTTATGTGGAGGTCTGCAGAAGGGCCCACTTAGTAAAATGAGAATTGTCTGTATTGACCATGTTCTACTCAGTATCATGGCTTATATCTATCCCTTCCTTTCCAGTCTTGTAGACATCCTAGTTTAGGCCTTCATCTGTTCTCACCCAGATTACCGTACAACTATAGCTGTTTACTATATGTAATAATTTACTTGCTAGACTTCTTGCCACCAAGCTTTCTCAAAACTCTTTAATTCTTCACAACACTACCCAAGTAATGTTTCAAAGTATAGAAATGCCAACTTAATACTAAATACGATCAGTGGCTTCCCAATATCTATTGAAGCAAATATAAATTCTTTGCATTCAAGGCCCTACATAGTTTGACTCCAATATATATATTTTAGCATTATTTTACACCATTTCACTTCACCTGTTTTGTTTCAGCCAAAGGAATCTGAGAAAGCAAACTCTTTGCTTTCCATCTTGTGCCTCATCTTTTCTCATACCTTTTTTTTTCCTTCTTCCTTTGCCTAAAATGTGATTCTCCAATCCCTACATATGCTTATTGAAATCTTTCCTTTAAGGCCCATTTTAAGTCCTATCCTTTTATGAAATTTTTTTTTACTTCCTCATATTAACATGATTTCTCCTTGTACCTTTCACACCTCCTTTGCATCCTAATTATTTGTGCATAACATCTTTTCTCACTTTCTCTCTTATTGTCTGTTAGATTAATACCTGAAAGCAAGGTCTTTGTTGAACTTTTTATTCTCAGTGTATAGATTGGTACTTAATAAATATTTGTGAGATTCTAAAATGAAAATTTGAATTTTTCATTTGTGACTTCATTTTCATGATTTAGGTTCATTCAGTTCATCTTTACTTGCATATGATCTATAGGAGCCCTTCCATATTTGGCATTCTCCATGATTTAAAATATTTTCTGTGCCTCATCATAGTCTCTTTACCCTGCCCCCTTCACCCAGCATTCACCTTGTTTTTTTTTTAACTAAGCTCCCTGAAGTTCAGGACCACTTAGAATGTGAGGTGAAGGACATGCAGGTTTTATAGAACTACCTTTTAGCTAAGTTTGTTTTTTTAAATTTAAGAGGTCAAGAAAGATAGATTAGATTTATGCCTGGAGTAGGTGAAGAGTACCAGAAAGTACCCAACTTCATGTCTTCCTCCCTATATAATCTCATCAGCTTGAGAATCATTTAAGCATCTCTTGATTTTGGATGCAGTTGGTCTTATTATAATAGGTTTAAGATATAACTTACAACTTTGAATCAGATATATTAAATTCGATCAATACTGATCAACACAAAGGAGAAGGCTCAAGCCTCTGGGAACACGAAAAGGAGATCCCATGCTGGGGCAAATCGTATTATGGCAGGCTTCTCTCAGCTAGCGCCTCCTGTCCTTTGGATCCTTTAACTACTATTTTTTTTCCTTTAGTTTGAATTTTTGTAAATTATTCTGCCCAGCACTAAGAATGCTGAGGAAATACCCTTTATTCTAAGGCAGTTAATTGTAGTCAGTTTTAAATCTCAGACATGCTTCTGGGCTGCTTTTCATCAGTATGTTCTTAGGGAATTCTGACTAATATTAATTTAGATTTAATATTAATTAGTCTTATGCAAAATATAACTAGAGAAGGTAAATTTTTTTAATCATTTAGTGTATTCTTTAGAAGGGATTTTAGGATTAACAAGTACAAGTATATTGACACAACTTTCATGCATTTATACAAAAATATTTCATTCACATTTAAAGATAGAGGTAGCTCTACAATTCTATGACTCTGAGTATATAGCAGGAACATAATTATATTTAGGCATTCTGAGTATAAAAGGAAACTTTTTGTAGAACAAAGTCTATAGGAGAGCCTCAGAAAACTCAAATTTAGTCACCACTCCACAGCAAGGATAGGCAACCAAGGATTCGGTGGCATTTATATTCTCTAGACCTGGTCTCCTTTCTCTTCTTATGGAAACACATCTCATTATCAGAGTAGAATTTAGTGAAGAACATGGTAACTCTTAGGGTCTTCAGAAATCCACCAAGTCAGAAGGACCCTTCTGCATTGTGTGTGGGACTTTTAATGCCCTTGGGTTACCATGAGGCTGCTTCAGTTGAGACAGGGGCCAATCAGGTTCCAGGGACATCTTTGTTGCTTTTTAGGGAAAACTAATCTCTACTGTATGAAACAAAGGAAGTCTGATCCTACCATAGACTGGAAGGATTACTAAAATTTCACATAATTTAATATTGTGAATTAGAAGAGTTCAGGCAACTCTAGATGTATAATTCTATCAAACTTTTTTGCATTTTTTCCTTCCTCAAGTTGGAATGTCTTTCTGAATTCTTACCTGCTTCTCAGTTTAGCTTAGGTATGGCTTCTTCCATTTTTAATTTCCCTTAATCGCTCCAGTTGTAAGTACTCTCTTCCCAGTTAAATATTCCAGGGATACTTTGGTTTCATCTCTCCTTTTTGACCAACTTTTTGTTTTACTTGTCTTGTGTTCATGTTGCATCCCTTCTAAGAGAGCATAAGTACCTTGAAGCCAAGGACCATCACCTTACCCTTAGTAGCAGAGTTCAGTACTTGTTAAACTGACCCATTTGGAGATATCCAGGGCCCATATTGAAGGCCCCCTACCTTTATCATTGTTAAGCCAATCTTGAGGTATAAGTACATGTATAAATAGTAGTCTAAGTGTTTGATAGTATCCACTATTACTTCATTGGAAAAACAAATATTGAAGCTTAAATACTTTGGCCACCTAATGAGAAAACAGGACTCATTGGATACTAAGAAAGATTGAAAGCAAAAGAGAGAAATGGATAGCAGAAGATGAGATGAGTAGATGGTATCATAAAAGTCATGCACATGAACTTGGAAAGTTCTAAAGACTTATGATACCAAAGATGGTATCATAAAAGTCATGCACATGAACTTGGAAAGATAGTAGAGGCCAGAAGGGCTTTGCATGCCGTGGTTCATGGAGTCATGAAGAATTGGTTAGAATTGAATGATTGAACAATAATTACTTAAGTAAAGTTGATTCTGAGAAGTATTATATATTTTCTGCCCTCTGACTCCTGCCTGAAACTTTTTATTTATTTATTTAAGTTTTCGACATTCAGTTCCACAAAATTTTGAGTTCCAAATTTTCTCCTCATCTCTCCCCTCCATCCACCCCAAATGCCAAGCATTCTGATTGCCCCTTCCACCAATGTGCCCTCCCTTCTAACACTCCTCCCTTCCTTTATCCCCATCTTCTCTCTTGGTCTGTAGGGCAAGATACATTTCTGTACCCCATTACCTCTATTTCTTATTTCCGAGTTGCATGCAGAAACAACATTTGTTTCAAAAACTTTGAGTTCCAACTTCTCTTTCTTCCTCCCTCCCCACCCATCCCCACTGAGAAGGCAAGCAATTCAATATAGGCTATATATGTGTAGTTTTGCAAATGACTTCCATAATAGTCAAGTTGTGAAAGACTAACTATGTTTCTCTCCATCCTATCCTGCCCCCCATTTCTTCTATTCTCCTTTTTTACCTTGTCCCTCCCCAAGAGTGTTTACTTCTGATTGCTCCCTCCTCTCATTTATCCTCCCTTTCATCTTCCCCCCCTCACCCCCTGCTTATCCCCTTTTCCCCTATTTTCTTGTAGTGTAAGATAGGTTTTCATACCAAATTGAGTGTACATGTTATTCCTTCCTTGAGCCAAATGTGATGAGAGTAAACTTCACTTTTTTTCTCTCACCTCTCCCCTTTTTCCCTCCATTGAAAAGGCTTTTTCTTGCCTCTTTTATGAGAGATAATTTGCCTTGTTTCGTTTCTCCCTTTTTCCTTCCAATATATTCCTGTCTCACCCCTTAATTTTATTTTTTTAGATATGATCCCTTCTATTCAACTCACCCTGTGCTCTCTGTCTCTCTCTACATATGTGTATGTGCATGTTTATGTGTGTGTGTGTGTGTGTGTGTGTGTGTGTGTGTGTGTGTAATTCCTCCAGCTACTCAGATACTGAGAAAAATTTCAGGAGTTAAAATATTACCTTTCCATGTAGGAATGTGAACAATTCAATGTGATTTCCTTTCTTGTTTACTTTTTAATGTTTCTCTTGATTCTTGTGTTTGTTAGTTAAATTTTCTTTTCAGCTCTGGTCTTTTCATCAAGAATGCTTGAAAGTCCTCTATGTCATTGAATGACCATTGTTTTCCCCTGAAGTATTATACTCAGTTTTGCTGGGTAGGTGATTCTTGGTTTTATTTCTAGTTCCTTTCACTTCTGGAATATCATATTCCATGACCTTTGATCCCTTAATGTAGAAGATGCTAGATCTTGTGTTATCCTGATTGTATTTCCATAATTCATTTTGATTCTTTCTGACTGCTTACAATATTTTCTCCTTGACCTGGGAACTCTGGAATTTGGCTACAATGTTCCTAGGAGTTTCTCTTTTTGGAGATGATCCATGGATTCTTTCAATATTTATTTGCCATCTGGTTCTAGAATAACAGGGCAGTTTTCCTTGATAATTTCATGAAAGATGATGTCTAGGCTCTTTTTTTTGATCATGGCTTTGAGAAACTCTCATAATTTTTATATCATCTCTCCTGGATCTATTTATCCAGGTTAGTTGTCTTTCCAATGAGATATTTCACATTATCTTCCATTTTTTCATTCTTTTGGTTTTGTTTTATAATTTTTTGGTTTCTTATAAAGTCATTAGCTTCCATTTGTTCCATTCTAATTTTTAAAGAACTATTTTCTTCAGTGAACTTTTGAACCTCCTTTTCCATTTGGCAAATTCTGCTTTTTAAAGCATTCTTCTCCTTATTGGCTTTTTGGACCTCTTTTGCTAGTTGAGTTCACATATTTTTGAAGGTGTTATTTTCTTCAGCATTTTTTTGGGTCTCCTTTAGCAAACTGTTGACTCGCTTTTCATGATTTTCTTGCATAGCTCTCATTTCTCTTCCCAATTTCTCCTCTCTCTCTCACTTGATTTTCAGAATCCTTTTTGAGCTCTTCCATGGCCTGAGAACATTGCATATTTATTTTGGATGTTTGGGATGCCAAAACCTTGACTTTTATGTCTTCCCCTGATGGTAAGCATTGTTCTTCCTCATCTGAAAGGATGGGAGAAAATACCTGTTCACCAAGAAAGTAGCCTTTTATAGAATTATTTTTTCACTTTTTTGGGCATTTTCCCAACCAGTTACTTGACTTTTGGATCCTTTGTCAAGGGTAGGGTATACTTTGGGGACCTGTAAAATCTCAGTTCCTCCAAGGTGGCACGATCAAGGGAGAGGAATTTACCCCTCAATGGTCTTCAGCTCTGCCATGCCAGCACTCCTCCTTACCCCAGCATCATGCTCAGGACTGAGATTCAGATCAACTGCTCAGTTCCCCCAAGGACTTGAAGCTGAGGGCTCCAACAATGTTTGCTGACTGCTGCCCGCTGCTACTGCTGCCTCCCCACCTCCTGGGGCCAGGGTAGGGGAGGACCCTGCTCCCTTCTTGCCCAGTTGAAAAAGCCCTCTCACTGACCTTTGAAGTGTCTTTGATGCCTGTGGGTTGAGGGATCTGAGAACCTCTGCTGCTGCTGGGGATTCTACCCCCTGCTCTGGTCCTGGGCCAAGGCTGGGCTGCGCTCTGCTCTGCATCCAGTGCGACACACCTTTCCTGTTGGCCTTTCAGGTCACCCTGGGCTGGAAATTACCTCCACTCTGTTATTCTGTGACTTCTGCTGCTCTGAATTTGTTGAGAGTCATTCTTTCCAGGTATTTTATGGGCTGTGGTGAAAGAGCTAGAGTATATGCATCTTTCTACTTTGCCATCTTGGCTCTGCCCCCCTGTCTGCAACTTTTTAATGCTGATTGAACTGAATGGAAGGGAAAGAAGAACATATGTTATCCACCTTTTCTGCTTCTGCTGTCACATTTTGGTCAGAATGCCTGGAGGTGTACCAATAGTCAGTGAAAACTGTGTATATGTAACTTGATGCTGATTGATACCTCAATATTACTCTGCAAGTGATAGAATGAGAGAGGTAGTGGTCACCTCCAACATTTATATATGATCCTGTCTACTTCAAGTATCCAATTCACATAATACTTATACATTTGTCAATGGTGATGTTTTTGCGTGTAATGGCATTGATGAAATCACCTGGCTGGTCATTGGTTTGTTCCTGCAGTTATTTTCAGAGTATGTGCCTGAAAAAGAGTCAACCTATATCTAGCTAAAGCATGTAAATCTATTTGGGTGATCTACTGAATTTTATTTCCCATATTGCTGTTGAAGCAAGATCTTCTAATATTTATCCTTTTGTAGGTGAAATAAGACTTAGAGTATATATATATATATATATATATATTTATATATATCATAATATGTAATATATTAATATATATTTATAGCATTATATATATTTATAGCATTGATCATTATCTTGGGAAGAACTGAAGATAAATTTGAAGCTGTCGTTGAGTTGCAGCTGCACCATCAAGTTTTGTATAAAGCAACCTTACTCGTTAAACTCCATGGTGAACTTCAAATGTGAATGAAGCCTTAAGATGAAGTTTTATAGATACCTTTTCATTTTATTAATTCTAAAATTAAGAGAGTAAAAGGGAACACTTTTTCTTTTCAGTATATTAAAGGAATAGTAGTTTTGGATAATTATAGTCAAACTGGACTTTTGTTATTCAGTTCAACATTTATATATATGATGAATATCTGTCTGCAAAATAAAAGGTAATGAGCTAATACATGCAAATTGCTGTGCTAAATCCTTGTTTACCATGGATTCATACTATGGTTGTATCACTTAGTACCTGTGTTACTTTGTCAGTTACTCTGAGTATCACTTTATTGATTTTTTTCTGTAAGAAGGTGGAGTTTAGTCTCTAAGGTTCCTTCCATTTCTAAATCCGTGATACTAAGACCAAATACCCTTCTCTGCCATCAAGAAGCTTTTATTTCTAAGTAGGAAGACAAGTTTCTTGGAGGCAAATGAGTATTTTAGACTCTTTAAAAATAAGTACCTAGATTCAATTCATTATGTCCTTGGAATTTACTAAAACTATTGTTTTTGCTCTGGAAAATTCTTTAGATATAGTCTTATTATGTTATGCTGACTATGGTTGATAAAAGAAAACTTAGTTCTTGATTTTCTTTTAAAGCTAATTTTCTTGTTAAATTTACTTCGCTGAGCAGATCTTAAGTACTTATGAAAAAATAGTAAGCTGTGACAAAACAAATACACTGTTTGATTTAGAGAAGTGACAAGTATTTTTTAGTTCATTGTACTTTTCATATCACTTATGTGAATTCTTAGCCTTGATATCTATTTTTTGAAAAGTAATTAGACAGCACTTTTCATCTGAATACTTCAAAGCAATTTTCAAGCATTATCTCATGAACTTCACAATATAATAGGACATGAAAAAATGTGTTTTTAGGAATGAAGGTTCTCTTTTTTTCAAAGTGTAAATTTCTTATTAGTATAATGAGATAAAATATTTGCATGACTTCTTTAGTTTTTAAATCTCTAAGGATATAATTTCATTCTAATGTCTTTGCTACCCACATATTTCTTCAATCACTTCTAAAGGGGAATGTAGCAATTTCCTGTTACTGGCCATAAAAGTGTGCTTGAGGTCAGGTTTTTGTAAAGGAGTAACCAATTCAAAATAGGGAAAATTCAATTAAAATAACAGCAAAAAGAGAACCTGTGCTGTTGCCTTAAGTAGGATAGATATAGTTCACATTGGCTATACCCATATTTGATCCCTGCCTACCATTGAATTATTTTGTAAATTTTAGATAGATGACTTGACATGTAATACATGCTTTGTTTATTTTTTAAATTAGTGTAACTAATGTAGTGTCATACCACTGCCATTATACTTCATAATTAATGTTGAAACTTTTAGATGCAAAACTCTGTAAAGACTTTGCTTCATTTATATCAGATTTACCAATTTTACATTAGATTGCTATAGCATCTGGCACTATACTTGCAGTGTTGCAAAAAAAAATGTGAATGCTGTCACAGTCGCTTTAAATTGAAGTGTTTTCATTATCACAGTACACATGTAATAGAGGTTAATATCCAAATTGTCTAAAATTACAAAATAACCATATTCTGACAGCCTCTACCCTTATAAACATCTGTCTTATAAACAACCTGCCCAGATGATTGGCTGTTCCCCATGCTCCTGGCAATTAAAAATATTAACAGCAGAACTTGCTAGTGGTGGAACTTTTAACATTCTGAAGTACTTGCCAATATAGCAGGAGTCTCCATGAAAACTGCCTTCACTTCTGCAGTCCTTGTCCTCCCTTTGACCCTGCAGTGCCCTATAAAGGAAACGCTACAGGAATTTTTCATTCTTCCCACTCAAAAGTTGGCAGCTCTTGAAAGTGCTACTAGGAGGGGAGGCAAGGGAGTCTTGCTTCTGTTTTCAGAATGTAGGAACAGGGATACTTGCTTAGCTCAGAGGGAAAAAGAATATTTCCTCATGGGGTCATGTTAAAGGAATTATTAATAATTATTAATTAATAATTATTATTATTAATACTCTAGAGAGTTAGCATGATGTAGGGGTGAGACAGGCACGTGGTCAGGAAGAGCTGAGCTCAAGTTTAGATGCATACTGAAAGTATAACCCTGAGCAAGTTACTTAATCCCTGCAAATTCTCTAACATTATAAACTGCAGAGCAGTTCCTGTCTGCATGAGTAGGAGTTTCCTCATCTAGCATTCCATATACCACTGAAGTCAGAGGTTTGAACCAAAAAAGTCATAGTAATGATATAGTTAGGAAGAGGATATATACATAAAAATGATAAATAGGAATACAAGGTAGCAAATTTTCAGTGCCAATTTGGTAGTTCACAAGTTGGAATTTGGAATATACTTCCTTATAGAAAAAATGCTTTAAGTATATTTTGGGTTAAATAAATTCTAATAGGAAATCCTGGGAATCAAACAATGAGGATACTACTCTTTTGAAAATACATAGTACATTAAATATAAATTGCTAGAAAAATGCCTTGTCTACATTTCACCTCCCAGACTATAACCCTTTTCAACTCTCTAGATGGAAGTCAAAATTCATTTCGTGTATATAGTGGCCACTTTATAACGTAAGCTGGCCAAGTTACAGGAACCTGTTCCCCTAGCAACATCCTGATGTCATGGTGTAGATTAGACTATCTCAGACTGCAGGTTAAAATTCAGTGTAAAAATCAGATTAGGTGGTGGGGGGAGTTTCTATTGCAATAGGTAACTGTACCTTTTAAAATGAATGTATAGTATAGAGCAAATATAGCAGATAGTTTGTTTCCATCTGTACATACTTGGACTTTAACTTTAGATTTGAAAAATTATTTTTACACTATTTTTACTTAAACAGAGTTGGTTGATTCAAAGAGAATTGATTTGTGTATCTCTTGATTATTTCTAAGTATTCAAAAAACATCACATTTATTTTAATTACACATTTCTCAAAATATAGTATTTTTCTACACAGCCTTTTCCAAAGAAATGCAACCATACTCACTGAATAATAGAAGCTTTATAGGAAAGGAAAATAAATACTTTATCTTTCTTTATCATACATCCAGGTTCTCTTGGCTAGCAGTTTTGTACCAGTTTATGCAGGCCTGAAAGCAGTGGAATATAAAGGAGAGGTAATGTTTTTACATATTCAAAGATATTCCTCATAGTAACCAATTTTTCCTCAAACATCCAATTTTAGAATTGTCCTAAAGGTATAAAAAATATTCTGTGAATTAATTCATAAATGGGTATGCTTCCTTACTTAAAGAGAAGAAAATTCAAATCCTAAGAAGGTGACATTGTATATTTTTGTGTGAAGATTTAAAGAAATGTTAACTTAAAAGATTTTATTTGAGGTTAGTGATTGCCTTAAATAGACATGTTTTTAAATACATAAATAGATTGCCTAAAAGCAGTTACAAAATTAGTATCTGGATATCATTTTTTCCCATTTTTGTGGTTGCAGTTTATTAACATGTCAATGCTTTAAACATCTTAAAGTTTTAACTTAGTTGATTCTCATGAAATCAGTATCTTGAGTTTGATCATTAAAGAGGTTATTTTGTATTGGTATATTCCATAGGAATAGTTTGTACTTCAAGTTCTTTCTGCCCTGACTCTTCCTGGTCATTTGTAAAATATGTGCAGTTCGTCATAAGAATGTGGGTTAGTAAAATGTGGATTACTGCTTCAAATTCAATAATAATACTGGAGACAAAAAAATCAACTCAAATCACATATATTGTTTAATTGTAATGTAATATTTATAAAGAGATACAGAGTACATTTTTTGCTATCAGGAAATGGTATTTTTGAAAAAATGGGTAGTCCCAGGAGAACTAGCACCTCAGGTGTGAAGGCTTGCCCAAGACCTTTTCAGGGCTGTTCATCTAACTTTGGTGTCCACCTGTCCCCTAATTCTCACCTGTGAACACAAGAAGTGATAGCATGCACGTCCGCCACACCACAGTGAAACCACCTTGGCAAATGGGTTAAACCAGCGTGAGCTGCGTTAGGGGTTGTCTGCTTCAAGTACATGAAGACGTCCTACAGTGGAAGGGGCAGATGAGAACCCTTTATTCCAATGGCTATGAAGGCAGCTGAAGCAGGCATTGTGGAGTACTTAGAGCTTGGTCAGACATCAAAGACACCAAGGCCATCTATTGCCTCCAGAGCCATTGCCAGTCCTCCTGACTTTTGTCTTGCCATGGGACTTTGATGACGGTGGAAGAAAGAGTAAGGTACTTCTGTGCAACTCTGCCTCACTTAAATCCAGTTCACCCAAATCAATACATCACTTGTGATTGAATTAGTTCTATTAAGAAAAAATGACAAACAGCAGTTTCTGAAGAAATAGTTTTTTCAGAGAGTTTTATAATATCCTCTTTATTATGTCATATTGATGGTCTTTTGGGGTTTCTTTGGTTGACTTGACCTAAAAAGTCAATCGGTGAGCCAGAAATTATGTTTTTAAAAAATTGGCTTTAGTCTGTGTTCTTCATATTTGAGAACTCTGCGTAGAAGTCGGAGTTCATACTCCATCAGATGAATAAGTTGGTAATGAATGAAATTCACCTAGATTGTGTCATTTCTATTCTTACTTCCTTTTCTGCTTTTTTTCTAACTGGATTGCTTTAGTTAAGCAAAGAACAATGCAAGAATAGAAAAATGTTTAGAAGGGAGTAATAGGAATGAAAATTGAGGAAAGGGAACAATAAAGCTCAATGATGAAAAATAAGGAAATGAAATTAAGAGGATTCATTGAGGAGACTGCAGCAGGGGAGCATGCATCTACAATTCCACTTGGGTATGAGAAAGGACTTCCTAAGACTGTGCTAAATAATCCCATATTTTATGGTACTGCTGTTTCTGGTCCCCAGTGTAGGTTGCTAATCAGGAGATCCCTGCCAAAGGACACTTCTTATTTTTGTCATCTTCGTGTCCCTGCTTTTTTCTAACAATGGTCCCAGCTAATTGTTTAGATATAATCCAGTCGTAAGGCTGCACCATGTATGTTGTGTCCCAGGCACAAATTTCTGCTCAAATGTTTGTCCTACTTTTACAAATAGTCCAACTAATAATTTGCTAATTCATGTGATTTCTACCTCCTCAACATATCTTCCATCTATTCCTTTTTCTCCACATCCCAACTACCCTAGTTAAGGCCCACTGTCCTCTTAATTGATCTTTCTGCCTTGGGTTTCTTCCCACTGTAATCCATCTTTTCACACAGCTGCCAAAGTGATTTTCTTAAAACCTAAGTCTTATAATGCCTGGTCATAATTCTTCTAGCATTTAAAGCCCTTCCCAACATGGGAAAAAACCCATCTTTCCAGCCTTATGCATTAATTACACTCCCCAACCACTGTGCTTTATGTTCCAGTCAAACTAACCCACTTGTTCTCCCTGTACAACATTGTCTCCTCCTGCCTTTGCACTTACTCTCCTGCATGCCTGGAAATGACTCTCTCTCAGTTTTGTTCTTGGAATCCCGAAAATCCGTCATAGTTCAACTGCGTGGCATCTCCCTAAGAAATTTTTTTTTTCTGATTCCCAAGTGGTCAGTGCATTCCTGCATTGTGGTTATTTTTGTATATGTCCTATATTTATCTATGAATAAATAATCACAGTAGGATATAAACTCCTTGAGAGGAGGAATTGTCTCATTTGTATTTGTATCCTCTGAACCTAACAATGACTGGCCTTAGTGACCTCTCATCAAA
This sequence comes from Bettongia penicillata ogilbyi, assembly GCA_023548195.1. Lineage (NCBI taxonomy): Eukaryota > Metazoa > Chordata > Mammalia > Diprotodontia > Potoroidae > Bettongia > Bettongia penicillata. The sequence goes on along the minus strand of JAJHZJ010000052.1, from coordinate 4,414,865 downwards.
TGTTTATTTGTGCATTTTATTGTATTTTAGGGGTTTACTTGATTTTGTCTCCCAGTGATTGTTATTGTTTGCCCCTAAGATGTTTGACTTCATAGCCCCTGGATTAACTCCAGGTTGCTGACTCTTCACTTCTCACTTATTTTCTCCAACTTGGAGATTGCTGTTTGACTATTCCTGGATATTGTAAGTGTCTAAGATCTTATCTAACTAGTCTTTGCCTTTAGAAACATCATGAATGTGTTGACTTCTGGCTCTGTTCTACCAACAGTAAAAGACCTATAGTGTGTTTACTTAGGGGAAACTGCAGGTTTGGTTTTATTTTGGTATTTTTTTGTGTGTGTAAGTCATACATGATAATCTCTTTATTTTTTTCCTCCAACTGTGTAACATCCTTATCTTTCAGAAATTTCTTTGCTTATTTTTGACCTCTAGGGTTATTAGCAATTAACTGCTGATCCTAGACCCTTACTCTTACTTAACTTTCTTCTTGTCCCAAATCTCTACATTACAAGTCTGATATTTAAAGCCTAGCTTTTCTCTTCTTTTGTCCACAATAGATTTTATTTTTTTTAGTTTTCAAAATTTATTATTATGAGATTTTGAGTTCTAAAATGTCCTTCTCCTTCCAAAGCTCCCCTCCTTCCTACCCAAGACAGCAAGATATCTGATACAAATTATACATGTATATAATCATATTAATCGTATTTACACACTAGTCATGTTGTGAAAGAAGAATCAGAACAAAAGGGAAAAATCACCAGGAAGAAAAAAAAAAGTGAAAATAGTATGCTTCCATCAGCATTTAGACTCCTTAGTTATTTCTCTGGATGTGGAGAGGACTTTCCATCATGAATCTTTTGAAATTGTCTTGGATTAATGTATAGTTGAGAAGAAAGATTAGCTTTTTAGATTTTAGATATTTATGTTTTAGCCCTGAACTACTGCTAAATTCTCAGATTTTTTTTTCTCCTTAGTTCAGGTAAATTGGTTCTCAAAGGTTGTCTTTAACCATAATGTAAAGATTTTTTCACTAATGGGTGTTCTAGAAGGATGTATTAAGAAGAATAATCTAATAATGTTAACCTTTTTTCTAAATTCTAGACCAAATTTGCTTAGGAAACCTATAAATTCGCATTTTTATCTCTTCCTTTTCAAACTCATGACTTCACTAATTCATATATATTCATTGGCCTGTTTTAGGACTACCAGGAAAAAAAAATCTCACATTTATTTTGTGTTCAAGGTTTAATATTGTACTACTTATCATTTCCTCAAATCTCAAAAAATAAAATATGCAGGGTTAATTTTTTAATTTAGCTAATGACATCTGTCTAGGAGCCACAGTCATGGAGAAGTATTTTTCTCCCATATTTCTTCCCCACTCCTTTCCCATGTTGCCTGGCTTCAAGTAAAACTATAGTAAAGTTTATCTTTGGAGTCTTTGCTTGTACCTTCCTTCCTTTTGGCATTCAGTGCCCCAGACTCTTCAGGTACTTCTCTCAGGCAAAAATATCCCTGCTTCAATTTCTGCCATTTATCAGAACTCTCCTGCTTTTTTCCCATGTAGCTCTTCTTTACCTATTGCCCTGAAATCTGACAAATCATCTCCACCTAAGTGACTTCATATGTTTTCACCCTTTAGTTCTATTTCAGTTTTAACAGGACAGCAAGAAATGAGAATTTGAACCTAAAGAAATTTATCTCTGCTAGTGGGTTTTCCAGCACTGGAGTAAGACTTATGGAAAAGTCATTTTTAGTGAGGGAGTGTTTTGGTTGCTTTCAAATCATGTCATATAAGTGGATATCTATTCTAATTATTCTTAAATATGGCCCTATGTTCAGAAAATTTGTGACTTTTCTATAATTGCATTGTAGTCCCCAAATTACAATATTGTCTACCTTTAGAATCAGTGTTTTCCCCTAAAGTCAGCTGGTTTAGCAGTACATCAGTCACTCAGTAAGCATTTATTAAGTGTCTACTATATGCCATGCATTGTGCTAAACTCTGAGGATATAAAAAGAATCAATCAGCAGATAGCCTCTGTCCTCAAGGAGAGAGTCCTTTGCCGTTATAGTCTAATGGGGAAGACAAGAAATAGAATATGTTCAAACAAGCTATATACAAGATAACTAGGAAATAATTTACGGGGAGGGGCAAAAGAATTAAGAGAATTTAGAAAGGGGTTCCTGTAGAAGACGAAATTTTAGTCGGGAATTGAATGAAGCCAGGAGGCAGAGTGGAGAAGAGAGAGTATTCTAGGAATAGAAGCCAGCCAGAGAAAATATCAGGAGCCAAGGGATGGACCATCTTAGTCATGGAACAAAAAGGAGGCCATTATCATTGGATCAAAGGGTATGTGGCAGGGAATTAAGGGTAAGAAGATTGGAAAGATGGTAGTGAGGGTGAAGAGCTACGTTATAAAAGATTTTGAATGCCAGAGGATTTTGTATTTGATCCTGGAAGTGTGATAGGGAGCCACTAAAGTTTATTGAATATGGAACATAGAGGGTAACATGATCAGACTTATGCTCTAGGAAAATCACTTTGGTGGCTGAGTTGGATTGGAGTAGGGAGAGACTTGAGGCGGGTAGACCAACAAATAGCCTATTGCAGTAGTCCAAGTGGGGGATGATGAGGATCTCTACCAGGGTGTGTCAGTGTCAGAAGACAGAAGAGGGCATATTTGAGAGATGTTTCAAAGATGAAATTGACAGGCTTTGGAACAGATTGAATAGGTGAGGGGTGGGGAAGTGAGAGTGTGGGTAAGGATGACCCCAGGTTACTAGCCTGAGAGATTGAGAGGTAGTGGTGCTCTCTACATTAAGACTGGAAAATTTGGACAGTGGAGGTGGGTAGGATGCTTTGGAGTATAAAAAGAAAAGTTCAGTTTTCATTATGTTGAGTTTAAGATGTCCACAGGATAGCCAGTTCAAAAACTCTGAAAGGCAGTTGGAGATGTAAGAATAGAGGTCAACAGGAGGTTAGGGCAGATAAGTTGATTTGAGAATGATCAGCATGGAGATGGTATTGCAATCCATGTGACCTCATGAGAGACCACCAAGTAAAATAGTATAGGGGGAAAAGAGAAGACCCAGGACAGAGCCATCTGGCACTTCTATGGTTAGAGCACATAACCCAGATAAAGATCTAGCAAAGGAAAACTGAGGAGTAGTCAGGTAGGTAGGAAGAGAACCAGGAGAGAATAATATCTTAAAAGAAAGCAACCTAGAGAGAAAAGTGTATCAGGGAGGAGAGGGTGATCAGAAGTGGCAGATAGGTCAGTAAGGATGAGGATTGAGAATAGGTCATTAGATTTGTCAATTAAGAGATCATTGCTAACTTTGGACAGAGCAGTTCAGTGGAATGATGAAGTTAGAAGCTGGATTATATGTGGTTAAAAAAAAAAAGTGAGAGGGTTGAAAGAATAGGAACCCATGGCCTTTTGGAGGAGTTTAGCCACAAAGGAGAGAAAAGGTATAAGACAATAGTTAGCAGGTTTGAAAGAATTGAAGATTGGAGGGAGGAAGGATATTTGTAGGTAGTAGAGAAGAAATTGAAGATAAGTGAGAGAATGGCAATGACAAGAGGGTAATTTGTTGAAGGAGACAGGATGGATCAAGATCACTTATTGTAATGCCAATCATGGCAGCACACCTGAGGATTGCTTCTGTGAATGATTTTAAGGATCTAATCATATAGTATAATGGACCATTTATTTGGCAGTAAACCAAACATTGTTCAATAAAGTATAATATTCATAGCAACATCTTTAAGCAAAATGTACCATAAAATATGTATACGTATTCTTAACACTCAGTATATTATATGGTGCATACCCTATACGTGGCATCCCCAAAATCACGGGGTCCCAGGCTAGGATCTTCCATAATAGTGCATCATTAAGGAGTAGCAGAAAATACCACACAATCCACCCCTAGGTCACTATAAGAACAATTTTCTTAATCAATACACAGTGTCCAAATGAAGTCCTCTCTCATCTTGACTCAAGGCTGATTTCCAACTGCATAGCACCTGCTCTGTGGGCCGACTGCTCCCAGCTCTTGCCTAGTTTCACACACAGGGAGCTCTCTGCTCCTGTTCCTTGTCTCACCCCATGTTAACTGTTCCACTCCAAACTCTTCTTACTTTTGCCAGACAACAGCCTTCAGGGGCTCCTACCCACAGCTTCTGTTTCTAGGAAAACAAAGCCTAACATGGCTATAACAATATTTATACACACTACCAGTACCATCATTTCAGTCCATTCATAAAGACCAACAGACAGGTCTGAGAAAATAACAGAGCAATAGACAGGACTTCTGTCTGAGGAATTAACACAAACCAACAGACAGAGAACTGACATCATAAACTTCCTTTCTGTTAGGCTTCCCTATGGGCAAGTTTCTCTAGCCTACTTACTCGCTTAGCTCTGCTGCTTCTCTCAGATCTGCTTCTGACTACTCTCTCTCCAAGCAATGAGATATATATATATATATATATATATATATATATATATATATATATATATACATATATATGTATATATATAAAATGAACATACATATATAGTGTGTGTACATATATAATATATAGTGCACGCACACACACATATATACACATACTATTTCCAATCAAAAGTTCTTGACTGATGAAGTCAAAGGCATTTGATTGGCTAAAACTCAATCCAGTACAGCAGCAAAATATCCTACTTTTCTTGCTGTTAACTCTTACACAGGGAACTTTGATAAGGAGTAGGACTACCTCTTCATATGAGACCAGGAGGAGATAGGGACAGAAGGAATCAGAGTTATACACGATAAAAAAGAGGGAGAAGAAGCCTGTGGAGAATGGCCTCAACTTTTTTCTATATAAAATATAAGGCAAAGTTCTCAGTTGAGAGATTGGTGGAAGAGGAAGCCATGGGAGGTTTGAGGAGGGATAAAAAGTTCTGTAAAAGCTGCTGTAGTGGGTGGCATATTGAGTTGATAAGGCAGATGTAGAAAGATTGCCTAGAAGCTTTGAGGACTCAATTAAGGTTGTACAATATAAATTGGTAGTAGACCCAATTAGAATAGTTGTATGATTTTTTTTTCCAGTTGGTGATTAGGAGTGAAGCTAAGTGGATGGTGAGAGTGATCCCAACTGGCAATATCACAGGGACTCAAGAAGAGATAATCGTATAGAGTTCAGTGTCCTAGTTATTTATTTCCTCTTGATAACTCTCCCTGATATCAGCTATGATATGTATTTTGAAATACATCGTCATCAATAACATTTCTGTAATCATCATCATATGCTATTCTAAGGTTTGCAAAGTGCTTTATAAAACATTATCTCATGTGATTCTCATCAGTACTTCCATGAGGTAAATACTGTAGTTATTATTATCATTTACAGATGAAGAAGCAGGCTGAAAGAGGTTAAATAATTTTCCCATAGCCACATAATAAGTGTCAGAGGGAAGATTTGAACACAAAAGTTTCTTGACTCAGACAATACTCTTTCCACTCTTGCATGCTTCCTCTTATCTTATAATTTCTTTAATCTTTCAGAAAGCTCCGTGGTTTAATCTAGATGCATGTGTTCTCTTCTAAAGCAAATTGTAACCCTTTTTTATCGTAGATGGTTTTATGAGTTGCTGTGGCCAGCAAGTTTACAAATGGGTTGCTGACTTTCTGGTGGTGAGCCTATCCAGACTTACCTGAGCTGCTTCTTGGATGACTTGTTAAACTGACTTTACTGTCGTGATCTTCAGAAAGTCACCGTTAACTCCACATCACCCAGCACTGGATACGTAGAACTCCGGTAGTGAATATAAGTCTACACAGCTTATCTTACCCTGGAAATTATTATCCTATCTGTGTGACTACTTTGTCAGGTAAATTTCCTTCACAAGAAAGTTACTTAAAGTGCATCTGGGGCTTTTTCTTTACTGCTTTTGACTGGTAACTCTGTTAACTGTCCATTTCATGACACGTTTTCTTTATATGAAGGGCTGTGAGTATAAAGAGAAATCTTTTGATAATATCTGTAAGATTTTTATCTCAAAGACACAGGATTAAAAAAGGCCAGAAGCCATACATGTACAAGAAAAGAAGATCATCATACTTGCTATCCACTCTGCTCCTTGATAACATTTCAAAGCCAGATTTTCAAAGAAGTGTTACTAGAATGACTTTAAAAGGCTGCAGTGCAATACCAGCATACTAACCTTGGAGCACTGACGATTGTAGATATGATTTTATAATAAATACTTTTAAACCTGTATACTTGTAACAAGTATAAATTATAAATTTATTAATTTTGCAACAAGAATTTATAGGTGAATTATGGGGATTTTTTATGGTTGTTACTTAATTGTTTCTCTTTCGTGTGTGACTCTTCATGACCCCTTGTGGGTTTTCTCAGCGAAGATGCTAGAGTTCTTTGCCATTTCCTTCTCCAGCTCATTTTACAGATGAGGAAACAGAGGCAAACAGGGTTAAAATAATTTGTTCAGCGCCACACAGCTAGTAAATGTCTAAGGCGGGTTTTGAACTCAGATAGGAGTCATCCTGACTCCAGGATAGCACTTTATTCGCTGTACCACCTAGCTAACCGATAAATTGTGAGGATACTACTTAACAAACCATAAAAAAGAAATGAAATGTTACACCACCTCATTTATGTGTGCTTTATAGTTAGCAATAAACTTCATTCATAAAATCACCATGAAACAGATAAAGCGCATTGTGGTAGTCTGTATACCATTCCTCAATTTTTGGAGAATCTCAGGAGTTACATTCATTAAGTATAGTTAGGTCAGGGATAGACTTATTAGCATATATGACTAATAGAGAAGTAATCAGTGAATCTATCCTTGAAATATTTGCTTGGATATTACTGAGTCAAGTGACAATAGAGACATAAGATGTAAGAAGACACGAAAGGTGTAAAACGCATGTAAAATTGCATGCCATCTTGGGGAAGGAGGTAGGAGGGAAGAGGAGAAAATTTAAGACATGTGGAAGTGATTGTTGAAAACTGAAAACAAATTAATAAAACAAAATAAGAGAGGAAGGACAGGATACTAAGTTGTGAAGGATTTGGAATACTAGTGGATTTGGTATTTGAATTTGGAGGTGAGATAGCAAGCCACTATCCATGTGAATATATGTGTATGTATACATATATACATATATTTATTTAAAATTAATTAGTTACATTTTTTAGCTCCAACTTGTCTCCCTTCATTCCTCTCACCCCTATATTAGAAAAGGCCAACATTTGACATAGATATATGTGTGGAACCGTACAATACATGTATCCATATATCAGTTCTTTCTCTGGACATAGAGGGCATTTTCTTTTATAAGTTCTTCATAGTTTATTTGAATAGTCATATTATTCAGAGTAGTATAGTCATTCACATTTACTCTTTGAATATTATTGCTACTATATACAACATTCTTGTGGTTCTGCACATTTAATTCAACATTATTTCTTTCAAGTCTTTTCATGTTGTTCTAAAATCAACCTGCTCATTATTTCTTGCAGCACGGTAGTATTGCATCATCATCATAATAATGATTTAGAGGGTTTTTTTGTATGACTACATATGGCTTTAATAGTTTCTTCCCAAATCTCCCTGTTCCTATCCTTTGACCATTTACCAATAAGGGAATGAGTCATAGTCTTATAAATTTGACTCAGTTCTCTATATATTTGAGTTGTGAGGCCTTGAACCAAGAAACTGTCTATAAATTCCTACCCACTCCCCAGTTTTCCGCTTACTTTCTAATCTTGACTACATTAGTTTTATTTGTACAAAATGTTTTAATTTAATGTAATCACAGTTATCCATTTTACATCCCTCAGTGCTTTCTATCTTTTGTTTGTTCATGGATCTGATAGGTAATAAGTTCCATACTCTTCTAATACTCTCTTTATGTCTAGGTTGTGTATCCATTTTACCTTATCTTGGCAAATAGTATATGATATTAGTTTATACCTAGTTTCTGCCAGACTGCTGAGGAATTTTTGCCAAATAGTGAGTTTTTATCACAAAAGTTTAGATCTTTACATTTATCAAACACAAGGTAACTCTGCCTTCTCTATCCCACTGATCTTTCATTCTATTTCTTAGCTAGTATCAGATAGTTTGAAAAATACCACCTTATCTAATATAAGACCTGGTACTGCCAAACCTCCTTCCTTTACATTTTTTTCCACTAATTCCTTTGAAATTTTTGACCTTTTGTTCTTCCAAATGAATTTTATCATTTTTCTAGCTCACTAAAATATATTTTGGCAGTTTAATTGGGATGGCACTGAATAAATAGATTAGATAGAATTATCATTTTTACTACATTGGCTTGCCCACCTGTTAACAATCGATATTTTTCCAATTATTTAAATTTGACTTTATTTGTATAAAAAGTGTTTTATAATTATGTTCCTAAGTTCCTATTTTTAGTTCCTAAGTTTGTCTTGACATGTATACTCCCAACTTTTTTATATTGCCTATGGTTATTTTAAATGAAGTGTCTCTTACTATCTCTTCTTGAAGCTCTTTGTTGGTTATATACAGAAAAGATGAAAAATTTATGTGCATTTATTTTATATCCTGACACCTTGCCAAAATTATTGTTTCAACCAGTTTTGAGTAGAATCTGTAGGATTTTACCATCATATAACCTGCAAAAAGATATTTTATTTTCCCTCACTGCCCATTCTGATACTTTCAATTTCTTTTACTTCTCTTATTACCATTGTTAGCATTTCTGGTACAACAGTAAATAATCTATTGATATAATCATATGACTTTTGTTGATTCTGTTATTGGTATTATCAATTATGCTAACAATTTTCCTTCTCTGGAGTCAGTCCTGCATTCCTGTAATAAATCAGATTTTGTCACAATCATTGTGATATGTTACTATAGTCTCCTAGCTAGTGTTTTATTTAGAATTTTTGCATCAAGATTCATTGAAATTGGTCTATTATTTTTTTTTCTGTTTTTGCTTTCCTGATTTAGGTAACAATACCATTTTTTTGTAAAAGGAGTTTGATTGGACTCCTTTGCCTATTATTCCAAATAATTTATTTAATATTAGAATAGTTAAGCTTTAAATGTTTGGTGGAATTCACATGTAAATCCATCTGATCCTTATGCATTTTTCTTAAGAAGCTCCTTTATGGCCTGTTCAATTTCTTTTTCTAAAATAGTTTCATTTGGATATTCTATTTCCTCTTATGTAACTTTATATTTTTGTAAGCATTCTTCCATTTCATTTAAATTGTTAAATTTATTAGCATATATTTGGGCAAAACCACTCCTAATAAGTGTTTTAATTTCTTCTCCATTAGTAGTGTATTATCCTTTTAATTTTTGATACTAATGATTTGATTTTCTCTCTTTTTAAAAAAAAAATCATATTACTAATGGTTTATTTTTTAACTTTTTTAATAAGAACCAATTCCTAGTTTTATTGATTGTTTCAAGGGTTTTCTTACATTCAATTTTATTAATCTCATCTTTAATTTTCAGGATTTCCAATTCACCATTTAATTAAAGATTTTCAATTTGTTCTTTTTCGAGTTTTTTTTTATTGTATACCTAATTCATTGATCTGCCCTTTATTGATGTAAGCACTTAGACATTGCTGCTGATTGCTCTGGTTGCTTTTAATTGAATTTAAATTTAGTGCATATATATTTAGTATTGATATTACTTCATTTTATCTGTACTACCTTTTAACATAATGTAGTTTCCCTTTAGATTTATTTTAGCTTTAACTTTGTCTGAGATCATGACTGCTATCCCCTACTATTTTTTTTCACATCAGCTGAAGCAAAACGAATTCTACACCAGACCTTTACTTTTACTTTATGTGCCTCTCATCTTTAAATGTGTTTCTTCTAAGCAACATGTTTTTCTGGTTTTTGAACTATTCTTTTATCCATTTCCATTTTATAGGTGAGTCTATCCAACTAACATTCAAAGTTATAATTACTAGTTGTTATTTCCCTCCATCCTATTTTTTCCCCACTGTTTATCCCTCATCTTATTCCCTTGACCTCCTATTTCTTAATCATCTAAAAGTCCCTCCCTTATCCTATTCCTCTTGCCCCTCCTATTTCTCTGTAAGTTAAGAGGACTTTCATATCCAACTAGATGTATATGTTATTCTCTTTTTAACTGAATTCTGATGAGAGTAAGGTTCCCACACTCTGCCCATCCTTCCCTAGTAATAATTCTCCTCTCCCCTGTAAAAATTCTCCCCTCCTCTGTAAAAATTCTTCCATTCATGAGATAATTTACTTCATTTTACCATGCCCTACCTAATTTATTTTTTAGGATCTTCCCATCATAATTAACTTCAAGCCCTTCATGTATGTATACTGCTTCTAACTACCTTAGTAATGATAACATTGTTGTTCAGTTGTTCAGGTCACTGGTTTTTTCAGTGGGATATTTTATGTTCTCTTCTATTTTTTTCATTGTTTTTTTTGTTTTGTTTTATTATTTCTTGATGTCTCATAAAATCATTAGCTTCCCCGTGGCTAATTCTAATTTTTAATGAGAAATTTTCTTTAATAAATTTTTGGATCTATTTTTCCAATTGGTTGACTTTCTTTTCATGACTTTCTTGATTTTCTTGCATTACTGTTGTTTCTTTTCCCAATTTTTCCTCTACCTCTCTTATTTGATTTTAAAAGTCCTTTATAAGCCCTTCTAAAAACACTTTTGGCTTGTGACCATTTTACATTGTTCATTGAAGCTGTAAATGTAGCTGTTTTAACTTCGTTGTCTTCTTCTGTGTTTGAATCCTGACTTTCTCTATAACCATAATAACTATTTATGATCAATTTATTCTTACTCTGTTGTTTACTCATTTTTCCTCATTTTTAATGTCTTATTTCTTGACGGTTAACTTTATGTTTTATATGGGAGCTCTGCTCCCAGGGTGTGGGGGGTAACATTATAGGTTTTTGTAATGTTGTTTTCAGAGTTCTATTTGGGGGTCTTTGACTTTTTGGTTCTTCCATTTGCTATGATCCAAGGCCAAGTATGGTCATCACTGTTCCTCTGTTTTATTCCTCAGTGTATGAGTGACCTCAGGTACCCTTCTCTGCCCCTGAGTTGCAACCAGGGCTCATAGCACAGTTGCCACTGCAGACATTCTCACTCCAAGCCTAGCAATCCAGAATGCAGCTCACCCCTCTGTCCTGGAACTAGAATCAGGGATTCTGCTTCTCTGGCAGGTGAGCACAACCAGCAGGACCCCACCCTTCTGCAACCCCAATCATTATTGTGTCCTTCTTGTCCAAAGTCACAACCTGGGCCATTAAATGCCAGTGGAGGCCCCCCAGTCTTCCCTGATCAGCCACTGAACCCCCACCATCAGTGGAAGGAAAGTTCCTGAAGCCCTTGATGCAGCCATTACGCAGCCGCTCCTACCACCCCAGTAGATCAGATCTTTCTTAGCGTCTTCCCAAATTGTCTTAGCCTGGAGAACTGCTTTATCCCCAACTTTTAATTCTGTGATTCTAAAATTCACTTTGTGGCATTTTTTAAAGTTATTTCAGGAGAAATTTAGGAAAACCAGGTAATTTCTTTCCTTTTTCTGCCATCTTCCCACAATCTTCCCATCTTGCTAATACACATTTAAGTTTGCCATTCCCTTCCATGCTTTCCAAATGCACTCCATGTTATTTTATTCATCCTAGTTATTTATATGTGTGTCTGTCTGGCAGTCTGTAAGAAAGGGAGAGGATGACCACCTTATTGACCTAGGGACCATGTATGCCCAGATACAGTGTGTGGAGTTAGCATTAGGGCATACATAAAATTAAGGATCGGACAACTAGTGTCTGCTGCAACAAATGATATTGTTTTTAAGGGGATTTTTACTTTTTTGAGAGTATAAAAAGATCAGCAAAAACGAACAGGAGACAGTTCATCCCTGACCTTTATGCTTGAAACTTCTTGGTTGTTTGGATGAGCATGCTATCTTATGTAATCTAGAGGCAAGCATCCTGAGGCTCTGGAATCACTATGTGACAAATGTTGTTTAAATATTTGTCTTTACTTTTCTGCTTATTGTCGAGTCATTTCAGTTGTGTCTGAATCTCTGTGATGTCATTTGGGATTTTCTTGGCAAAGATATTAGAGTGGTTTGCTATTTCCTTCTCCAACTCATTTTTATAGATGAGGAACTGAGGAAAACAGGGTTAAATGATTTGGGCAGGGTTCAGATTTGAACTCGGGTCTTCCTGACTCCAGGGTTGGCATTCTATTCCCTAGCTGCCCCGCTTTTCTATTTAGTATTATTAAAACACCTAATATCTTTGATGAATTTCTAAGTGATATTTCTTCATCCCTCAAACTTTGAATTGAAATTAATTAGATAAACCAGTATAAAAGTATTATCTTCATTTTTTAGATGAGGAAGCTGACAGCTGATCATATCATAACCTTTACTGTACCAACTGCATAGGACTCAGTTGGATTTTAATCAAGTTTTTCTTTTCCATAAAATAGCAAAGGCTAACATACTGAATCAACAGTAACCAATAAGTATTTGTTAAGAAACCTGTTATGTGCCAGGTGTGATGCTAAGAGGTAGGGATGCGAGTACAAAGAATAAACAGTTTTTATTTTCAAAGAGCTTACATTTTAATGAGAGAAAGTATTTCTCTTACATCACAAGTATCTGCTGGTGTTTTTGTTTAACATAAAGATTATTTCTATTAAGTGGTTATCATGAAAATCAAGCCTTTTTTGAATTCCCTGATCTTTGTCAAAACATTTCTAAAATTTAAGGGAATGTCATTAAGATAACCTTTATTTATTCATTTTTTCATTCAACTAACATTTTGCTGCCTTATAATTCAAGGAGAATGCTAAATGCTTTGAAAAAGTTATGCTTCAAGGACTGAAAACTACTTGCTCACATTCCTTAAGCTGTCTTGCAATAGACATGCATTTTTCCTTTAGGTTTCTGTACCAATGTGTGCCGGAAAGGCTGCATCCCTTGGTGTCTTTTGAAAGACAGTTGTTTCATTCATTCAGCAAGAATTTATTGAGTACCTCTTGAAGTACTCAGTAAACAAGTGCTCTCCTGCAGGCATTCATGGTCCTAAACTTCTCAGCTTCTGCCTGGCTGCCTCTTAAGTGTGATTTTGCAGTTATCTTCTACCAATATAGCAAGACTCCATTCTTCCATTTTAACTCTTTACTTCTTCCTTCTCCAGGAAGAACAATTCCTATAATTAATTACTTTGCCCTCTTCTGACAAATTACTACTGATTTGTTCTATTTTCTATCTGATATTTCTAGATCAGGGGTGGGAAAGCTGTGGTCTTGAGGCCACATTGTAACTTTCCAGATTCTTAAGTAGGCCTTTTAATTGAATCCAAATTTTACAGAACAAATCTTTTAATAAAAGGTATCTAGACCATAAAAAGGAATCTAGAATCCAGACCATCCCAACTACACTCTGTTGTCATCTTCAAACCTTGGACTCTGACCCTAGAACTATCCTGGCTGGACTCTGATGAGTGAATTTTTGCCTTGTCTTTGCTGGAAGCAGATCTCATTTTCTATTATAAGAAACTATGACTTTGCATGTTCTCCCTCCTCCCATCATGTTTATGTATTATTTTCACTGTTTGATTTCATTGAATTTAAATTTCTTATGGTCAGGGACTGTTTTTGCTTTTGCTTCTATTTGTATACCTAGCACTTAAACTCAATGCCTGGCACATAATAAATGCTTTATCACAATAGCATATATTAAATTCTTACTATATAAGCCAGGCACTGTACTAAGCACTCTGAATACAGAAGTCACAGACAACACACGAAGGCCAGTAGGCAACACAGAAAAAGTTTGGAAGCTCATAAATTATAAAATAATGCATATTTTGCATTTTGCATATATTTTGCATATATGCAAAATAATGATATTGTGTGATATCAACAAATTTTATTGTTGAGTAAATAATAATTCTGACTTCTCTGATATGGAGAGAGAGCCAAAAAAATTTTACATGGTTTTTCCACATATCTTGGCACGGGGGTGGAGGGGGGCGTGTTGCCACACCCCTAACACCCAAGGTATGGAAGGGATAACTTTACCTACTCCCTACCTATTTTAATGTCAGGGACCACTTGCAAACAGTTTTATGTATACCACATTTACAGTGCCAAATGGAAGGTAATCCTATAGAGAAGGTGCTTTGAAAGAAAAGAGAAGAGATTGGGAAAGACCATGTGCATTGAATAGGAGGAAAACTAGTATCACTAGATTGTAGAATATGTGGTGGGGACTAAAGTGTCAAAAGATTGGAAAGGTAGGAAGAGCTTCAGAGACTAGAGGATTTTATGTGTGATTCTGGAGGTAAGAAGGAGCCACTCCAGTTTACTGAGTAGGGGCATGACATACCCAGACCTGCAGTTTTAGTGAGGAGAGACTTGAGGCAAGGGGACGACCAGAAGGCTGTTAGAGTAGTCCAGTAATGAGGTAATAAGGACCTGCCCCAGACTGATAGCTGTATGAGTGGAGAGAGACATCCATGTAAACTAGAAATGACAAGATGTGGCAACAGATTGGTTATGTGAAGTGAGTGCTAGTGAGAAATTGAATATGATACGTAGGTTGTGAGTCTGGACAGATAGTGGGGCCTTTGACAGTAATAAGGAAGTTGGAGAGAGGGAAAGAGGGCTTGAGAGGAAAAATAATGAGTTTTCTTTTGGACAAGAAGGATAAAGATTAAGAGAAAGCATTAGATTGAGAAAAAGCCATTTAAAGATCATGGTAACTTTAGACAGTGGTTTCAGTTGAATGATGTGGTGGGAAGCTAAACTGTAGGGGTTTTAGGAGAGGAGAGGAAGTGGAGTACCTAATGTAGACAGCTTTCTAAAGCAGTTTTGTCGAGGAGACATATAGGCTGTTAGCTAGCGGGGATAATTTGATCAAGAGAGGATAAATTTTTTTTTTTAAGGACAAGAGACATAGATGTATGTGTAGGTAACAGTTTGGAAGTTTGGAGAACAGTTTGGAGAAGCAGCTAATAGATACGGAGAGATTGAAGATTAGAATGTGTGGAAACTGTAGTGAGGACAACCTACCAGAGAATATAGGGTGAAGGAGGAGATGGTAGAGAAATCAATTTATGTTATATGATTTATGTGAGATGAAAAGCAGTAGAGATGAAGGAGCTCTTGATGTGTGGCTTTGGTTTTTTGTTTTTTTTTTTTCATCAAGTATGAATTGAAGTCCTCAGCTGAGAGGGTATGAGGAGAGGATGCCATGGGAAACTAATTGAGGAACAGAAATTTTTGAAATAGATGGTTTGGTGAGTCAGTAAATTGATTAGAGAGGTTTGAAAGGATTCTACTTGAGTTTATGTGAAATAAATTTGTAATGGACCCTATCAACATGATTTTATCCAAATCCTTCAGCAACCTCTGAATAGTAGTAAAGGTAGAATATAGTGAAAGGAAGCCAAGAATGCTCCAATCTTAATATGAGAATAAGATCCTGATCTGAGGATGGATTTCAGGGAATCTTTCTTAACTTGGATGGGAAAAAATTACATCTTTATTTTTGTTAACCTCCTAACTCATGATGTTTTTAATTTGGGGTCTCCAAACTTCTTGCTGTTATTAATGACTTATTGATAATTAACTTTATTTCAATACAATTGAAGTTTCCTTTGTAATTCTATGTGTTTTATTTCATGCATTTATTATTCAAATGGGTCCATACGTTTCATTAAAATGCCACAGGAGTCCATGACTCAAAAATGGAGAGATGGGAGGGGAGAGATGGGGAGAAAATGTGGAACTCAAAATCTTGTGGAAATGAATGCTGAAAACTAAAAATAAATAAATAATTTAAAAAAGGACAGAAAATAGACAAGGAATTTTTCTCAAAATTTCTAAAATATTAAATAATCGGTATTTGCCAGAGTTTTTATGCCCCTCTCCCCATCCTTCTCCCCTCCCAAGTTCCTAGACCACCCATTCTCACAAAGAAGCAGCAGCAGGTGAATATCTAGGATAGGGATTTTTAACCTTCCTTGTCACGGATTCCACTGTCAATATGGTAAAGTCTATAGTTCCCAGTTGAATGTAAAAACAAATTTTAACTTTCCTTTTTAAAACTTTGAGTTCCCTTCCTCCCTCCCTACCCATCCCCACTGAGAAAGCAACAATTCAATATAAGTTATACATGTGTAGTTATGCAAAGAACTTCCATAAATGTCATGTTGTGAAAGACTAACTATATTTCCCTCTATCTTATTCTGCCCCCCATTTCTTCTGTTCTCGCTTTTGACCTTATCCCTCTCCAAAAGTGTTTACTTCTAATTACCCTCTCCTCCCATTTGCCCTCCTTTCTATCATCCCCCCTCCCAATTCCCACTTATACCATTCTCTCCTATTCTCCTGTAGTGTAAGATAGATTTCCATAGCAAATTGAGTGTGCATGTTATTCCCTTCTTAGGCCACATGTGATGAGAGTAAGCTTCACTTTTTCCTTTTCATCTCCCTGCTTTTCCCCTCCATTGAAAAAACTTTTTCTTGCCTCTTTTATGTGAGATAATTCACCCCATTTCATTTTCCCCTTTCCCCTTCCAATATAGTCTTCTCTCACACCTTAATTTTATTTTTTTAGATATGATCCCTTCCTCTTCAACTCACCCTGTGCACTCTGTCTATATGCATATAATCTCAACTACCCAAATAATGAGAAAAGTCTCGAGTTATAAATATTATCTTTCCATGTAGGAATATAAACACTTCAGTTTTAGTAAGTTCCTTAGGATTTCTCTTTCCTGTTTACCTTTTCATGCTTCTCTTGATTCTTGTGTTGGAAAGTCTAATTTTCTATTCAATTCTGGTCTTTTCATCAAAAATCTTGAAAGTCCTCTATTTCATTGAATGATCATTTTTTCCCCTTAAGTATTATACTCAGTTTTGCTGGGTGGGTGATTTTTGGTTTTAATCCTAGCTCTTTTGACTTCTGGAATATCATATTCCAAACCCTTTAATCCCTAAAGGTAGAAGGCTGCTAGATCTTGTGTTATCCTGATTGTATTTCCACAATACTTGAAGTGTTTCTTTCTGGCTGCTTACAATATTTTTTCCTTGACCTGGAAACTCTGGAATTTGGCTACAATATTCCTAGGAGATTTTCTTTTCAGATCTCTTTCAGGAGGTGATTGGTAGATTCTTTCAATATTTATTTTATGCTCTGGTTCTAGAATATCATGGCAGTTTTCCTTGATAACTTCATGAAAGATGATGTCTAGGCTCTTTTTGTCATCATGGCTTTCAGGTAGTCCCATAATTTTTAAATTGTCTCTCCTGGATCTATTTTCCAGGTCAGTTGTTTTTCCAATGAGATATTTCACATTGTCTTCTATTTTGTCATTCTTTTGGTTTTGTTTTATAATTTCTTGATTTTTCATAAAGTCATTAGCTTCTATCTGCTCCATTCTAATCTTTAAGAAATTATTTTCTTCAGTGAGTTTTTATATCTCCTTTTCCATCTGGACAGTTCTGCTTTTTAGGAAG
Source organism: Bettongia penicillata ogilbyi (assembly GCA_023548195.1). NCBI lineage: Eukaryota > Metazoa > Chordata > Mammalia > Diprotodontia > Potoroidae > Bettongia > Bettongia penicillata. Next base: position 4,397,295 of record JAJHZJ010000052.1, on the reverse strand, counting down.
TTCTTCTTGTTATTGACTTTTTGAATCTCTTTTGCCATTTTGGTTAGTCTATTTTTAAAGGCGTTATTTTCTTAAGCAGTTTTTGGGTCTCTTTTAGCAAGCAGTTGACTTGTTTTTCATAATTTTCTTTCATCACTCTTCTCAGCTTTTGCTCTGCTTCTCCTACTTGATTTTCAAAATCTTTTTTGAGCTTTTCCATGGCTTGAGACCAATTCATATTTTTATTGAAATCTTTGAATGAAGGAGCTTTGACTTTGTTCTCTTCTGTTTGCATGCTTTGGTCTTCCTTGTCATCAAAATAAGATTCTATAGTCTGATTCTTTTTCTGGATTTTGCTCCTTTCCCCAGCCATTTACTTGACTTTTGAGCTCTATGTCAAGGTAGTTCTCTGCTTCCTGTGGGGCTGGGGAGTGTACTGTCAGCCCTACAATCCCCCTTCCTGATCCCCCTACAATCTGTGGGCCTAGAGCTCCAGAAACAGTGGCTGCAGCTGCCCCTGCTGTTGCTGTGGCTGCTGGGTTCCTTCGCCCCTTCCCCCTCAGTCACCCTGGGGCTGAGGCCAGACCACTCCACTCTCCTGCACTGGTCCCACAGGCAAAAAACACTGACCTTCCAATATATCCTCAGCATTTTGGGGTCATAAAGTCAGGAAACCACCATAGGTGCAAGAGATTCACTCTCCCCAAGGCCTGCTCATGTCTCCTTTGTATACTTGCAGCCCACACTGGCCTGCGCTCTGCTCCCAGCATGGCATGATAGACACTTCCCAGGGACCTTCTAGGCTGTCTTGGGCTGTAGATTTGCTTCACTCTGTCATTCTGTGGGTTCTGCAGCTACAGAATTTGTTTAGAGCCACAGGTATTTGGCTGGGCTTGGTGACAGCACTCTGGAAAGACTCTGCTATTATTCTGACATCTTGACTCCATCCTCCTACTTTCTAGTCTTTTGAACTTTGAAAAAATTGTATAGCAATTATGCAGGTAATGGGGTATAGAAATTTATCTTGCCCCACAGGCCAAGAGAGAAGATGGGGATAAGGGAACGGAGGGGTGTTAGATCGGAGGGTGGGTCAATCAGAATGCTTGGAGTTTTGGGGTGGGCAGAGGAGATGGGGAGAAAATTTGAAACTGAAAATTTAGTGGGAATGGATGTTGAAAACTTAAAATAAATAAAAAAAATTCACTGTCAGACATGCAAAAAAAAAAAGTAAAAGAATGATAAATGTTGTAGAAAATGTGAGAAAACTGGAACACTAATATGGTGTTGGTGGAGTCTTGAACTGATCCAACCATGCCGGAGAACAATTTGGAACAGTGTCCAAAGGGCTGTAAAACCATGCATGCCTTTTGATTCAGCAATACCATTTCTAGCTTTGTGTCCCAAAGAGTTCATACAAATGGGAAAAAGACCCACATGTACCAAAATATTTAAAGAAGTTCTTTTTATGATGGCAGAGAATTGGAAATTGAGGGGATGCCCACTGACAGGGGAATGGCTGAGCAAGTTGTGGTATATGAGTGTAATGAAATACTATTGTGCTATAAGGAATGATGAGCAGGCAGTCTTAAGAAAAACCTGAAAAGCCTTATATGACCTGATGCTGAGTGAAATGAGCAGAAGCAGGGAAACACTGTACACAGTAACAACTACATTGTTAGTCTGATGACTAATTCTGATAGACTTAGCTCTTCTCAGCAATGCAAGGATCTAAGACATCTCCAAAAGACTCATGATGAAAAATACTATCCACATTCAGAAAAAGAACTACAGATTCTGTATGCAGATCAAAGCATACTGCATGCTCTTTTTTTTTCCTTTTGTTGCTTTGTTTCTTCTTTCCTGTGTTTCCTCCCATTGGTTCTAATACTGCTTTACAATATGACTAATGTGAAAATATGTTTAATATAAATATATATATGTAGAGGCTATATCTGCCTGTACACCTTCTTGGGGAGGGGTGTGAGGAGAGAAGATGAGAAAATTGAAAACTCAGAACCTTATGGAAGTGAATTTTAAGAAAAAGAAATAGCCAGTTAGCCTATGCCCCTCTCACCATATAGAGATCTCCCCGCCCCCACATACTAGATCATTTCAATGGCATATCTTAAAGAATTTGACTTTCCTTTTTTATTTAATGAAGTCTGAAATAAGGAGAATACATGCATACTTCTGATTGAATTGACAGAATGCCTTAGAGACTTTTGTGTAATTTGTAAGGCCACCAACCAAAAATTTTAACTTCTATGTTCCCTGGGTAATTACTGATTCTGTAAAAGCTTGGTCACTGCTCATATTTTAGTGAAATTTCTATGCCAAGTTATTTTCTTGGATCATTCTTTACATTTTCAGAAAAAAAAATTAGTCTGTCCTTAAGAGTAATTTTACATTATGTTTTGTATATTTTTTAAAAAATACTTATACATTAAAACAATTGAGGGAAATGTTCAAAATATTCAATATTATTTTTAGATAGTTATTCCCATGTAAAAGTGCCACTCTCTACCAAAAAAAAAATTAACCCCAAAACTAATTCCCAGGTTTTCAAAATAAAGTAAATAAAGTGAAGTAAAATGTATGAATATAAGACCATTCTTCAAGGCTCTAAAGATGCACTCATATGAAGAGATAAAAGAGGCAGTAGGAAAGACAAATCCTACCGTAATTATGTCTTGACCACTTAATGCCTAACCTATTTTTATACATATTGAATGCTTTGAAGATTTTCATTTAGACATAACCTGTATTTCCCAATAGTCTTTCATTGATTTTTGAAGCATTAAGATATTTTAAAAAAAACAACCTAAAATTAGTGTCACCTGTGGACCAGAACCTCCACCACCACCTAAGAATTTGGAGCTTGCAAAGACCTGGGTTGGAACTTGGGGACCTAACATCAGAAGAGTCTATTTCTCACTTTGTTTCACTTGTATCCAACCTGGCTCACAACCTAGGAGTTGTCCTCAATGCCTCACTGTTCCTCTCCTCCACTACCTCCTTACTCCCATATCCAAGTTGTTGCCAAGGCCTATTTTCTCCTCTGACATTGTCTACATTCTAGTGCAGACTTTCATCACTTCATACCTGGAGTATTGCATTAATCTGCTGGTGAGTCTGCATGCCTCAAGTCTCACTCCACTCCAATCCATCCTTCATTCAGCCACTGAAGTGATTTTCTTAAATCACAGGTCTGAACATGTCACTACTCTACTCAGGAACTCCTGTAGCTTTCTATGTCCTCTAGGGCCAAATACAAAATGTTCTGTTTGGCATTAAAGCCCTTTATATCCTAGTCACTTTCCCAGTTTTCTTCCATATTAGCCATGTTGCCAAAAAAAAAAATGGCAAGAGAAATAAAAGTGAAAAAAGTGTTTCCATTTGCACTCAGAATTCATCAGTTCTCATCAGGAGGTGAATAGCATTTTCAGTTGGTCCTTTGAAATTGTTTTGCATCATTGCCTTGATCAGAGATTGCTGCTGCAGTGTTCTCCTGGCTCTGTCCACTTCACTGTGCATGCATTCATGTACATTTTTACAAGTTTTTCTAAAACAGTATTGCTTATTTCTTATAGCAGAGTGGTATTCCTTCATATACCACGATTTGTTCAGCCATCCCTAACTGATGAATATCCCTTTAATTTCTAATTCTTTGCTACCGCAAAAAGAACTGTTATAAACATTTTTGTACGTGTGGGTTCTTTTCCCACTTGATAGCCCTTTGGTCCTGGTTCCAAATTGTTCTCCAGAATGGTTGGACCAGTTCACAATGCCAACAAAAGTGCATTAGTGTAACTCTCTTTCCATATCTTCTCCAGGATTTACCATTTTCCTTTTCTGTCATATTAGATAGGTTTTAGGTGATACTTCAGAGTTGTTTTAATTTGTATTTCTCTAATAAATAATGATTCAGAGCATTTTTTATGTGACTGTTAATAGCTTTTATTTTTTCCTCTGAAAACTGCTTGTTCATATCCTTTGTTAGGGAATAGCTCTTTTATAAATTTGGCTCAGTTCCCCATATATTTGGAAAATAAAGCCTTAATCAGAAAAATTTGCTGCAAATTTTCCCCCAGTTTCATTCTTTCCTCCTAATTTTGACTGCATTGGTTTCGTTTGCAGAGAGGCTTTCATAAATAATTTCTAATTCAAGCAGTACCTTCATAAAAGGTATTAACCAAAAAGCTTAATTAACTAAGATGTTCAGAGAAATTAAGATTCTTCTGAGTTAATTTTTTAAAAGCGTTTGACCAAATAAGTAGATAAAAACACAACTTTAGATGTTCTCCAGCAAGGTAGCTTTTATTCACATCTTAAGATCAAACAAGATTTTCTGAGAAAGGCAATCATGAAATTTAATTTGTTTTCTATCCTCTGAATTATCAGTATTGCCAGTTATAAGATGTTAAGACATGAGATAAGATTATAAAGGTAATCATAATAGCCACTTAAATACCAGCTACTTTGTATATTTATGTTGCATACGTATACCTAGTTTGACTTTACCAAAACTCAAGTGTAGCAGTGCACATAGTATAAGAACAAAACTTAGAAGCAGAAGTGTTAGGTTCAAGTCCTAGCTCCAGTGTTCATTATTGTTTGATTTGGAGTAAGTCTCTTAGTTTTTTCATCTGAAATTTAGGAATAATTATAGTTAAGGAATCTACTTCATTGGTCTTTTATAAAGAAAACATGTTGTAAACCTGAAAGTGCTAAAAAAAAAAAAACCCTATTATTAATATAACTTCATAATATAGTTAGGTTTATAGATATATTTAGATGGTAATAACAGTCACATATGTGCTAAGCACATCTCTCTTTAGGACATTTTAAAATTAATTTTCTTTCCTCATATGACATCAAAAATTTCAGTAAAATATGCTTTAATACAACAAAATGACAAATATGAAATAATTAGGAGTTTCTTTTTCTTTATTAAATGGTTCTTGAAAAACTTTGTGGTCTTGATAAACCTCTTTCAGGGCTGGTCCACTTTTTTAATACCATTGCTCTCTATGATCAAGGGCAGACTGATTTAATACAGAATATTTTTGAGTTATACTAATACTTCTAGAAAAGTACAAACATAGTGATACTCATTGATGACCTACAGTGCTGCTGTCACAGAACTGTATATGAAATATGGCATTCTTTTACTTTGGCACGTACACTTTGGTAGTTGTGAAATAATTGCTAAATTTTTAAAAAATCAATTCTAAAGGAGGCATATTTAGTGGAGTCATATTGCATAGTTAAGTTTTTGAACATAGATGTACATCAGTCTTTAAAGCTGTGGAATATTGTCCTTGTTGATAAAGCATGGGAATGTGATGTCGAAATAATTAAGTTTTACACTGTTGTCAGCCTTCTTGTAGATAACAACTAGCAAAAAGCTTTAAACTATGAATCTAGAGAGTATAAGTGATGAATTTTAAAATTTTCTTAAATTTAATTTTTAAATTTATAAATTATTATACCCAGCAATTTTCTAAGTCTCTATAAATAATTATGTTGGATATACCCAATTCATTCTGTCAAGCCACTAAGGATTATTGTATCATAGGTTGTGAATAATTTACTTATTTTAATATATATTTTAATATATAATATATATATTTAATTTATTAAAATGTATCAACTGTATATTTCCCTCAATCATGTAATAATATAATAAGAAGTTAGAATACTACTTAAAAATAATACCAAGTCACAATTTAATAGATGCACCAATTTCCTGTGAAAGTAACCATTAACTTCTTAAATTCTAATAAATTGAAATGCTTTTCTATTTGATGAAATATTTTCACCCATATTTTCTATGAGCAAGTTAAATATAATATAATTTAAAGGTGTGAAATGAGATCTTCTTTCTGTTTCCTTAATGAAAGCCACTTTATGCATCAATATTCACAAGTTCTACTCTGAATATCAAATGTGATGATTTCAAAGCCCTTTTTTGGTATGTACCATGCTGTTGGTACTGCAATCTAGTAAGCAAATTGAAAATACAATAACAGGTTTCGACCAGATCTTATGGGGCTTGTTTTTGCAATATTTTCATATTTTTTAGTCTACATCTATACAGTGGTTCCCAAATCATTTCAAAAGTTAGGAAAATTTGCATATTGAATTCTGACCCTATAATTTCCTAACTGTTTTAAGACCTTAGGCATTTGATTATTCAATAAGCATCTATTAAGTTAATATAATTTATTCAATTTATTTATAAGCATTAGATTTACAAAGAGGGAAGTGAAATATTTCATTTATGTTCATATGCGTGTGTTTGTGTATGTATGTATATATGTAGGGGTGTGTGTGTGTGTGTGTGTGTGTGTGTGTGTGTGTGTGTGTGTGTGTAACTTCCCTAGCTATCACTTTGAAAGCAGGGAATAAGGAATATAAGGTGTATGTATATGCAGGAATGCTTGTAACGTGCCATCCACACATAAATATACTATTATATCATAAGGAACCCAACATACAGAGGAGGATCTGCTGTACCAGTTCTTAAATCTACTTTTCTAAAAGGAAAGCAGCTTTTGAGGGGTCAACAATCACTTTAATCAAGTACATATATCATTCACTTAATTCGGAAGAAAAAGTCAGTACCCTGAACTTAAGAGAAAATGTGAACAGAGACATAAAGATCGACAGGGCTTCCAACTGTCTGACCATAAGTCTCATCTGGCCAAACAAAAACTTCCAATGAGTGTGTGTGTGTGTGTGTGTGTGTGTGTGTGTGTGTGTGTGTTCGTGTTCATCCTTCGTTGCTGAAGAAGACCATGCCATCAGAGACATGATGGCATGACTTGCACTTGACTTTGTTTTTTGAGTGAGGGAGGGCTGTGCAGGTCATCAGCCTCACTTCTCCTCCAGAGCCATCTGAATCCAGTGACCAGACATTCATCAGGATGACTGGAGATGACCCAGGATGAGGCAATTGGGGTTAAGTGACTTGCCCAAGGTCACACAGCTAGTGAGTGTCAAGTGTCTGAAGTGAGATTTGAACTCAGGTCCTCCTGACTCCTGCACTGGTGTTCTGTCCATTGCACCACCTGGCTACCCCTCCAATGAGTAAGCCCCAAAGTAAAACCTCACCTCAGAGTTATTTATACACTTTTCAGAGCCAGAGGGCATCACAACCCTTGAGAACCCATTGCCTCATTAGAAATTAAGAAAAGGTGTGGGCATCCCCTAATCATGCTTCCCTTAATGGGTAGGCCCATCTATGTATGGGGAAGATCTTTAACTCTCATTAGCATTGCAACTATTCCTCTGTGTACCTATGCATATGCATATACATAAATATATAACACATACACAATACATACATAGACAATAGATACATAAGGTGGTTTTTGAAGGGAAGGCACTAACAGCCGAGGGAATCATGAGAAGCTTCATGTAGAAAATGACACCTGAGCCTTGAAGGAAAGGAGAGACTCTGAGACAGAAGTGATGAGAACATATATTCTAGGAATTGGTAACAATAAATGCAAAGCCACAAAGATAGGAAATGAAGTACTGTGTTTAAAGAACAATAACGCAGTTTGGTCAGACTGTGGTGTATATAAAAGGTAGTATTGTATAATAAGATTTAAAAGGTAGAGTGGACGTAGATTATGAAAGGCTTTAAATGGCAGGCAGAAGACTTGATATTTGATTCAAGAGTTAATTGAAAGTCATTATAGTTTGAATAGGGGACTGACATGGTTAAACTATGGCTAAATTATGGGAAAAAGGTATTTTACCTTTCTTAGTTTCTTCATCCATAAAATGAGATAGTCATGAGTCTGATTATTAAATATATTATCCTATGATTTCAAATCACAAATCATTTTAGTGACTCGAGGGTGGAAAATATTTCTGCTTCAGCCTTAACCAAATCCTCTGTCAGTCTTTTTCTTTCTATTTAGAAAAACATAATTCTGGCCCTTCAACGTGAGATGTATTTTGACCAGTTTTAATGCTGTGGTATTTCAGGGATTTTGACACAGAATAGACTCTACCCTTTAAGTGACAACTAGGAGATAATGGAGAATTTTTGTTTCCCTATCAAACAATTGCCAAGATAGGTTTTCTTTTATGCATGTTAAGTTTGATTTAATAATGAATATGTATGAGTATTGCTTAGTAGTCTTAGGGGAAAAGTTTAGTCCCCTTAAGACACCAAACTCATCTGACTTTTTGTATCAGCCCCTCTGGCCTAGCCTACTATGTTTATTTTCTGACTGACTAGACTGTCCCTGAAAGGTAGGCAGAAAATGTGAACACATTGTTTTTTATACATGTTCCTTCAGGGAATGGTCTTTGTGAAGAGAATTTGTGGCTATTTAATTATAGTCATGCTTCCACTGAGCTTAGTTACAATAAAAATTGGCCCTTCGTCCATGGAAAAGGTCTAGAAAAGTAAGTTTGATATATTCCCCCAATATCATACGCTACATGGACTCTGAAACTAGGCTGAATATAGAAGTCATGTCAGGTATTTAGGGGTATTATTTACTATTCTTGGTGATTAAGTAAAATAAAGCTCTCACACTTTCCTCCTGCTTAAGAGAACTTTGAAAGCCATAAGAAGAAGACCATCTTAAGAATCAAGATGAATTGACTCCTAGTTATCTGGAGATTTTTCTACTATTGATGGGGTACAGATTCTGGGAACCTCCTTGAAATCTTCATGCATCTTGCCCCTTGATCTGGTATTCCCTTGAGGCCATAAGCTTTTCATTATTGCTGTGTTCAGTTACCTCTGACTGCTTCCCATCCTTGATTCTATAGCCCTCTAACCTAGGAGTACCCCACCTACTTCCCACCCTAGCTCTCCATTGTTTGTTACCTCCCAATTGCCTCTAGCTGTTTCCCACCCTTGATCACATCAGAATCCCACACTGTCTTGGTTCTGACCTCTAGTCACTCCAGTCCCATCAAGATCCTCCTTAGACTTCTTCTCAAGACCCTCCTAAACCCCTCCTCCCATCACCTCAGATTATTAGATCACCCCCAACACCTTCCCACATTCTTTTTGCATATAAGGTCCTTCTTGCCTCCATGAAGGCACTCAGATTCAGTCTAACTCAAGATTTTATCTGGCTTGTTAATGGTTGTTGTCCTTTGTTTTCAAAGAGGACCAAAATGATATCACCATGATAAAGTGAAGTTTCAATATGTCTTGACTGTGGCTGATCAGACCCATAGGAACTCAGAATGCTCTACCACAGGTTGGTCACAGATAGTCCCTGTAAATATTTGGGGTGGATTGCTCATCCTACTTTTCCTTTGTGCTGTCTCAATTCTGCTTTGTTCATAGAGCACAGCATCCTTTCCAGTATGGGCATGCCATGCTGAGCGGTCCCATGCTAGCATCTCCCCATATTGCACAGTCAAATCCAAAGTTTTTGAGATTGTACTTGTATCACTTCTTCTGACCACCATGTGATTGCCTGCCACCATGTGAGTTCTCCACAATATTTCATGGTCTTTTTGGCAAACATACATTTTGCATTTGAACAGCGTGGCCATCCCATCAGAGTTGCACTTTCTGAAGTATAATTTGAATGCTTGACAGTTCAGCTTGAGCAAGGACTTCAGTGTCTGGTACCTTACCCTGCCAGGTGATCTTCAGAATCTTCTTAAGATAGTTCAAATGGAAGCGATTCAGTTTCCTGGCATGGTGCTGGTAGACTGTCCATGTTTCACAGGCATACAGCAGTGAAGTCAGCACAATGGATCTGTAGACCTTCAGTTTCATGGTCAGTCTAATACCTCTTCTCTCCCAGGCTTTTCTTTAGAGCCTTCCAAACACTGAGCTAGCTCTGGCAAGGTATGCATCAACCTCAATGTGTGTGTAATACATCCCTACAAAGTACACTATCAAGGTAAGTGAAGTTATTCACAGCATTCATACCATTTGTTGTAACCTATGCTTCCATGTATGGATGATGTGGTGGTGGCTGATGGTTAATTGTTAGGCCAAAGTTAGCATAGGCAGCAGAGAATTGATCTGTACTTTGTTCCATCTCAGCTCCAGAGGCTGCATTGAGTACACAGTCATCTGCAAACAGAAAATCATGCACGAACACTCCCTTCACTTTGGTCTTGGCTTGTAGCCTTTTCAAATTAAAGAACTTACCATCAGTATGGTAGCTGACCTTTATGTCGTGGTGATCCTTATTGAAAGTATTTGACAACATGGCTGAAAACATCATGCTAAAAAGTATGGGAACAAGCACACAGCCCTGTTTCACTCCATTGGTGACTGGGAAGGCATGAGAGCATTATCCACTCTCCAGAACCCGGGCAAATGTGCCATCATAAAATTGATATACAATACTGATGAACTTCTCCAGACAACCAAATTTTGACATAATTTTCTTTACACCCTCAAAGGCCTGGATCAGATCTACAAATATTGTGGACACACTTCTGTTCTCCTCCTGGCATTTCTTCTGGAGTTGTCAGGCAGCAAATACCATATCAACTGTTCCTCAGCCCTTTCTGAAGCCACACTGGCTCTCAGGTAGATGACCATCTTTCAGGGGAAGGATCAGTCTATTAAGGAGGCCTCTAGCAAGAATTTTGCCAGCAGTGACCAAGAGAGAGACTCCTCATGATTGCTGCAGGACAATCTATTACCTTTACCTTTATAGAGATGGACAATGGAGGCATCCTTGAACTTTTGGGGGATAACTTCCTCTTGCCATATAACCTGGAAAATTTCAGTCAGCTCTTAGATGAGCAATGGTCCCCCTCCCTTGTAAATCCCAGCTGGAATAGAATCAGCACCAGGTGTTTTGCCACATGAAAGGAGCCTAATGGCCCTCAAAACCTCTTCTTCAATTGGAAGTTCAGCTAAGGAAGGGTTGGCTTCAACCTGAGGTAAATGGTCAATGGCCTCAGCATTATTTGATGATGGTCTCTTGAGAACCCTAAGGAATTGTTCAGCCCATCTCTCTAGGATCATGTCCTTATCACTAATCAGTGTGGCTCCATCAACACTATTTGTGATGCACCATAGGTTTTTGGTCCATAAATAGCTTTCAAAGAATCATAAATGCATTTTGGATTGTTACTATCAGCATAAAACTGAATTTCATCTGCCTTCTTACTGAGCCAGGAATCCTGCATCTCTCTAATCTTTGCTTGTACTTTGCTTTCAATGGAATTAAGTGCTGCCTTCTTATAGGTGGATGAACTATCCTGCTGGTCAATCCTGTGGAGTTCATGTTTTTCATTTAGCAGCTTCTGAATTTTCCCATCATTTTCATCAAACCAGTCTTGGTGTTTGTGAGTGTCCTGACCCAGATGAGCAAATGCAGTGCTGTACACCAAATCTCTGAAACCTGCCTGATTCTTTTCTGCTCCACTGTTACCAACTGTGTATTGGCTCAACTTTCCCTCCAAGTCAGCAGCAAACTGTTCTTCCTCAGAGAAGAGTTCTAAGTGTTTGACATTAATTCTTTTGGTAGTCGTTTTGCCTTGGGGTCAGTGCTTTTGATGAATGTGAATATTTAGCTTAGAAAGGATAAGTCTATGATCAGTCCAGCACTCTGCACCACATATTACCTTTGTCCCTCTCACATCTTGTCTGTCTCTTCTTCTTACAATACATAGTCTATTAGATGCCAGTGTTTGCTACGAGGGTGCATCCATAAAGTTTTATTGCATTTAGGTAAATGGAAAACAGTGTTGGCAATAAGAAGGTCATGTGATGCACAAGTCTTCAACAGTAAATGACCATTGCTGTTGCTTTTTTTCAACTCCATTCCTCCCTGGGACTCCCTGCCAAGTCTGGTAGCCTGAACCTACTCAAGCATTAAAGTCACCCAGAATTATAAGCTTGCCCTCTTTTGGCACATTGATGATAAGGGTCTCTGTTTCTTCATAAAATGTTTTTTTTTTTCTTTGATCTCATCAGGGTTCATCATGGTGGGAGCGTAGGCACTGATGATTGTTAATACAAGCACCAGAAATGGTGAGGCTTCTTAAGAGCCAACCCAATATGGCAGATCTTAAATAAACTTTACTTTTCTCTGGCTGTAAGAAGAGTTGGATCGAATTCACTCAGGCAGGACCTGGGATGTTGGTATTTTGGAGTCCCAAACACCCCAAACCTCAACAGTATGGTTCTCTGTCCTCCATACTTAAGAAAGTATGACCAGGTTCATGGCCTCCAATATAATGACTGGACCAATGACCTACTAGGACCTGAGAGGTCAGGCCCAAAAAGCACCTCCTAGGTACTTGGAGAGCAAGAAGGAGATAGGGAGATGGAGGAGGTTTACATACTTTATAGTCTTGGCTGGAGAATAACTTGAGATTGGTGGTATTCCTGGTCAGGGAACCATAACTTTGAGGTTTGAGGTGTTTGGGACCCCAAATACTGACACCCTGGGTCCTACTCGAATGAATTCAATGTAAGCCTTCTTACAGCCAAAGAAAAACAAAGTTTACTTAAGATATGCCATATTGGGTTGACTCTTAAGAAGCCCAACCGTTGGCAAGACCCTTAAGGAATCTGAGCATTTGTGCCACTAATGCCAGGAGGCCAGATAGAATCTGAGCACTTTCATGAAGACAGGAAGGATATTATATAAAAAAAGACTGTGAGAGGGAACTGGGGGTGGTCTAGTAATCTAGTGTGATGGGAGGAAGGGTATAGGGAGGTTCTTGAGGAGGAGTCTAAGGAGGATCTTGATGTGATTGGGGTGACTAGAAGTCAGAACCAAGAGAGTGGAATTTTGATGTGATCAAGAGTGGGAAACAACTGGAGGCAATGGGGAGATAACAGACAATGGAGGGCTAGGGTGGGAAGTAGGTGGGGCCCTCTAGAGGTTACAGACAATAGAATGCTGTAGAATCAAGGACAGGAAGCAGCTGGAGACTACTGAACAAAGTGATAATGAAAGGCACATGGCCTCAAGGGAAAGCCAGATTAAGTGGGAAAATTGATGGAGAGTTCAAGGGAGTCCCCAGAGTTTGTACCCCATCATTACCATGCTGAGTAAACATCAAGCCAGAAATATATTAGTGAATATTATTAACGTGTGTAACCTATATCAGTTCACTTATATTCTTGGAATGGGAAGGAGTGGGAAGAAAGGAGGGAGAGCCTTTGAAAGTCAGCATTTTTTAAAAATTACTGTTAAAAATTGTTTTTACCTGTGATTAAGGGAAAAACTTTAAAAAACAGTTTTTTATAATTAAAGATGACTATAAATTTCTCAATAATTTCTGTGGTAGATCACCTGGTGGAAATTTCTACTGACTTTTGTAGCTTTTGATAATTGAAAATGTACTTTCTCTGAAATCAGAAGAGCCAATACAATATCTAAAATGAGAATTAAATTGTAACTCTGTTTATGCCTGAGAAGTATTGCCTTTTTCTTTTGTTTCTCTTACTAGTCTATCTCTGAATGTGAGTTACATATTTCCCTGCCATATTCCCTTAGTTCTAGAAATGGGTGTACATCATCCTTTTCTCTTTCAGTGTTTCTGATGTTCTCATTTCCTCCTTCAATATAGTTCTCTGTACTTTTTCATCCCCCATTGTATCATTTGGGAGTGGTGTTGAAAACTGAGAAACTCTCATGATGAGTTCTCATTGTCCTAGCATTATGTTCATGTTCATGTCATTTTAATAAGCATACCTACTTCTTTGTGTATTCCAAGATTTCCAATGAAATATTTTTTCTTTTTTTCTATTGGTTTATAATTTTCTTGCAGAAATTGCTAATTTGTGTGTGCACACATACACACAGAAAATAGTATCTCTTATGGAAGCTTTTTTTGTCCAGTATGAGGTTATGCTTTTATTCAACTTCAATAAAATAATTCCAATTCCCCAAAGAAGTCAACATAATAAAGTAAATTAAAATTTAGTCATGTATTATAATTAAATTGAAATCTTTGGAATTTTATGATATGTTTCCCAACTTGAGAGTCAGAATAGCATAGTGGATAGAGAGCACATCTCATAAAAAAGACTTGTGTTTATGTTCTCTGACATATACCGATTGCACAGAGGAAGTTCCTATGTCATTGAAATCCCAAGTCCATTCTCTGTCCCCATCCCTAAATCTTAATTTTCTCTAGATTTTTTTTATTATGATGGAGAAGTAATGTTTGTACAGAGATTTGGTTTACTTTCTGAAATATATACCAAACTAGATTATTTCTTACATAAATATTAATGATATTCCAAAACTGCCTTTTATTTGATTGGAAATTTCTTTTTAAGAAGTCTTTGTATGTTTACTCTATGTGGTGTGATGTTGTTATGGAACTGAAATGGATACTTTTTTTAATAGAAATGGGTTGACGGAGGCCTTACTAATGGCCTTCCTATCCTGCCTATGGGGCGAACAGTGACCGTTTCACCTTTTAGTGGTCGATTAGATATCTCCCCAGAAGACAAAGGACAGCTGGACCTATACATTAATATTGCAAATCAAGATATCATGGTAAGCAATTTTTTAGTTATTCATAAAATTTGAATGATTAATTCTCCGAGGAGTATGCACTAAATTTAACAACCTCCAAAGCCATTTTTAATTTTAAAAAATATTTATATTTTGAATATGTTAGATAAATAATTAGGATATTGCTTCGAAATATTTACATTATAACAAGCAGAATAAAAAGTACTGAACACTTTCTGTTTATATTTTTTGAACACTCTCCTGACAAACCTTACTATCTTTTCATTCATCATTATTTTTATTTTTCCCCATTTTTTTGAGGCCAGTTTCACAATCAGTTTTGAATTAGGTCCTTTGTTTAAAATTATTACAATAATAAAGTATATAAGATATATTAGATCAGGTAAAAATCCTTATGAGTATTAATAAGTAAAATATTAAATTGTATTGTATTGTTTTTATTATGGATTCTGCATTTTTGTTATTAAATTAATCTGTAGGAAGCAAGTTTCTACTGACAAATTCACATCTGCGTTCAATGTCTCTTACGTCTCATAATTAAAATTTGTTTCTTTTCATTATAGTTGTCTATGGCCAATCTGATAAGACTAAATCACGCTCTTTTCCCACCAAGCCAGAAGAAAATGGAATCATTGTATCAAAGTGGATTTGACGATGCTACCAAGTTTTTACTAAAAGAAAATTGGTTTGAACAGAATACTTAAAGTTTATTATGTGAAACAGAACTTCAAGGACTTCTGGAATAGATTCTAATTAAACCTGAAAAATTCCATCATCTGTCAAAGTTTTCTGTGTCAATTGTAAAGAGAATAAAATATCATTTTTAAAATTAGGACTTGTAAATATCATTAAAAAGAGCACACTCAAATGATAGACATTTTTAAAGAACACTGATCTTTTATAAAAATGAGTCTTACTGCATTTTAGGAAACATAGTTTCAATCTCACTTTAGATTCTTACCAGTGTGTGACACTAGGCATGTCACTTATCTTCTCTGCACTTCAGTTCCCTCATCAATATATGGATTTAAAAATGTTTAATTTTCCTTCCAGCTCTAAAGCTTTGATCTTATGATCTCATATTCTGGAATAGACAATGGATTGTTAAAAATGAAGAAAGAATATTTTAGACCCCCTAAGGAAATGGTAGTAAAACAATACTCATTGCTGTCATGTGAACTGTACTGTGTCTCTAGTACGATGGCCTCCTGTCCACCTGCCCTCATAAGTACAGTACTAGCTTAGTTTAACTCAAAGAAATGCTCTTTCAGAATGTACTGTTCCTTTCAGGAGGGACTCTTAGAGGCTCACTACAGGAGTGTGGCATAGGAGTTGAGACCAATTATCTCACGAGAGGGCCTGTAAAACCAAGGGGGAAAGCTCTTTAGGATTTGTTCCATTTCTTATGTACCGTTGAATTAGTTTGAGTTAAGGTATGGGATCAGATCAGGAGCCTAAGGCAAGAGGAAACTAATAGGAATTCCAGAGGTGACCTTAGAACTGACTTGTTCTTTCTTTTTCCTCCATAAATGTCCTTTCCCTTGTTTCCCAACTAAAATCATATTGCTGATAGAGGAAATTATCTACACTGAACTGTTATGGCCTTAACAGCCTCAACAGTAGAACTTAGAGGCTCAAATATTAAAGGTCAGGGATCACTAAATAGCAGAAGCAAGATTCAGGAAAGTAAATAAAGCTTATAGATTTTTAAAAGTAAGGATCTTTTCAGTGAGTTTTATATCTGGTAATAATTGCCATTGGATTGCTGCTGGTTTAGAAACATGTCGTCTAAGCATCAGGAAAAAGACAAGTGAGTTCCTGGAAAGATTCCTTAGAAGACAAATCTCTTCATCTTTTCTTGTTCCAAATTCCAAAACAGTTCTGTAGATTTCTAGAACATCATAAGACTCCATTGTCATAGGCTTTTAGATGTAGAGAATCCTATCACCTATAGTTCTAATGATCTGCCTATGTTTGTGGTGTTCTAATGAAGGAGATATCACTGATGGTTTCAGCTGCAAGTAAGATGGAAAAGTCCATGGTCCTTAGGGTGTGGTGGCAAAGCAGGTGGTAATTCTTCTTTTAATATAATTTTTACTGATAAAATCATATGTTGAATCATTTCACAATGCGAAGGAATTTGGTAGCAAAAACTTTTGCGTTGGTTTATATGAATTCACTCGTACAGTTTTTAAAATCTATTTTTATGATGTTTTGTCAGGCATGAACTCTTAATTATAAGGAGACAGAAAATAAAACAACTGAATTGCTTGTCTTTAATTGTTATACATTTATTTTCATACCATTTGGAATTCCTCCTTAAATTAATTTTATGACTTTTAAAATACTGAAATAACACATTTTCAGGCTAGAAGTACTACACCCATCTTTCTGTTAAGTATGCTGCATAAAATTGCTCCAGCTTTGCCTATACTTGGTGATTTTCTTCTTGTTTTGATTGTAATTTAATTAAATTTATATATGTTTGGAACTGTTTAAGATCTTTTTAGGCTTTTATTAATGCTTATTGAAAAGTTTAATCTTTAATCATTATGGTAGACTTTGCTTTTGTTTGAAAAAGACTTGATTGCACTTTCATTATTGGACATTTTAGTTTAAAGAGGCAAATCAGTTTGCATCTGTTTTTTTTCTTTGTGAAGGGGAATATACCATAAAACATTGGAGTGCCATGTATAGACATTGTTCTGAGGTACCACACCAAATTCTTATATGAGGTATGTCAGGCATGTTTTAATTTCTCATTGCATTTGTGAGTACTCTCAGATACATGTAGATGGGCAACATTCATCTTTTATTAAAATCTTACTCATTAGCTAGATTTGGAACACAAAACCTTTTGGGACGAACACAGCAAATCTAAATAGACATCAATCACTTCTGACCTAGACCCCAGGATTGTGATTTACTATATATATATGATGATACTATGTTTTACTATAATCGGAAGTTCGGTAGGTTCCTGGTTCCCTGTTGGAGCAATTTCCTAATGTCATCAAATATGTCATTTAAAATGTCATTAGTTTATCTTTTATTGTTTTTCAGTAACATTCATCATTCTGTAACCATGGTAACTTGTCATTTTCATGGAAAAAATGAATTGGCTTTAAAGTTAAGTAGTCCTCAAAAGGAAGAAGAAATACATTCAAGAATGTAAATATATGTAGATTTCAGAAGATCACAAGAATTTTCAAAAGATCATAAGAATCTTTTGAAATCATACTGGAAGGTAAATTGAAGGTAATCTAGTAGATTTTGTATATGATTAAACTGAAGTCATATAGTAGAGCTAGGACTTAACCCACAGGTCTCATGACTTCATGACTGCAAATCCAATTCTTAATTCTTGAAAAAAACTTGAAATCCTAGTTATTGTTTTGGTAATCCTGACCAGTGAAATTATGGTCCTAGGGAACTTCCAGTCAAGAAAGTCCCTTGGCCAATGCATATTATTACTCTACCAATATTAGATATTTTGTTGTCTTAGAGCAATTTTAATCCCTACATAAACTGACCTTACAGTTTGACCATTCAGTGTATCATAATCACCTATGAATAAATAACCTTTGAAATTCACTTTGCCGGAATTTCATTTTTCAATTTTTAAAATCACTCTCAATAACTGAACAAATAAGAATCATCAATATTACTTCTTAGTAAATTTGTTATACACTTTATGTTGATAGAAATTACGATTGGATAGTATCAGTGATTTCTAGTCTTTTTGGTCTGGATATGATTAATAAGTCCAGGAGAAGAAACTCCCTCTACTAATCAAGATCAGCAATTTTTCTGTAATTTATAGTCTGAGAGAGTTTCATGGGGGTACTCACAAAAATCACATTGCCATTATGTGTCAGAGGTGAGATTTGGCTCTAGGTCTTCTTGACTTTAAAGCTGACTGCATCAACTATGCTACCGATTTAGCCTTCATTTTATGGTTAAATATTTTGAAGATATATGATTTCATTGATTTAGCCACTTCTTTTGCCAGTGCATACCATAGTC
The DNA here is from genome assembly GCA_023548195.1 of Bettongia penicillata ogilbyi. Taxonomy (NCBI): domain Eukaryota; kingdom Metazoa; phylum Chordata; class Mammalia; order Diprotodontia; family Potoroidae; genus Bettongia; species Bettongia penicillata. The sequence continues at coordinate 4,378,831 of JAJHZJ010000052.1, read as the reverse complement.
CCTCCATAACAATCTTTTTTTTAAATAATAATTTTATTTTTTTCAGTATTCTACAATCACTACCATAAAACTTAGATTATTTTTCCCCTCCCTTCACCCTCCCTGCCCGAAATGGCATACAATTTTATATAGGTTCTATACATACATTCCTATTAAATACATTTTCACTATAGTCATGTTATATAGAAGAATTAAAATGAATGGGAGAAATCATATAACAAACCAGAAAGTAAAACAAAAGAAAATGATGTGCTACATTCTGTGATTGAGTTCCAAAGTTCTTTCTTTGAGTATGGAAGGCATTTTACCTTAAAAGACCACTGGAAATTTTTTAAGTCCTTGCATTGCAGTGAAGTTCCAAGTTTACCAGAAAAAAGTCCTCACACACTGTGGTTGTTGCTGTGTATAAAGTTCTCCTGGTTCTGCTCCTTTTGCTCAGCATCAGATCATATAACTTTTTTCAGGCCTCTTTGAAGTCTTCCTGTTCATTTCTTATAGCACAATAGTATTCCATTACATTCATGTACCACAATTTGTTCAGTCATTCCCCAATTAATGGGCATCACCTTGATTTCCAGTTTTTGACCACTACAAAGAGGGCTGCTATAAATATTTTTGTACATGTGGGACCCCTCCATAACAATCTTTATGAGTTGCTATGGCTTAAAGAATTCATCAGTTGGTAACTATCATTCCAAAAATTAGCTTCCCCAAATGTATCTAGACTTGTCTGAACAATAGACACAAACATCATTATTTGAAGCCTTTCCAAGTAGAACTATACTTAATGCTTTTTTGACTTTGGGCTTATCATCCAGAGGACAGCTAGGTGGAATCAAGAAGACTCATCTTCTTGAGCTCAAATCTGGCTTCAGATAATTACTAGGTCCATGGCCCTGGGCCAGTCATCTAACCCTGTTTGCCTCAGTTTTTCCTCATCTGTAAAATGAACTGGAGAAGGAAATGGCAAACCTTTATGGTATCTTTGCCAAGAAAACCCCAAATGGTGTCAGGAAGAATTAGACACAACTGAAAAACAAAAAAAAGGTCTGAAAAATACTATGAGGAGCAGGGGGAACATCTCCCTATATTGTTCGCTTCTACTTCCTCATCCCCTTATCACTTTTTAGCCATTTGCCATTTGGGGGTTTCCAATCTGACCAAACAGCTGAAATTCTTCTCTCCAAAATTCTAAAAGTTTTTATTCAATACTTTTTCAACCACATTATTTTGCAGTTATCTTGGTGTTTATCTGTGAATAGGACAAATTTCAATTTAGTTAACATTAACTAAAGGTGACCTTTTCTAGGAATTTGGTTGTGCAAAAAAGGAGAGATATGACTGCCTTAGAGGATGGTAGGGTCAAGTGATTTTAAAGATGGGGGCAATATGGAAATTAAGTAGGAAAAAAGAAAAGACCTAGCTAGTGCTTAAAGAGACTGCCAGTGGGGTCTAGCAATGGTAAACTAAAGGGCAGCTCTGAGATGGGAGGGGTTGTGATCAAGGGAGCTTGCTAGAAAGGGCAATCTTCTCAAGACAAACACAAGAGGAAAAACCAGGGGAAGATGTTGAGTAAATTAAGGTGCAGAAATGGGAAGAATAAGGATCATGTCTTCAATTTTCTTGATCAAGTATGAAACAAAACCCACTGCTCAAAGGGAGTGGGAAAGGCTTATGTGCAGGTTGAGAGAAGGGATGATTTGTAACTGATGCTGTGCACAATTTGGTAAAGTGGAAATTAGGGAAGAGTGAAAAGGTGGTTGAAATATAAATTTGTAGAACCAGGACAGGATGTTTGTGTGATTTCATTAGCATTCACTGTCACAGCAGCAAGAGTGGGGGAAAAAACGTAGGTAGGGATTTAGAATGAGGAAGTGGTAAATGGGTAAGATATTGGAAGGCAGAGGACAAAACTGAACAGGTTAAATATAGGTTCAGATGTTGAAGGGAGGCCAGGGCAGTTTGAATGTGTGGCAAAAGAAGGGTAGAGTGACTAGAAATTGTGATGAACGCAGAATAGATTTTGGAGGAATTAAGCCAGAGAGAGATCTTTTCCAGTTTGGAATATGCAGCAGATCTTTTGTGGTCCTGATGAAAAGCATCATCACAAGATTTAGAGCTTGAAGGGACCTTAGAGATTATCTACTTCAGCACTCGCTGTTTTTAGACAAGAAAACTTAAGAGGTTTCGTTATTGTGCTCTGTCACACAATGAGCAGGTAGGGGATTTGTATCCAAGTCTTCTGCTTCTAAACACAGTTCAAAAGCTGTACTGCTTCATTGTAGTAAGCAACTTCAGCACCTATTGAAAATAGGCCAGGCCTAAGGTGAATATTTTAGGTTGGTGATATTTTTAATAAACCATTTATAAGACTTTTGTCACTGTTCTGTATATTCTCTATGGGGGTGTTGCTCTCATCTTTCTGTTACTGATGGAAATTTTAAAGAGACCTGAGAAATTCTTTGAACTTATCCATGATAATGTCCTTCCTGTGATCAAAAATCTTCAGTGACTGTCTTTTTCTAGATGGAAAAAAGCCTGGCTTATAAGACCCTCCAAAATCTGGCCACAACCTTCCTTTACATCTTTATTCAGATTATGCTTTACGTGAACTATATTTAAGTCAAAATGGATTTCTGGCTATCCCTTGCATTCAACATTTCGTTTTCTGCCTCCATGCATTTCTACAGTCAGTCTTGTATATTCCAAACGTACTACTTTCTTATTTACACTTTTATGAATCCTTACTTTCCTCCATGAATTGACTCAAGTGCCATTTCTCCCACAAGCCTCTCTCTGATCTCAGTTTGCAGGATTATAGATGTAGGGCTGAACAGGATCTTTGTTGTCTAGACCAAATCCCTCATTTTACTGATAAAGAAACTGAGGTCTGGTGAGGTAAAATGATTTGTTCAAGTTTATGCACATATATATATACATGCATCCCAACCACCCCTTTCCCCAATTTGCCCTCCCTTCTATCACTCTCTTCTCCCATCCCCCTCCCCTCTATTTTCCTTGTAGGATGATCCCCCATTGGCTGTACAACTTATTTCCCAGTTGCATGCAAAAACAATTTTTAACATTCATTTATAAAGTTTTGAGTTCCACATTCTCTCCCTTCCTTCCCTCCCGACCCACCCACATTGTGAAAGCAAGCAATTCAGTATGTCATACATGTGTAGCCATGTACACTTCCATAATAGTTACTTTGAGAAAAATTAATCACATTTCCATCCATCCTGTCCTGGCACCATTCTCTCCCTTGACCTATCCCCCCACAATAATGTTTGCTTCTGATTACCCTTCCCCCAATCTGCAGTCCCTTCTGTTATCCTCCCTCTCCTATCACCTTCCCCCCATCTTCCTGCAGAGTAAGATAGATTTCCATTCCCAATTGAATGTGTATTATTCTCTTCTTAAGCCAAATCCAATAAGAGGAAGGCTCACCCCCTCTCACCTCCCCGCTCTTACCCTCCATTGTAAAAGTTTTTTCTGGCTTCTTTTATGTGAGATGATATATTGTATTCTACCTCTACCTCTCCCTTTCTCTTTCTTTCAGTACATTCCTCTCAACAGTTAATTTATTTTATAAGTATCCTCCCTTCATATTCAGCTCACCCTGTGCCCTCTGTCTATATGTGTGTGTGTACACGTGTGTATATGTATATGTGTGTATACACACACACATATATTCACATATATATCTACACATATACCTACACATATGTAATACACACACATACACACACACACACACACACACATATTCCCTCTACCCTAATACTGAGAAAGGTCTCATGAGTTACAAATATCTTTCCATGTGGGAATGTAAACAGTTCAACTTTAATGAGTCCCTTATGGCTTCTCTTTCTTGTTTACCTTTTCATATTTCTCTTGATTTTTGTATTTGAAAGTCAAGTTTTTCTATTCAAGTCTGGTCTTTTCAACAAGAATGCTTGGAAGCACTCTATTTCTTTGAAATTCCATTTCTTTCCCCCTGGAGGATTATACTCAATTTTGCTGGGTAGGTGCTTCTTGGTTTTCATGCTACCTCCTTTGACCTTAGGAACATCTTCCAAGCCCTCTGATCCCTTAGTGTAGAAGCTGCTAAATCCTGCGTTATCCTGATTGTGTTTCCACATTACTTGAATTGTTTCTTTCTTGATGCTTATAATATTTTCTCCTTGACCTGAGAACTCTGAAATTTGACTACAATATTCCTAGGAGTTTTCCTTTTAGGATCTCTTTCAGGAGGTGATCAGTGGATTCTTTCCATTTCTATTTAACCCTCTGGTTGTAGAATATCTAGGCAGTTTTCCTTAATAATTTCTTGGAAGATGATGTCTAGGCTCCTTTTTGATCATGGTTTTCAGGTAGACCAATAATTTTTAAGTTATCTCTCCTGGATCTATTTTCCAGGTTGGTTTTTCCAATGAGATGTTTCATGTTGTCTTCTATTTTTTCATTCTTTTGGTTTTGTTTTATAATTTCTTGATTTCTCATGAAGTCATTAGCTTCCATTTGCTCCATTCTAATGTTCAAGGAATTATTTTCCTCAGTGAGCTTTTGGACCTTCTTTTCTATCTGGCCAATTCCTTTCAAGGCATTCTTCTCCTCATTGGCTTTTTTGATCTCTTGCCATTTAGGTTAGTCTCTTTTTAAAAATATTATTTTCTTCAGCATTTTTTGGGTCTCCTTTAGCAAGCTGTTTGCTTTTTCATGATTTTCTTGCATCACTCTCATTCATTTTCCAAATTTTCCTCCACTTCTCTTGCTTATAAATCCTTGTTGAACTCTTCCATGACCTGAAATCATTTCATATTTTTCTTGGAGGCTTTGGGTGTAGAAGCCTTGAACTTGCTGTCTTCCTCTGGTTGTATGCTTTGATCATCCTTGTCATAAGAAAATACCTTTTCACCAAGGAGGTAACCTTCTATAATCTTATTTTTTTCACCTTTCTCGTCATTTCCCCTGCCAGTTCCTTGCCTTTTAAGCTCTTTCTTAAGTGGACGATGTACTGCCTCAAGTTTCAGGGGTTTTTTTGCAGCTGTTTTTGGAGATATCTCTAGGGACCTGTAAATTCTCAGTCCCTCCAAAATGGTATGATCAAAGGAGAAGTGTTTCCTCCTCTCTTGGCCTGCACTCTGATTTGTGAGCAACCAAAGCGCACTTTTCTGCCCTGGAACTGCAAGTAGGATTCCCTCTCCACAGCTGCCATGAGCTGTGCCACACCAGTGTTCCTCCTCACCCCAGGACTGCGACTCAGATCAGTTGCTTGATTCCCCTACTGTCTGTAGGCTGAGAGCTCCAAAAGCAGCAGGTACTATTCCTGAGGCCTGCTCCAGTCCCATCTATGCTGATGTGTGCCACACTGGATTGTGTTCCACTCTGAGCCTAGTGCAATAGACCCTTCCTGTAAGCCTTGCAGATTGTCTTGGGTTGGAAATATGTTTCATTCTGTTATTTTATGGCCTCTGCTGCTCTAGAATTTGTTTAGAGTCAATTTTTCATATATTTTGAAGGGTTTGGGGAGAGAGCTGGGGCAGGTCCCTACTTCTATTCTGCCATCTGTAATGGCAATTATGAGAGTTGAAGATCTTCCCCACCCATTAATGGGTCTCTCCAATAAGGGAAGCTTGATTGGGGAGGCCCACACCTTTTGTTAATTTTCTAGTGAGGCACTGGTTCTCAATGATTGTGATGGCCTCTGACTCTAAAAAGCATATAAATACTCTGAGATAATGTTTTACTTTGGGAGCTTACTCATTGGAAGTGTTTGTTTGACCAGACAAGACTCTGGGCAGCTGCTAAGGAGCCACCCCCACCCCCACCCCCTCTTTGAAAACCCAGATTTTGGTGCTTCTCTCCCTGGTAACTGTGGACATAGCAGACAGTTATCTGTCTGTTGATCTGTCAGTTAGAAGCCTTATCTGTTGGTTGATCTTTGTTTCTCTGTTTGTATTTTCTCTGAAGTTCAGGGTGCTGACTTTGTCCCCTGAACTAAGTGAATGATATATGTGCTTGATTGAAGTGATTGTTGACCCCTCAAAAGCTGCTTTCCTTTTAGAAAAGCAGATCTAAGAACCTGTGATAGCAGGCCCTCCTCTGTATGTCATGTTTTATACCATCTTGTCTGTGTCCCCCTAAAGTGCTTTCTCAAATTGTGCTTATTTGCTTGCGAACAAGTTTCATCTCAATTCACCAAATTCAGTAAACATTAAAAGCCCATTATGTGAAAGCCATTATGTTGATCACTGGGGATATAAACAAAAGAATGAAAAATGGGATCTTTGTTCTTGTCTTTGTATACCTGGGACCTTGCACGTAAGGCATTTAATAAATATTTGTTTAATTGAATTGAATGGAGTAGGTCTTAGCTAGGAGGGTTAATATAACCCCTAGTCCTTAAATTGAAAGTTTAGCGCTTCACGAAAATCACTCACCACTAGTTGCCTCTCTTTGTTATTGTTAATTTGTTTTGTTTTGCTGCTATTCATAAACAGGAATGCTGTCCTTGAAGTACTATAATAATAATAAATCATAGCATATACTATTATTATACTATATATACTATCATATTATTATGCTATTATATACTATTATATTATTACACTATTATATATACTATATATATGTATAGTATATATAATATAAATACTATATATTCCTTCAAGGGAGGAAGTACTGTTCTATTATGAAACTTACTTTCTCTGTATTACCTTTTAAACTCACAAAATGAATGAAGAGCAGGAAAGTTGCTATGTGTATGCTTTAACCAGCTTCTAGTTAGTGGAATATCTCTTCAAAACCTGGCAGTTTTTACATATGTAGAACATAAAACCAAGAACATAGCTTAAAAATATTCTATCTGGCATCAGGAACTTTCATTTTAAATCATTGTTGTGAATAAAATGTGATTATCTTAATGAGATGCTATAACCATCTGCTTACAATGACTTTTAACACACCATCTTTTTGATGGTCTCTTCCATGCTGCACAATATACTGGTAGATTCTACCAGGATGATGTGAATTGGGATCATCAAAGTCTTTTTGTGATAATCTTTGCATCTGGTAGATCATGGAATAATGAATGCTCAGATTTATAATCTGTAGTAGCTCTGTGCATATCTATAATTTCCATTCTGGTCTCAGAATTAGCCTATTGTTTCATTCTTTACAGAAATAATGTGTGCTCTAAGTACACAAAATAGATTTTTTGCAAATTTATAGTGTAGACTGAGGCATGCTTGTATGTTGTAATAATCCTGCAAATAGATGTTTCCTTGAAATTCTGCTAGTTTATTTAGGAGTCTTATTTTAAACCAACAAGGGTCCACATCCAGTGAGTCTCATTTGCATAGTAGTTTGATGTAGGTCCATGTATATTTTCTTTTTGTTTCTGAATAAATAAAGAACAGGGCTATATTTATGTTTTAAACTGCTCTGAATTTTATGGACCAAGAACCTTCCACAGCTGATCAATTTGCAGTTGAAATGGGGAATAGGAATTGATGAATTCTTTCTCTTATTTGAGAGAAGTGGAATTGACTTACTCTGCATCTAGATTAGACTTTGAGAGTCCCAGGGCAGGCGTTGTTTTCTTTTTTTCCATATGAACAGCAATAAGCTAGTTAAGACCTTAGGGTGGGGTGAATGAAATGACCATTCAAGGTCCCATCCCTCCAAAAAAATCTGCTAAATAGAATACCACTCATTAGTTTCATAAATATGACATGACTGAAATACACAGTTAAATTGTACAAAGCAGGGGAAAAAGTAATTCTTGTGAAGTCCTGCAAAAGATTTCCAAAGTGCAGAAATAAATCCAATGTAGGATGAGATCCTAAATATAATTTGTGGGTATGTATTTGAATATATCTGTAAATACATAATACTCTGTCAGTGATGTTAAACTCAGATAGAAATACATCTTAACATCAGCATGTTGATTTAGAAAACCAAATTACCGTTATCTATGTTGTATTGTTTTTCCTTTTGTTCAACTTTTTCTAGTTACATTTTACTATAGTTGGGCTAGACTGAAGAGTTTTGTGCCCTGCACCAAGTTTTGATACCCCTGCTCTAGATATAGACCGAAAATAAAGCAAGTCCCCTCCTCTCTTTTTGACCAGGAGTTACTTTAACAAATTACTACTCCAGGGTAATAGGTTTCACAAATTCTCACAAAAATGATTGATAGATATTTTTTCAAATTACATAACCCCATAAAATGTTTATGTGCTGTGTCATATATATATGTGTGTGTATATATATATATATATATATATACATATATATACACTCTTAATGTAGAATATTAAGCTTAGAAAGAACCTCAGAGTTCTTTTATTCCAACATATACCTGAGAAGGATCCAATAAAATCATACTTTTAGTAATCATCATCATCATCATCAGCTTAAATCATAGAATCAAGTGTTTGATTTCAGTTCTTAAAGCCTCAGAGAATACTTACTTATGGGCCTGTCAGATGTCCATGTCAATTTAGGGTACTAATTCTTTTAGCTAATGAGGTTATAGTTAAGGGACCAAAAGGCAATGGCCCCAACTTCTACTCTGATGACTGCAAAAAAAAAAAAAAAGACATCTGACCTTATAGGTGGTTCTCTATGGACAGTGTATGGGAAAACATGGATAAGAATTGAACAGGTTGTGTGCAGAAGTACACAAAGATTGTCATCTGTGGTGATCAGGGGAATAATAACCCCATCAGTGAGATTCTAGATTCTTTGAAAATATTGAAGTCTGCGAGATACTATACTAGATGTTGAGAAGGCAAAGATAAAAAGTGATATTCTCTCTGCCTGCAGAAATGTTACATTCTAATAAGGGACATGCAGACAAGTAATTTGTAAAATGTAATATGGTAAGGGCAAAGGAGAAATACAAAAACAGAGCTATAAGAAAATGAATAGAAAGAGATCACTTTTAGCTGGGTGCACCAGGGAAGGCTTTATGGAGGCAGTGGTTACTTAGTCTTCAAGGAAGAAAAGGATTGGAATAGGCAAAGATGTGAAGGGAATGAATCCCAAGCAAAGAAAAGAGCCTGTGTAAATGCATGGAGGCAGAAGAGGGCAGCATGAGATTGAGGAACAGCTAGAAGTCCAGTTTGATAGGAATCTAGAATGTATAAAGCGTGTGAAATAAAAGAGGAAAAGTAGATTGCAGGTGAGCTTTAAATGTTAGAATAAAGAGTTTGCATTTTTGTCCTGTAGGGAGTAGGAGGTCCGTGTAGCATTTTAATAGGAGTATTACATGGTTAGACCTATGCATTAGAAAACTTACTTTGGCAGTTGTTTGAAGAATGGATTGGCAATAGGAGAGCACAGAGATAGGGAAACCAATGCAAAGGTTGTTAATCGGTCCAAGAGGGGAAGTAAAGGAGGATCTGAACCCAGCTGGTGGCAATAAATGGAAAGAGAGATAAACTGGAAATAGAATTGCCAGGAATTAACAACTAGGAAGAATCAACTAGCTAGGTGGCTTATAAGATGATAGTGCCATCAAAATAAACAGGGAAGTTGGAAGAAGTTGCAGAAGGATGAGGGACATTATGAGTTGGAATAAGTTGTTTTATTAGCTGGTCAGCCTGACAAGATCTTTTGAACAGTAGATAATATAAACATCTGATTTCCCCTCTTTGATATTTGAAAGATCTCAGAAATCTTCAGTGGCTCCTAATAGCCTCAAACCTACAGACTTCTTCAAGCAGTCTGCAGACATCTTCATATTGTAATAACATGTCCCACTCTGCCTAGAGAGCTATAATACTGTGCATATACTTTGACCCAGCAATGCCACTACTAGGTCTATACCCCAAAGAGATCAAAGGAAAAAGAAAAGGTCTTATATATACAAAAATCTTCACAGCAGCTCTTTTTGTAGTGGAAAAGAATTGGAAGCTGAAAGGATGCCCATCAACTGGGGAATGATTGAATAAGTTGTGCCATATGAATTGTGGTGGTACTATTTTGCTAGAAAAAATGTTGAGTAGGATGATTTCAGAACAGACTTGGGAAGACATATAAACTGATACAAAGGGAAGTGAACAGAACTAGGAGAACATTGTAGCAGCAATATTTTACTTTTAATCAAGACAATGATTCAAGACAATTCCAAAGGACCTATGATGAATAAATGCTATCTACCTTCAGAGAGAAATGATGTACTCTGAGTGTAAATCAAAGTATAATTTTCTCACTTTATTTTTCTTGGGTTTTTTTGGCAATATGATTAATATGGAAATATGTTTTGCATGATTTCATCTATACAGTTGATATATTGTCTTCTCAGTGAAGGAGTGGGGGTAGGGTTGGTAGAGGAAGAAAATTTGAAGCTCAAAATTTTTTAAAATGTTAAAAATAAGGTATAAATTTAAAGTGTAAGAAAAAAAAGAATTTGTTATGTAGTTATTATCATCTTTACTTTGCCTTTTCCAGGTTGAGATGCCCATAGCTTATTGTTTGTTTCAGATATAGTGTAATTGTGACTTCTCATATTTGTCAGTTTCTTTTAAATAGATGTTCATCTTGATATTTGTTCTTACCAGTCAATATTTTTAGTTAATTTTTTAAAATTTTATATCGTAGTCATTTCAGTCATTTACTTTCCCCTACCTTTTCTTATGAGAAAATTTTGGGCAGAGCCAAGATGGCAGAGTGAGAGCAATTACTCACCTAAGCTCTTAGACAAACTCCTTCAGATACCTCTAAAAAGAGAATCTGACCAAATTTTGGAGGGGCAAAATCCAATAGGAGACAGACTGTGGCAGATTCACAGCCCAGGACAGATTGGAAGGTCCATGGGAAAGTTCTGCTCCATGGGGATGGAGGAGCACATACTGTGCAACACATCGTGTCCCTGCCACACTGAACAGGAAGCCCTGGGTGATCAAAGGCAGCAACTGCTCTGCAGAATCTTGGGCATATCAGCCCAGGATAGGAGTCCAGTGGAACCCAGTGAGTGAGAGCTGCAGAGCCCCAGGTATCTGCACTGACTGCTCCTGAGACTATCAGCCTGCAAATTAAATGTTTGTAAGTCACCTACTTGAACTTCCAGTAGCCGATATGGTGGAATAATCAGTAAATACTCTCTTCCCCCCTCCCCTTCTTGACCTTGAAAGGACCATAAAATACTTCCCCAGAAAAATTCTGGAACAGTGGGATCAGCAAAAGGGGTAAACGGTCTCATAGCACATGAGACTAGAAAAATCACTAAAGAGGATTCCTCTGACTGTGGTGGAAGGGAACCAATGCAGGGCTAGAGCTGTCCCAGACAGCCCCACCTCAGTGAACTGGAGGAGATCTGGAGCCCCAGGAGGCTAGAGCCCTGCAACCACCAATACCAGGACCCTAGAATGCCTCAGCATCCCAGGGAAAATGGGAAGACACTAGGGCAGTTGAGATCACCAAATGCTGAGCTTATTTTTGCTCTAGCTTGTCAGAAGAGATGTCCTGTGGCCAGAGCACCCCTCCCCTACACTTAACAAGGTAGCTCCAGGGTAAATCTGGGGATAAACAAAAAGATTCCACCTGACCTCTACTTTCTCACATCAGCCAGCTCAGCACCAGGTAAGTAGTAGCACTTTAGCTTCTAGCTGAAAGAACCAGAGGCAACAACACACAAAGCCTCATCATTATGAGTAAGAAGCAAAGCAGGAAAGAAAAGACCGTGGAATCTTTCTATAGGGACAAGGACCAAAACATGAATACCGCAGACATCAGCATTGAGACTGTACTCCCATCTGAAACTTCAGAAGGGACTATCAACTGGTTGCAAGCACAAAGAGTGCTCTTGGAAGAGCTGAAGAAGGATTTTAAAAGCCAAATTAGAGAAATAGAAGAAAAACTGACCAAAGATTTTAAAAGCATGGAAAAAGAATTCACTGAAGAGAACATATCCTTTAAAAGGAAAACTGGACAAATGGAAAAGGAAGCGCAAAACCTAACTGGGAAAATTGGACAAATGGAAAAGAAAGTACAAAAACTAACTGGAGAAAATAATTCCTTAAAAGGAATAATTGGACAAATAGAAAAGGAGATGCAAAAGTTAACTAAAGAAAACAATTTGATAAAAATTAGAATTAGGCAAGTAGAAGCTAATGACTCTATGAGACATCAAGAATCAGTCAAACAAAATCTAAAGAATGAAAAGATATAAGAAAATGTAAAATATCTTATGAGAAAATTTTTAAAATAGCTAAGCAAACCATTGCCTTTTGAAAAGATATGCAACATTTTAGAACAATAGTTCCCCACTGCTCCAATGAAAGAAAGAAGATACTAGTCAATAAATAGTCTAATTCTGAAATGACTTCTGTTTTGGCAAAACAATTTTTAAGCAATTATCATGTACAAAGTACTATAATTCTGTCCTTTAAGACACTGTCATATTCGTATTCAATAATTGTAAATGATGAGTAATGCATGACCCTTTTTCTTTTTCCCAAATGAATTTGTGTGCCTACTTCTTGAGGTGGGAAATGATAAGAATCAAATAGATTGGTCAAGAAGAAGCTCATTATTTCAAGTATCATTTAAAGTCACTTTAGGAGATAATGAGATTCAGGTAGGTTGATCATAGAAATACTGATGAAATGGGTTGTTCCCCCTCCTCTTCTTTCCCCCTTTCCTGTCTCCTCAAATAGGTTAAACAGTGGAATAATGAGTACCTAGATATGCATGAGTTTCTGCCCCCTTGCCTACATGCCCCTGGTTACTTCACCTTCCTGTCCCTGATTACCTCATCACCCTGCCCATGGCAGGTTTTCCTCTAAGAATCCTTCTGACTGAAGAGAGGGGATAGAGAGGGGAAAGTATACACTTTCTTTTAAGGAGTTGTTTTCATCATTAAGGAGTGGCTGTCTCCCTTAAAAAGCTTCCCTCTCTTAAGTTGGAGTCTCCCTTAAACTTGGGGCAGTGACCTTGCTTAAGAAGAAGCCTGCTTGATGTGCTACCAGGAATAAATGCCTTTACTTGATTTGAAGACAACAGCCTAAGTGAATTTTTTCAAGACAACCCCACCAAAAATACACCTTGCACCTCATCATTTGCACTATGAATCTCAATAATAAATATTTTCCACTTCGCATTCATTGTCTTCCAATGCTTTCCTCAAAGAAAATATCCATGATCTAGATGTATGAGACATCTGTATAGTCTACAAGTCATTGACTTTTTTCAATTCTTAATGCCAAACCATATTTTTCAATAGAATTTTTATCATCCTGTTGGAGTTGCACAAGTTCTGCTGGTTTGATTAGAAGGATTTTGTGTATTTCTACTTAGAATTTATGTGCTCACACTCTGCAGGAGTTTTTTGAAACACTGAATTTATCTTCATTGTCCTTTTATTTATAATAACATTACCAAATATCTCATGGAAGGATATTTTTTGTTGCCCTAAATTAATAACTTGTGAAATATCATCCATGGTTTTCACATTTTAATTGATTCCTGAGAGATTGCTAAAGCTAGTCTGAGAAGAATTATTTATAGCTGATACAAAGTAGAAGGAGTAGAACCAGGAAAACAGTTTATATAATCACACCCATGATATAATGATAACCAACTGTGAAAGACTTCATAAAAATCTAATCAATATGATAATCCATCACAATTCCAAATAACTCATGGTGAAAAGTGCTATCCATCTCCAGATAGAGAAAAAATTGGTTCAGAGTACAGATTGAAGCATTTTTTTGTCTTTTTCTTTTTCTGAATATAGCTAATGCATAAATGCATTTTTAGATGATTTCATTTGTGTGATGAATATTGTATTTCTTGCCTTATGAATAGATAGAAAAGGGGTGGAGAGGAGAAAATTTGGAACTGAAAATAAAATAAAAAAAAAAAAAGATTCCTAAGATTGAGAGATCACAGGGACAGTATTCCATTCAAATGAAACAATGTGAACAAATGATGTGGGAAAGCAAAGGAAAGGTGAGTTTTTTAGTTTATTTATGCTAAAGCATAAATCTTGTTAAAATGAGGACTATGGATGAAAGCTGTAAAGGTAAGAGTCACATTAGAGTTTTGAATGCCAATTTGAAATATTGGTAGGCAATGGAAAACTATAAAGGTTTTTTGAATAGTTGAATGATCACAGGTATACAAAAGAAGGAAACTATCAGACAGTAATATTTGGGGTAGGTTGGAAGATGGAGAGAATAGAAATTTTAGGGAGTCATTTCAGTTGTCCATATGACAGATAAGAAGGACATGACAGATATAAATAGGAATTAAAAAGATGAAACTGCCAATGGATTTAGACCTGAAAGTGACTTTCCACTTCAGTGAATGCAAGATTTCCATTCTTCAGTTTAAGGAAACTGAAGGTACTAAAGAATAAATGACTTGTCCATGAGTAAATATCCAAGCAGCAATTTGGTCTCATGACTGTGTTCAAGTTCAGATCTCATTGCATTGCATCTATACCATTAATATACCTACCATTGATTTTACTTTTTTTTAACCTATTCATCTCAAACACCAACTGTCACAAGTTCTTCTTAATTCATATATTGCCACAAGTTGGTTGTGTGCCTAAGTCACTTGTGTGTGTCCCTCCAAACTCTTTGAAGGAAATGCTAAAGAAAACTAGGAAGGTGTTTTTGAAAACCATCTGTCCTTGCTAAAGAACTAGTATCCAGCATCCATTCAGACTGCCACCAGCTGTGACTTTTGAGCTGGATTGGTCCCGTGGAAATAAAAACAGGTGTCTTACATAGTGTAAATATAGTTAGACAGATGGAATGTTTAGAATGAAGACAAGTACTTCAAAATAGATAGCCATTATCTTTCTCTTCCTGAATAATCCCTGAATATCAATAGAATATTGTTGGAGGGGGCATTAAAAAAATTTTAATGATGAATTTTAATGAGAACTATATTCAAAGAGCCAACATGTGTATAAAAAATAGTTAATTATATCACACATTTAACATTTCAATTTTCCACTTCACTTTTATATTTATTTATTTCCTTCTATTGTGAATCTGTTCTTACCAATGGCATATCTACGTAATCTTCATAAATACTATTATTAAAATCTTTTATAGGTATCTGCTGGATTTCTTCATACTGGAATCTTTTCTTGCATCTTTTATAATGCCAGTTGATCTGCAATAACATTTATAAGAACATCACAATTCTGAAATACTTTTTGGGGTAATAAAGAAACAATATCTCATGTAATTGCTGTGTTTAATCAATTAGCAGGCATTTGTTAAGATCTACTTTGTGCCAAGCACTGTGCTTAGGACCCTGGGAATACAAATGCAAAGAGGGAAAGAATACTCACCTATAAAATATCTACATTCTAATGAAGGAGAAACAAATTACTCATCATTTGTGATTATTTTTTTTCTCCCTTCTATTTTGTTTTAATTTAGTTTAAAAAATTTAAGCACTTGTCTAAGGCACTGCATGAGGAGCTAGGTGCACAAAGATAGAAGTAAAATGGTCTCTGCTTGATTAATATATAAGAGGCACGTCTTGAAAACATTTTATGTTGGTTTAAACAAAGCTTTTGACAGAGTCTCTTGTGACATCTTGGTAGACAAGATTAAAAAAATGTGGTAGGGATGACACTACATTTAGTCATAGCTTGTTCAACCACTATGCCAAAAGAGTTTTGATTAATGGATTGTTGTCAAAATGAAGAAGATCTCTAATGCCATACCAAAGGGATGATGTTGCCCTCTCCTATTCAATGTAATCATCAGTGTCTCAGAGGAAAACATCAAGGGTATGCTTCTTGAATTTTCAAGTGACATAAAACTGGGAAGAACAAAGAAATTAATATGTGGAAATCATGTGACAAAGTCAAAATGACATTCAACATTTAAAGTTTTACACTTTGGTTGAAAAATAAATTACAAAAATACAGGATAGGAAAGAACTGGTTTTCCATTAATTTATATGAAAAAGACCTTTAGGGTTTAGATGACCACATACTTAATATGAAATAAGAATGCAACTCTGGCTCTATTAATGCAATTTTAGTTTGCAATATAGTATGCAATATAGTATGAGGATCAAGAAAGGCAAGCAACAAGCCCAATTGCACAGTGTCAGAGAATCTTCACATTGGGACAGCTCTCAAAGATTATCTAATCTCATGCCTTAACAATAATATTCTCTGCAACCTTTCCCCAAAAATTATTTTCCAGACTTCACCTGAAGATCTCTGGTAAAGGAGACCCCAAATCATTCTAAGCAGCTTATTTCACTTTTGGACAATTCTCATTGTAAAAAAAAATCTGACCTTCTGATACTTACAAACATTTCTTATAGGTTTTCCCTACAAGACCAGATACTGAAAGTCTAATTCATTTTCCATGTGACAGTTTTCAAATACAAGACAAAAGTTGTCCTATTTTCTCTTTTCTAATATGAACAATTTTGTTTCTTAAATTTATATCTATGTGACATAGTCTCCATCATCCTAATAGTTAGTTCTCCATACAGGTATCCATTTTCACACAGTTAATTTTAGAGAAACATCAACAAATACTATCCTGTCTAAAGAAGGGTGACTATTGTTCCATTTGAGGAAATGTTCATATTTATTCCTTCACTCTTTCTCCTGCCTCTGTTTCACACTTTCTAGACTTACCCTTCTATCATACCTCTGTGTGTACCTTCTCTTTTCCTTTACCTCCTCTCCTCTAGCTTTTCAACTTTCTTTATGTGCTATTTTCTTCCAATTACAATGAAACTTAGGTGAGAGTAAGAGCTGTTTTACTGTCTTGAATTTATATCTCCATTACTTAGTACAGTATCTCACATTTAGTAAGCACTTAATAAATGACCCTTTTAGCTATCTCCTTAGGTACCACATATGAAGTATCAGGGTATGATTTTAGTAGTAAAGTAATTGAGTCTACAAAATTTCTTCATTTTCTCTTTGTCCTACCCTTATTTTTATAAAATAAATTTTATTTTAATTTTTATTAGGGATTTTACTGGAATTTCCATTAAACCTAAAACTTCCTGAGAAATTAAGTATAAAATAAGAGAAAGTAATTGAATAACACTTTAGTTACTCTTGTGAAGCAATGGTAAATTAGTTCACTATCTGTTGACTTATTATTATATATCTTACTGTTGATCGGTCATTCAGTTGTGTCTGACACTGTGGTCCCATGGACCATTGCACACCAGGGCCTTCTGTCCTTGAATTTCTCTTCAAGTTTGTCTAAGTTCATGTTCATTGTTTCCATGATACTATCTATCATCCATTTCATCCTCTGCTGTTCCCTTTTTCCTTTTGCTTCAAATTGTTCCTAACATCAGGATCTTTCCCAGTGAGTCACATTTTCTCATTATGTGGCCAAAGTGTTATACTTCAGTTTTAGTATTTGATCTTCCAGTGAACAGCCTGAATTAATTTCTTTAAGGATTGACTGATTTGATCTCCTTGCTGTCCAAGGAACTCTCAAAAGTCTTTTCTAGCACCACAATTCAAAGCATCAATTCTGCAGCTCTCACAGCCATATGTTGCTACTTGAAAAAACATAGCTTTCATTATATGGGACTTTATTGGTGAGGTGATATCTCTGCTTTTTAGTATACTGTCCAAATTTGCCACAGCTTTCCTTCCAAGGAGAAAGTGGCTTTTAATTTCATGACTGCAGTCACCATCTTCAGTGATCTTTAAGTACAAGGATATAAAATCTGACGCTGGAATGAAAGGATTTCTTCTCCCTCTATTTGCCAGGAAGTGAAACACCATGCTATGAAGAACAGCAAAGCACAAGGTGTTTTGACCCAGAATCTCTGATATAGATATATGTGTAACTGTCTATGCCTACATACAGATATATGTGCATGTGCATTTTACATACACTTTACATATGTGTGCATCTATTCATGTATTGTTCCCAATTAAAATATATAATCACTGGGGATGTGAACTGCTGGGGCTTTTGTTTTGTTTTGTTCTTATTATTTTGCTTTTCTTTGTATGAACAACTCTTCCTAGAGTGCCCGACACATAATAAGCACTCAGTAAATGCTTATTGACTAAGTAGAATTGTAAAAACTATACTTTTGCAAAGTATTGATATAATTCTAAAATCTTGTAAAGAAAAAGAATTTTTTTAAAAATTGTCCTTTTTTAATCATTTGCTTGATTTATGTATGTTCTGTCATTTCCCTTTACTTAAAGAAGAGAGTGGTGACATAATAAAGAAGTCTGGAATTAGAGATTTGTATGTGACGTATCTATATGTGTAACGGATCAGTTTATGGTCTAAAGGAAGGAGCAGCTAGGTGGTGAAGTGGATGGAGCACCAGTGCAGGAGTCAAATCTCACCTCAGACACTTGACACTCACTAGCTGTGTGACCATGGGCAAGTCATTTGACCCCAATTGCCTCATCCTGGGTTATTTCCAGTCATCCTGATGAATATCTGGTCACTGGATTCAGATGGCTCTGAGAAGAAGTGAGGCTGGTGACCTGCACAGCCCTCCCTCACTCTAAACAATGTCAAGTTCAAGTCATGTCATCATTTCTCTGATGGCAACAAAGGACGAACACTTTTTTTACTCGTGGTCTAAAAACCTTTTTGCAAAGGACAAAACTGAATCTCAGTCGTTTGCCTAAAGTCGCTTGAGCAGTAAGTAGCAGAATGACCATTCACACTCAGGTTTTCTGACCCCAAATGCAGCATTCTTTCCATTTCACTGTAGTGTCTCAATGGCAAAAATGTCCAAACAAAATATTAGACTAAAACCAGTGATTGGAAAATTAGGATAGAACCAAGGCCAGCAGGTGTGCTCAGGAGGAAAACAAAATAAAACAAAACACTCTCTGAGGCAGTAGATAGCCTCCAAAGCACTGGAAGGAAACAGTTGATTCCATGAAAGCAAGCTAAACTGAAAGGGTCTTACTAGTTAGTTAGAAACTAGTTAGACTAGGGCAAGAGTTCTTAAGCTTTCCTGTATCATGAACCCTTTTGTGATCCTGATGAAGTCTAAAGACCACTTCTCAGAATAAGATTTTTAAATGCATAAAATAGAATATGTAAAAGAACATTTTAAGAAATCAATTCCATTGAAATATAGTTATCGAAATACTTTTTAATGTGAATTCATGGACACTAAATTAAGAACCCCTTAAGAAGGGTATGTTTATGAGGCTTAAAAAGGATTAGGCAAATTTTTTGATAGCACCTTAATTTTTATGCCCTGTGTACAATTTATGCATTTACTCTGTTGTTTATGAGTAGAAACCTGCTTAATAAAACTTAATAAATATTAATAATCATTAATATATTTATTAAGTATTAAATATTAAAAACAATAAAATAAAAAAAACTTACATGTGGTAAAGGAAAAGACTGATAAATAAAACCCTGGATAGGGTGAATAGTGGCAACATTTTGGCAAGAAGGAAAAAAGCGTTTATTTGGCACTTACTATATGCTAGTCACTATGCTAAATCTGTCACAAGTATCTCATTTGATCCTCACAGCAGCCCTGGGATGTAAGTGCTGAAGAGAGGTTAAGTGACTTACCCGAGGACATGCAATTAGTAAGTGACTGAGGCTGGAATTGAATTCAGGTCTTTCTGCCCAGGGCTCTGCCCACTGCTCTACTTAACAGTAGCAGAATTTTGTTTGGTTCATGATCACATCACTTTAATAAGGTGTAGCTGTCATTAAGTTTAGTTTTATTAGATTTAGTCAATACTTATTGAAGCACCTATTGCACAGACTGAGACTTATTAATGCTTTGGACCAGTAGAATGAAAATAATCCGAGATAGGTGAAATGGGTTTAGACATGATAGGAGCATACATCATGGAGCATCCATAGACTGATTAGACTGTGCTCTCACAAAGCCCAGTCTTATGGCATCAGTCAGATTCCCAAGTCCAACTGAGCCTGTTCCATGATTTCCACTGCTTTCTTAGGGTTTTTCTTAGGGTTTTCTTAAACCCTCATGGGTTTAGCCTACTGGTTTATTTAAGTATCTATATTATGATTTCAACCAATCAATAAGATAAGATTCCATAGCCCTCTATTCCCATTTCCCATTTCTATACAAATGGTGGTCATACTTAATTTAGTAGCATCATCACCCTCACCTCCAATCAAGGGCATGTTATACACATAGCTCAAGTGCTTTTAGATAGATTCCCAACACCAAAAATACCCCTAAAGGATCACGGAGATATTCTCATTCCTTCACAGATAGATCTATCTTCAAAATGGAATGAGTCAAGACAGTTTTATTTATTTTAGATAGAAAAGCAAAGGGAAGGGGCCAATGATGATGCATTTATTACTAGAAAACTACACAAACAAAATTTGGATTGTAGATTAAACTGAAAATTTATATTAAAAAGGTATAAGATGTATAGAATCTAAATAATGTCATTATTTCTATTATACCTCATATATTAGTAACAAACCGCATGACTTGGGAAAAAGTAAACAGTAACACAGAGAGCTTTTATAGGTGCTAGGTTTTACAGTGGATAGGGTTCTGAGCTTTGGAGTCAGAAAGATCTGAGTTCAAATACTGACTCAGATACTTACTAGATGTTTGCTCAAAGCTAAGTCACTTAACATTTTTAGCCTTAGTTTCCTCCTCTTTAAATGGAAATGACAATAACACCTACCTCGCAGAGTTGTTGTAAAGATTTGACAGGACAACATATCTACAATTCTTTGCCAATGGTGACATGCTATTTAAAGCTAACATTTATTCTGTGGTGGGGACATATAAAGACCCAACCCCAGACTTGGACACAGATGTAGAAGTCTATTGGAAAAAATTAAGTTAACTATCACATTTGATTTTTGATACATGTATTTGCACATAAAATTATTTTCAGAGCCAAGGCAGCAGTGCTGCATCCAAGATGCAAGATACCAATCTAATTTATGTGATATTTAGAAGTATTCTCATAAAGGCACCTGGAATTTGTCATGAAGAGAAATTTAAATAAGGAGATGTTCTTTTAATGTAATACTTATTTTTTTAAAGTACAATAAGTATTAAGGTACTTCTGTTGAGGCTATAATAGGGTTTGGACAAGGGCAAACATATTTCCCAGCGTGTTGTGTAAGACTGATTTGGTATTACATTTTCTGGAGTTCCACAGGACAAAATGAAAGCCTGTTGGACGTTTCCGAGACTTTGGTTCTTGTTGAACTATATGCTTTCAATAAAGGGTTATTATGCCATAGGGGTAATAAAGATGGTTAGAAAGATAGAGCAAAACCTAATCCATATACACCTTTCTGTCACCTTTATGATTCATTTACCCTGTGTTACAGGCACATTGTTCCACTAGGAGAATTGAAAGTCTAGAAACAACCATAAAGCTTGCCCTCAAAGGTCTCAAATCCCATGGGAAATGTAATCCATAATCAGATGGCTTGTTTGAAGCTGCATAGCCCTCTGGGAAGGTAAGTCCCCAGTTAACAATAAAGGTATTCCTTTGTCATTATGTTAGATTAGATACTTCTAGTCAGAAGGAGAGAGGGAGGGAGAGTTGTGGGTGGGTTCCTGAATGTATTGTTTTGAAAACTTATTTGAAAAATTCAGAAGGAAAATAAAGAGCAAATAGACTCTTCAAGGAATCTTACATAGTAGTCAATGTGGGGATATGTTTTACTATTCATGTTTCTTTCAATGGCTTTCTTTTTCTTTTCAGTTAAGGAGAAGAAGAGAGAGAAAATTCTTGTTAAGTGAAAAAAAAAGTTTATCCAAGTCATATATAAAAGAAGAAAAACTGATGTTAGCTCACTGGCTTTGTTTTAAAATGAAGGGGCAGCTAGGTGGCACGATGGATATAGCACCTGCCCTAGAAGCAGAAGAACCTGATTTCAAATACAGCCTCAGATATGTCCTAGCTGTGTGACCCTGGGCAAGTCACTTAACTCTGATTACCTCCAAAAAATAATAATAAATAAATAATCAAAAACCTCATTTAGGACAGCTAGGTGGTGCAGTGAATAGGGTACAAGCCCTGGAGTCACGAGTTCAAATCCAGACTCAGACCTTTCATACTTGCTACTTGTGTGATCTTGGGCAAGATACTTAACCCCAATTGCCTTGCCTTCTCCCCTTCAAAAAACAAAAGCATTAAAAATAAAAGAATTAAAATGAATTCTTCAAATCTTCTATACAATCAGATCTTCCATATATAGAAAGACAACCATGTGCACTTAGGGGCTCATATCTAATGTGGGGGCATTGTTTTATGGCTTGAAAGGAGGCAGAATAGGAGACTGTAGCCTCTTCTCCCTGTTCTGTTTTCCAAAGGGCAGGGGCCACTTTGCAAGAGAGAGAGAGAGAGACAGAATCTAGGGAATGTGATCATGTTCAAACTAACTTCTGATTACTGTTTCAGTTATTAAGGGGAAAGAGGACCCCACACATAATATACAAGGTTTGACCTCTTTTCTCACCAAATGCCAGTTCAGCAGTGAACACACACTTAGTCAAGAAAACCTACTTGTCCAAGTTGGTAGTAAAGCAGAAATCAGAGAAGACATACATAGGAACATCTGTATCAGACAATACAGAGTGAAAGAGCCTTTCCACTGAAAGCAGGGTAATTCAGCTCAACCATGAAAGAGGGAGAATCCTGGATCTCACCCAAGGGGAAGTTCCCCGCCCCAACTCTAGCATAGCAAGCTGGGGAAAGAGAAGAGACATAATGGAGTCTTCTAGCTCCTCTCATACCTTCTCAGTCTTTTACCTTCAGCACTTTGAAGATGGATTTGCCTCATCTGTCTACCCTCTTGAAGACAGGAGCCAGGAGAACTCAAAGCAATTTGCTGGTTAATGAGTCTTGAAGAAGACCAATGGCTTGAAGAGTCTAGAAATGACCTAGAGAAGGCTAGTCTCACCAACCCTACCTCACCTTCATCTTCATTAATAAGTAGGGATTCCCATACCAATGGTGATATATACATATGTATGCATGTATATGTGTATGTATATATAGTGCGTATGTGTATGTATACATATGTATGCATGTGTATATATGTATGTCTATATAGTGTGTATATGCATGTATATATCAGTATGCATGTGTATGTATATCTATATAGTATGTATATGCGTATGCATATGTATATGCATGTATATGTATGTGTAAATATGTATGGTATATATATACATATGTATATGTATGTATGTATCCATGCATATGTATGTGTATATGTGTGTATATATAGTGCACATGTGTATGCATATGTATGTGTGCATGTATATGTATGTGCATATATGTATATATTGTGTATACATATGTATACATGTATGCATGTGTATACATGTATATGTGTGTGTATTTAATGTTTGTTCGTATGTAAATGTGTGTGTATGCTTATATAGTATATAGTGTGTCTGTGCATGCATATATGTATACATATATGGGCAGGTATATATCCTGTGTATACATGTGTACATGTATGTACATGTACTGTGTGTGCATATGCATGTATGTGCATGTACATTTGTATGTATATATACTGTGCATGTGCATGTGTATGCATGTGTGTCTATGTATATGCAAGTGTACATAAATGTATATGATGTGTATACATGTGTGTATGTGTGTATGCATGTGTTTATATAGTGTGTGTGCATATGCATACATTTGTGTGTGTATATACATATGTGTATGTATGCATGTTGCATGCATGTGTACATGTGTGTAGATACATACTGTGTATGTGTGTATATGCATGTGTATGTGTTTATTCATATGTATATGTATGCATGTATGTATATGTATGAGTATATATGTATTTATAGTATATATATGCATGTATATGTATATGCATGTATATGTATGTGTATAAATGTATGTATATGTATGTATATGCATGCGCCTATGCATGTAATGTATGTGTATATATGTATGTGTGTATAGTGTGTATATTTATGTGTGTGCTTACATGCATGCGTGTATATGTACAAAATAACTTTGAGAGCCAACTGAGAAGATCATTTGGGAAGAAGGAATAGAATGACTATGACAGTATAACCTCCATTCATGGCAGGAAAGGAGCAGTCACATATACTACGGACAAATGGACGTACCCAACAGCCCATAGTCTTAGAAAGATTTATTCTTTCTGAAAAGGTTAAGAGAATTTTCTAAAAGCAGCTAGTGGCAAAGGAGTGGTTTAGACCTGGAATGCTGACACAGAGTTACGTACCAGGGAACAATGTGATGAGAGGTCCCATTCCCTTCCTAAGCACTGGACAGTAGTAGAAGGCTTTATGATAAGATAAAGAGGCATCTAGGTGATGCAATGGATACAGTGCCAGACCTTGAGTCAGGAAGACCTGGGTTGAAATTGAGCCTCAAACACTTATTAGTTGTATGACCTTGGGCAAATCACTTAACCCTTTTTACTTCAGTCTCTTCATATGTAAAATGAGCTGGAGAAGCAAATGACAAACTACTTCACTATTTCTGTCAAGAAAACCCCAAACAAACGAAAACATACAAGGAAGCAAAGATGGACAGCTCTGACATAATGTGTAGTATTTATTATACATATATATATAGCCTTTCTTGAAATGGAAATTTATTGCTCTATATTTTGAATCTTCTCTCATGTTCTGTTGTCCATGTGACAATGCTTTCTTTTCTTTTCTCATTTTGTATTTGAGTTTGAGTATTGAAGTTTGTAAAATATTTCTTTTTCTTTTCTTATTTTATATTTAAATTTTAGAAATAAAAAAATAAAGAACTAAAGAAAAAAAACTAAATGGGTCACAAAGAGTTGGACAAGCCTGAAATGATCAAACAAGAACAAGTAGAAACTATGTTGACATTGAAACAGCTGTGGTTATTGTTTCCCTATCACACCACTCTGAAACTATTCTAGAATCAGACACTAGCCAAAGCCCTGAGAGCCCAGGAGATCTCTGACCTCAGGAAAATCATCTAAGTGGGCTCCATTTGGGTCTTCTGGGAGTTAAATTAAGCAATTTAGCAAAAATTGAGGGTTAATGAGTGTCAATCCATACTTAGGAGTTAGTTGTATTTCCTAATTCTTACTATAATTGCTGTCCCAAAGCCCATTGACATTACTCTATATCAAAGATTAAAATTTATAAAACAAAGATAGTAATTGTCAGGCAATAAGCATTTATTAAATGTCTACTGTATGACAGGCACCAGGGACACAAACAAAGGCATAGGCTAGTCCCTGCCCTTGAGTCTCATGGGGGACGCAACAAGAAAACTGGGCAAACAAGTGACATACAGGATGAATGGAAAATCATTAGATTTGAGTAACTAGAATTGAAGGGTTAAAAAGGGCTTCCTTTTAAGAAATGATTAATGATCTATACCATTATTTAAATAAAACTTTTCATTTTATAAAAAGGAAGCAAAATTGATCATTGAAAAATGTGCTCTATAAGCATAAATTATTCCCACCCACAGGAGAACCTAAATGAATCACACCATAATGAAAGTAGCACCATTGACCTAATGACAGTCTTCAGGTTTGTTGACATATTACCTAAAAGGAAATAATTAATTTCTCTAGATCACATTTTACATTTCTAAACACATGAATAAATATCACAAACTAGGAAACTGATAGTTAACCTGAGATTTATTATGCTTTAGAATGAAAAGCTTTATTGACCTGCCTGAACTCTCTGACCCTACAATTCTTTAACTGCAGAGTTTGAGACCCATTTATTTCACATTTATAGCCTGACATCTATGGCCCAGAGCCTGTCACCAATTCTATCTCTTGGCAAGAGGAATATAAGAGGGCCTAGGTTAATAGCTCATGGGTTCATCATAAATGAAACACTTCTCTTCCTTCTTTAGCTCAGTTTCCTACTAATGTATCTCTTTCCTATGACTAAGGCCCCCGCATGTGTCTATATTTCTCCAATATCTGGGTTACTTTTTTAGTACTCCAGTATTTCCCTAATTAAATTTCCTGATTGGTACCCTAATTCTTCTGCTGAGTAAAATTCCTTTCCAGAAACCATAAATGGATTGGTCTCCTACATCTGTTGCAAATCTTCCTGATACAGATTATCTGGCTGGACTGGACCTCTGCCACTTGCCCGCCCTACTTCTACTTAGATAGATACCTCGTGTCTCGAACTTGGTCTGTAGCTGATGCTCCAGGAAGAGGTCTAATTTCAGACTAAAGTCTTCATGAATCCATTCTAAGAGTAACAGATCCTTAGTTATATCTCAGGTTTAGACTCTAGCCTTTGACTGACATTATGGACTTCCCTAGTGTCTAAGCCCAGACTTCCTGGCTTGGGGCTATTCCATTGCCAACCAACTCTGGGTCTGACAGCCTCCCTTTCTCCTCAACTTTATATTTGACTAATTCCATTGCTTGTATGAATTACTTCTCTCAAATTTAGTTAATAGTCATCTGTTCATTCACTCAATCAACAAACATTTATTAGATACCAATTACGTGCAAGACATTGTGCTAGACATTAAGGCAGAGGCTCCTAAAATTATTTGACCTACTTTCCCCTTTAAAAAAAAATTACTCACTGCCCCCCTGGAAATTTACTGTCTTTAACCCTTTAACTTTTTCTTAAGTTGTGTCATTTCAAAAAGTGTGTGTATGTGTATGTATGTGTATATATTTAATGACACATCTTAAATTTAATAATGTATTAATATTTGAATTTTTCCTGCGTTGAAATTTTGATGACATGATATTGTATCATAACCATGTAGTATCATTTTGTAATCAAATCATTACACACACATATCCCTGCCAATGCTGGACTTCCTGATAATGTGCTACACACTTGCCTGCCAACACTTGCTCATTAAGACTCGTTGGCAGACTTGACCATTGATTGGTTAAAACTCCCGTTTTGTTTATTTGGAAAATAATGTAATCACTACAACTTCAGCTCTGTTACACAACAGATGAAACAAATTTTCTTCTCTTCTTATACTTCCACTGCCCCTTTATTTTTATTCAGTGCCACCCCTCAATTGCACCCTAGGCTATTCCCCCACTGCCATCATTCCAGGGCCCCCAGGGGATGGTATCCGTCCACTTTGGGGACCTCTGCACTAAGAGATTGAAAGGATGAGTAAGATATAAGTCTCATGTTCAAGGAGCTTATACTCTTGCAAGAAAGATATTAGGCATATAAATAGATATCTTACCAAATGAGTAATAGGAGCAAAAATCAAAATATTTTGAAAGTTGAAAGGAAAAATATTACTTTACTAGGATTTAAGAAAGTTTCACAGAGAAACATCATTTGGCCTAAATCTTGATGTACTTGTATTTCACAAGTGGAAAGGGAGAGAAGATATTCCAGCCAGGTGGAAGGACATGATCAAAGACATGACAGTGAGAAAATAAGAAATATTTTTGGAAAATTGTTTGAATTCTAGATGAAGCAATTTGTACTTTATTTGGTAGGTTTTGTGGGAGCAACATCCTAACCCTTTCCTTCATTCAAATTAAGCTATGTTCTTTTATAAGTGGTATTTAAACCATCTTTTAGCCTTTGATTGGCAGAGAACTAAAAGCTCAGACTGTTAATATCACTTCCTAATTTCTTACCCCAGTAGTAATGCAATAACTAAGGCAAAGGTTCCCAAAATTATTTGGCCTACTGCTCCTGCCCCACATATCTTATATAGAACTTAAAATGAATTCCGAAGAGTGAAAGGCTTAAACATTTGTTTGTGTGAGTTATGCATCAATATGGTAGTTTGGTGAAACCTATGACCCCCTTCTCCGAATTTATCAACATTGATAAATTAAGTCATCTACCCTAGGTTAAGAACCCCTCCAAATATGTTTATTACATTATGTATGATCACCATCTGAATTTATCTTTTCTCTTTTATTTGACAATAAGCAAACTTTGGTAAGTTGGAGACCCACCCTGGCTTATTAAACTTTGTCTGTTCCTTCCACACTTACCTCAGAACCTAATAAAGCACTCTGCACAAAAGGAGTACATGGTTGTTGAATTGTAAGATGGATTGGATGGTTGAAAGGACCTACAATTACAATCCTACATCTAGCTACATCAGCCACCTTGAACAATTTCATTAGAAGGAAAATTGGTCTATACAACATGAACAACCAGTTTAAAAGTAGATCTGGGTGTTTTTTTTTCTTTTCTCACAGTTTTGAGTTTTGTTTTGCTTTATTTTTTCCCCCACTGAATAGGATGGGTGATCCCTAAATTGTAAACTCTAGGGCATGTCTATTTAGGTAGAAAGGGAATGACTCAGTTTAATTCTGTTTGAGGAAGGGGAAACACTGCATTCTCTTTTTGTTGTTTTTGTTTTCTTCATAGAGACATCAGGAAGACATAGAACAATGAAAGACCTCTTTTATAAAACTTCCACTAAGATTTGTCTATCTCTGATTTTTGTTTCTGTATCCCTTGCTGCAGTCATGGTGCCAGCACATGGCTGATACTTAGCAAACCATTGTTTTCATAACCTGTTTGAGCCCTTATTTCTCTAACTCTATAATGAGGATATCAGTGTCCTGGTTACCTCGTGGGGTTTTTATAAGGAAAGCACTGTGTAAACTTTAAAGCACCATACAAATATGAGAGGTTACTACTCCTGACACTCTGGTGGTCATAGTATTTCGCTCTATTTCCATTTTAATGTTTTTATTCTACCAATAAAACAGTCTCTTCTTCACAGATTCAGGTCCTCACCTTCTGTCACCTGGACTTTTAGAATATACATATAACTGGTCTTTCTACTTCGAGTTTCTCCTCTCTCTAATATATCATCCACAAAGAAGTCAAAACAATGTTCTGTGTCATGGCAGGTATGTGGTACGGTGGAGAGAGTATGTGCTTGAAATTAGGAAGGGGGTAACTGGACTCCAGGATAAGGAGATCTCTCCTCCCCCTTCTCCCCTTAAGTGAAGGTTTAACCAGCCCCACCCCTTCTCAGAGAAGGGTAGTGGCTTCTTGTTGCATTAAAAAAAAATTCCTCAGCTTGGCATTTAAAGCCCTCAGTAATTTGGCTACCCCTACCTAGCCTTATTTCATCATTCTAGCTAAATTGAACTAGCAGTCATTCCCTTAAGCAGTCTTTCCATTTCCCAAGTTGTGCCTATCACCAAATATCTAGAAATTACTCTGTGGATCTTATCTCTATCACTTAAAAGTTCTTATTTTCTATCAAGGCATAGTTCAATTGCCATATGCTTCTAGAAATCTATTGCTCTTTCATTTGTATTTACCTATCTGTATATGCTGTATTTCCTCCATTAAAATGTAAGTCTCATAAGAGCAGAACTTGTCTCCTTAATATCCTCAGCCCCTGACCTAGAACCTTCCACTGAGTAGGCAATTAATAATCTTTTGTTAAATTTAATTGACTTGACATTTTCCTTAACTTGAAACACAGGTACCCACTCAGAAACAACTATTTTGTTTCAAAGTATTACTTATTTAGGTACAAGTTGACAAATATCCTTTCTTTTTCAACCATGTCGGACAATTGTAGAGTTTCCAATTGGGGGAAGGAAGAGAAAGAGGAGGAAAGACAAGGAAGAAAGAGCTTTTGTAAATTGTTTTTCTTACCATGTAATCTCAATTCCATTTCCAAAAGCATGACTTCAGGGGAGGGAGAATGACTTTTAAAACTTCACAGAACTAAATGTCACTGCTGTCAAGTTGAAGATTGACCAGTTCTAAGGCAATATATCTTTTAGAAATGTTCTTATTAATCTGTACCTGTGACTTTTGAAAATATGAGAATGGTTTACAGGTTTCGATGCATCCCATGTAGTCAAGATCTTTAATCTAGTAGAGATGAAATTTTCCATCAGCAAGGGACTCAACTGAAGTCTCATTTGTATACTCAAATGCACAAAGCATCCAAAGAGATGAATCAAGGGAAATGTTGACTTTGAGAGGGAAATGTAGAATGTAAATTTCAGAATCATTGATTTATATAAAAGGGAATTAAATATACCAAGATTCAAATAGAGAAAGTGATAACATTTTGGTTGATGATTAATAAACTCTGAATAACATTTTACAGAAAAATTTTTGGTAATCCTTCAGTTATATTAAAAGTTATTATGGTCTACTACAGTTTTCCTTGCCCTTACAAAGTACTACATTTTCAAGTTACATATATGAAGTTACAAAAGTTTTGCTTTCTGTACCATACATTCAGTTCCCTCCCTTCACCCCCAAATACCACCTTTTGTTGTGCAGGATTCTGTCATTAGTGTTAGGGAAAAATACATAAAAAGCATATAAGCAAAACTCATTATCTTTCCCCCTAACCTTCCTTCCTCCTACCTTCCCTATTATTGTAGAGGATAACACTTTCTTCCCAGTCCTTCAGACTCCCAATATAAAAGTCATGCTGGACTTCTCACTACTTATCTCACCACCCTCCCCAACCTCCATTCAGACACTAAAGTGATTTTCCTAAAACATTCCTAAAAATTTCCTAAAATTTCCTAAAATTTTCCAGTTGAGTTGATCATGTAACTCTCCATCCTCTTCATCCCTCCCCGCAATAAACTCCTGTGGCTTCCTATTGCCTCGAGGAACAAATGCAACATTCTCTGTCATTCAAAACCCTTCATAACCTAGCCCCCTCTTATCTTTCCAATTTTCTTAAAACTTCCTCCCCAATATGTACTCTTCAATCTAGTGACAGTGGCCTCCTGATGTTCCATTAAGAAGACACTCCAACCCTCAAATCTGGGCACTCTCTCTGACTGCTACCTATGCTTGGAATGCTCTCCCTCTTCTTCACCAACTACTGCCCTCCTTGGCTTCCTTTAAATTCCAACTAAAATTCTATCATCTAGAGAAAGGCTTCAACTCCTCTTACTTCTGAGTATCTCCCTCTTTTAATTATTTCCTGTATATCTTGTGTATGGCTTGCATTGTATATATTTGTTTGCATGTTTTCCCTCCCATTACACTATGAAGTCCTTGAGGGCAGGGACTTTCTTTTTTTTTTTTTTAATTTATTTATTTAACTTTTTACATTGATTTTCACAAAATTTTGGGTTCCAGATTTTCTCCCTATTTGTCCCCTCCCCCCACCACAATACACCGAGCATTCTAATTTTCCCTGTCACCAATCTGCCCTCTCTTCTATCATCCCTCCCTTCTCTTGTCCCCATCTTCTCTTTTATCCTGTAGGGTCAGATGACTTTCTATTCCCAATTACCTGTATTTCTTATTTCCTAGTAGCAACAACGATAATACTTGACAGTTGTTCCTAAAACTTTGAGTTCCAAATTCTCCCCATCCCTCCCTCCCCACCCGTTCCTTTTGAGAAGGCAGGCAATTCAATATAGGCCCTATCTGTGTAGTTTTGCAAATGACTTCAATAATAGTCGTGTTGTGTAAGACTAATTGTATTTCCCTCCATCCTATCCTGCCCCCCATTGTTTCTATTCTCTCTTTTGATCCCGTCCCTCTGCAAGAGTGCTGACTTCAAATTGCTGCCTCCTCCCATCTCCTTCTCCCCCACTTTCCTGTATTGTAAGATAGGTTTTCATACCAAAATGAGTGTGCATTTTATTCCTTCCTTTAGTCAAATGTGATGAGGGTAAACCATGTTTTTTTCTCAGCTCTCCTCTTTTCCCCTCCACTAAAAAGTCTCCTGCTTGCCTCTTGAATGAGATATAATTTAACCCATTCCATTTCACCCTCTCTCCTCCCACTACATTTCTCTCTCACCATTTACCTTAATTTCTTTTAAGATATGGTCCCATCCTATTCAATTCACTCTGTGCTCTCTGTCTCTATATGTGCGTGTGTACATGCATGTATGTGTATGTATGTGTGTGTGTGGTCCCACCAACTACCCAGATACTGAAAAGCCTTAAGAGTTACAAATATTGTCTTTCCATGTAGGAATGTAAACAGTTCACCTTTGGTAAGTCCCTTATGACTTCTCTTTGCTGTTTACTTTTTCATGCTTCTTCTCATTTTTGTGTTTGAAAGTCAAATTTTCTTTTCAGCTCTGGTCTTTTCATCAAGAATGCTTGAAAGTCCTCTGTTTCATTGAAAGACCATATTTTCCCCTGAAGTATTATACTCAGTTTTGCTGGGTAGGTGATTCTTGGTTTGAGTCCTAGTTCCTTTGACTTCTGGAATATCCTATTCCATGCCCTTCGATCCCTTAATGTAGAAGCTGCTAGATCTTGTGTTATCCTGATTGTATTTCCACAATACTGGAATTGTTTCTTTCTAGCTGCTTGCAAGATTTTCTCCTTGACCTAGGAATTCTAGAATTTGGCCACAATGTTCCTAGGAGTTTCTCTTTTTGGATCTCTTTCAGGCGGTGATTGATGGATTCCTTGAATACTTATTTTGCCCTCTGGTTCTAGAATCTCAGGGCAGTTTTCCTTGATAATTTCATGAAAGATGATGTCTAGGCTCTTTTTTTGATCATGGCTTTCAGGTAGTCCCATAATTTTTAAATTGTCTCTCCTGGATCTATTTTCCAGGTCAGTTGTTTTTCTCATGAGATATTTCACATTCTCTTCCATTTTTTCATTCTTTTGGTTTTGTTTTGTGATTTCTTGGTTTCTCAGAAAGTCATTAGCATGCATCTGTTCCATTCTAATTTTGAGAGAACTATTTTCTTCAGTGAACTTTTGAACCTCTTTTTCCATTTGGCTCCTTCTGCTTTTGAAAGCATTCTTCTCCTCATTGGCTTTTTGAACCTCTTTTGCCAATTGAGTGAGCCTATTTTTCAAGGTGTTATTTTTTTCAGCATTTTTTGGGTCTCCTTTAGCAAGGTATTGACCCATTTTTCATGCTTTTCTTGCATCTCTCTCATTTCTCTTCCCTGTATTTCATCCACCTGTCTAACTTGATTTTCAAAATCCTTTTTAAGCTCTTCCATGGCCTGAGGCCACTGGACATCCACCTGGGGTGTCTGGGATACAGAGGCCCCGACCTCCACATCTTTCCCTGATGGTAAGAATTGTTCCTCGTCATCAGAATTGAAAGGTGGGTACATCTGTCCCCCAAGAAAATAGCTTTCTATGATCTTATTTTTCTTCCCTTTTCTGGGCATTTTCCCAGCCAGTTACTTGACTTCTGAGATTCCTCTGCACCCCCGCCTAGATCTGCCCAGCTAGCGTTTGGGGTCTGAGATTCAAATGCTGCTGCCCAGCCTCAGGGCTTTCCGCGGTGGGCGCGGCTGCTATTCAATGTGAGCTCAAGTTCTGGTGCTCAGGTGGGGGCAGGGCCGCCTCCCAGGCTCAGTTCCCTCTGGGGTTTTATGCGGAGACCTTTGGTAATGGCCCTGAGCTCCTGCCTGCTCTGGGAGTCCAGGGCCACCACTGCCTCTGTTGCTGCTCTGCTGCTGCCTCTGCTGCTTCCTCCCGAGGGGGCCCGAGTCACAGAGACATCCCCACTCCCCTCTCGGCCAGCCCAGACGTCTCTCTCACTGACCTGTAATGCCTGTGGGTGGAGGGACCTTCCCGGCCGCCAGAGATTCCATCCCTGAAGCCTGCTCGGATCTGCTCCTCTGGGGCCCTGTGGCCAGGGCAGCGCAGGGGTGGCCTCCACGTCTGGAGCATGATGGACCCCTGGGGATGGCTTTCCAGGGCTCTCTGGAACAGAAATGTCTTCCACTGTGTTTCTGCGTGGCTTGCTCTGCTCCAGAATTTGTGGGGAGTTCTGTTTACAGGAAATTTCTGGGCTGTGCATTCGAAGCTAGCATACGTGAGTCTTTCTACTCTGCCATCTTGGCTCCTCCCCCTCTTCTTTTTCTCTTTTTGTGTCCCCAGAGTTTAGTACAATACCCAGCACACAATTGGTGCTTTGTAAATGTTTATTCAATGATTGACTGAGTTAGATTTTCATAATAATTATTTCTTGAGAGAATCCAGATCATAGGATCAGAATTTTAGAGCAGGAAAAAACCACAGATGCCATCTCCTCCTCAGTTTCTGTATGAGAAAACTGAGGTCTAGAGAGCAATGTTCTACCCAGAGGAGCAAAACTGATATTTGAATGCACATCCTCTGACATCTAACCCAGAACCAATATATTTTATGATGTATTATACTGCTTCTCCCAACAGAGACAGATAGATCAATTCAGTTAGCTATATATACATTTCAATATCAATCTATCAACATATACTATCCATTTGCATATGTACATTACATATATATATACACATATATATGTATATATATATATATATATATATATGTATGTGTGTGTGCGTGTGTGTGTGTGTGTGTGTGTGTGTGTATTTTTACAGAACACAATTCTTCCTGACTCCAAGTTTGGCTCATATACTAGTACAGTGTCATATATGATGTATATAATATATATATGATGGATGTGCTTAATAAATGTTAGTTGATTAAGTAATAAATTGATACTATTATTCAGTTACAAATTGAATTTCAGGGGAAACATAGATAATGGCAGTCAAAGGTTTTGGAGGACAAATTATGGAGTACTTAGGAAGTAAAGTTGAAATTCAAATTTATCAAATGATATAACATGTAAAGTGCTTTGTAAAACTTAAAGCTAAACTATTATATTAGGGTGGAAGAGGATGACTGACCATGAATACTATGAGTCTGGGCGACATATTTCCCAGAAAAAGTAATCTCTAAAGCCAAAGAAGTAGACCTTTAGTGTCTGTTGTATTACTCTCTTTCTTGGCAACACCAGGATGAGCAAGACTGATTTTATCTTTAAGTAGCCCTCCACTATCTTAGAGATTTATTGCCAATGGTAGAAATCTGATAATACCACCAAGAGAATTTTCCCAGAGGACCAAACCTGATCATTATCAACTATGAGGATCCCAAGGTTTGCATACTTCTCATTTCCTTTCTTCAGAATGCCATTGGTTGGCAGTGTACTCTGAGCCTACAAAGAGATAATAACCAAATATGCACCCTAAGAAACTGAAACTGCTACCATCCAGAACAATCTTTATGCTAATAAATCTCTTGTCATTTTAGTTTGGCCGCTCACTTTATCTGATCTCCAGTCATGCACATCTGCCTTCAATCTTTTCTAACTTCAGGGTCTTTGACGAGATGCATAGATAGTATCATGGATACAACATACATGAAGTTGGACAGAATTTGAGCAATAGGATAAAAGCTCCTGGCTTGATGTGGTCCATGAAGTCATGAAGAGTCCGACACCACTGAATGACTGAACAACAAAACATGCAGATCTGCTGACAGGTGAGATTCTCCCTGAACTCTAAAGGAACTCAGTCTGAGAACCTTCCCAACATAGTCTATTATTAAATCTAATGTAGAAAATTTGCATGAAAGTTTATTCCAAAGGGAGAGAAGAAACTACTAAGAATTTAAGCTTTCAAAATTTCTAAAAACAATCAGAGAATCCAATATTCAATCCATTATTCTTTTATAGTATTACGTATATATGTAGCCGATGTGTAGGAAGAAAGTCTTCCCTGATTATTTTCTCCTGAATTCTTCTCTTCAGACCCCAGACCCTGCCTAGTTGTGTTGTTTGCATTTTATTTTACTATGTACATCATTCAAAGGGAGCTGGAGGGAAAGGGATAAGAAGAGGAGGGAAGGGGAGGAAGAAAATTAGATGCTAAGTCTGTTTCGTGATTTCCCTGGCAAGAGCAATCTATAATATTGTCAGAAGACAAACTTCCTTATATAGACTAAAATTAGGAGACTCAGGCTTTTAACTTAAACCTGGAAACACTTCCTGATAATGGGGCATGTTTTTACATCTGGTAATGCAACCCCCAACAACTGCTGTTGCTGTAAAATATGCTAGTGGGAAAGAAGTTGAGGTTCATGGAATAAGAAATCTATGCCTAGGCTTTTGATGGACCCTAATGCTCTTAAAACAATGAAATGAAAAAAAATCTATGCATATTTACGTTGTATGGAATAGAAAGATTATATTAAAGAGCTAAATTATTGATCGAGTGAGAAAATGTAATAAAGTTTAAAGAGAATAGCTTTCTGCCAATTTCATAAGAGTATTCCATTTTGTAAGTAGTAACTTTATAAAACATACAGCTATTAACATTTCACCTCAATCTATCTATTGCAGAGATTAGAGTCTGAAATGATAATTAACAATGGTTGAACCTCAAAAGGTTTCCCATTAGTGCCTGAAACATGTAGTTTGCAACATTGGGCTGATTATTTTATAATTTTATTTATATCATTTGTTGAAGTAGTTAGAAGGTCTTTCTGAGAATATATGAGCTCCTGAGTTCAGAGTGATAAGTTTAAAAGCATTTTCATTTTATAAAGCAGTTTTATTTGCATAATTATGCCTGCATTAAATGAACCTTTGGTATCAGACAACGTTGAATTCTTATGGAATCAGATGTTTTCTAAACTCTCATGAGGCCATACTACTTCAAGGAAAACTAAAACATGGATGTAGATAAGCCCAGGAAGACCAGTTTGACCCGGAATAACCCAGAGTTTGCAACCTAAAGTTTCACATTTCTTCAGACCAAATTCAATTCAATACAATAAGTATGTTATGGTAGAAAAAAAAGACTGGCTTTGAAGACATATCCAAACCCAGCTCTGCCTTTTCTTTTAATCATTTAATCTCTTTGGACTAGAGTTTTCTCATCTGTAAAATGAAGTGAATGGACCAGATGACTTCTGAGATTCCTTTCAGCAAAATCTATGAAATTCAACTCAATGCTCATTTGCATTAAGACCAGAACTTTTATATCATGATTCTTGATCCTTTCTCCAGATCCAGAATAATTCTGAAATGAAATCATTTCTTCTTCTTAAATTCAAGATTACAGTAGATGCCCCACACCGGAATAATGTCTTTCAGGTTAAGCTGGGAATGCTATACATATCCACAAGATCATAGGATTTAGATCTGGAAAGGATATAGATAGGGCCAGGAAAGGACCAAGTCCAAACTCCTCACTGTACTGATGGGCATACTAAGTCCTTAGACATGAAGTGACTATTCTAAGGTCACACAAGTCACAAATAACACAATAAAAATATGAACGTGTGTCGTCTGACCGGGTGTGCTGGGGCACATTCTTCTAAATGTACAAGTGATCTCATTTCCATTCTGCCTTCTCCAACACAATATTCTGCCATTCTTACCCTCCATCATTCCTCTATTAACTACAAACATGGCCATGTTTACAGAATAAAGGACATAATGGTCCCATCCTCAAAAATCCCTTGCTTGATCTGTCCATTCTTCTCCCTCCTCTCCTTGGACTCCCACCATCTATCTTCATATATCTCTCCTTCTTTTTAAGGCTTAACTCCTTCTGCTGTGGACTGTTTCCATTTCCTTTCCTCTCCCCCTTCTTAACTCTCTGCCATTTGCCTTCTGCTCTTGTAATCAGCTAAAACTACTCTCCAAAGTTCCTTATGAGCTCCTTAATACTTCCTCCTCTCTAGTTTTCATGACATTGCTGTCTCTTGGTTCTCCTCCTACCTATCTGACCACTCCTTCTCTGTCTCCTTTGCTAGATCTT
Source organism: Bettongia penicillata ogilbyi (assembly GCA_023548195.1). Lineage (NCBI taxonomy): Eukaryota > Metazoa > Chordata > Mammalia > Diprotodontia > Potoroidae > Bettongia > Bettongia penicillata. The sequence continues at coordinate 4,341,324 of JAJHZJ010000052.1, read as the reverse complement.
CATCCAATCCATACCCACTATCTGTGGGTGTCCCTAAAGCTCTGTCTCTGTTCTCCTCTTTTCCTTATATATTATTTGGCTTGGTGATTTCATCAGTTTTCATGTGTTCACTTATTGATGATCTCTATGCAGTTGATTCTTATATCTTCTTATTCAGCCCTAACCTTTCCTCTGACATCAGTTTCACATCTCTAGATGCTTATTGGATATCTGAAGCTGGATGTCCTGAAAAATTTGCAAAGTAGAGTTGGTTATTTCTTCTCTTTCCCTAAGCCCTTCCCTCTTCCTGACTTTCCTATTTAACTTTTTTCAGAATCACCATCCTTCTAGTCACTTAGGCTTACAACCTAGTTGTCATCTTTGACCCCTCACTCTTTTACACACTCCAAATTCAGTCTGTTGCCAAGTTCTGCTAATTCTATGTTGCGTCATCTCTTATATGTAACCCCTTCACTCCTCTGATACTGCTGCAGGACCTCATTACCTGACACCTGTGCTACTGCAAGAGCCTTCTGGTGAGTCATCCTAACTCAAGTCTCAGTCCACTCCAGTCCATCCTCCACCGAGTTTTAAATGTGGTTTTCTTAAAACACAGATCTGACCATGACACTCCTACCTCCACCCCCATTCAATAAATTTTAGTGATTCCCTATTTCTTCCAGGGTCAAATATAAAATCCTCCATTTGGCATTTAAAGTGCTTCATAATCTAGCCCTTTTCTTCCTTTCTGTTCTTCTCATATCTTACTCCCTTCCATTTACTCTGAGATCCAATGACAAGGGCCTCCTTGCTATTCTCTCACACAGCACTTCATGTCCTGACTCTAAGCCTTTTCGTTGGTCATCTCCCATGTCTGGCACTCTCTCCTTCCTTATCTCTACCTCTTGGCTTCCCTGACATTTTTAAAATCCCAGTAAAATTCCACTTTCTACAAGAAACCTTTCTAGATCTCCCTTAATGCTAAGGTAGGGGAACTTCTATGAATTGATCCCGCAATGAACTGGTCTATAGTTCCTTAAAAACAAAACAGGTAAGTAACCTGAGAGATCTTCCGTCATGGGACAGAACTTCAGATAGTGCAGTGCCTGTCCCCAAATGCGCTGGTGTGGTTACTGCCTTGCAAGCTAACCACCAAGTAATTTGTAAAATAAAAATTTCGTAATGAAAAAATCTCTAAAAAAATTTCTCTTAGAAGAGTGGGTATGTCAACTGGTATTTATGAAAGGTCAACTTTTGATAGCAAATATCATTGTAAAGTATCATGACTAGTTTAAACTCTCTCTTCTCCTTATTGATACATCTAATCTAAAGTAAATATTCCTAGACACTCCTGTGTCTAAATTTTTATGCAAATACTTTTCTACAAAAAAGTAGTATTTTAGCTTTAGTCTTTTGTATAAATGAACTCAAAGTGCAAGCTGATGAATGCTTTCATGCAAATATTTTTATTTGCTTTTCCCTGAAACATAAATACTGAAGTACTTTAAATATTTTCATAAGGTGGATCATAATAAGTTCATCCTCTGCATTAATACGTATTTGCATAAGAATAACATCTAATCATTTTAAATGACAGTAGACTCATATTTGTAATCACACATCAAAGCAATGAAACAAAAGGGAATAGGAGATTTGGGGCAAACTTTTCTACTGATCTGAGGCAGCGTGTGTGTGTGCGTGTGTGTATGTGTGTGTGTGTGTGTGTGTGTATGTGTGTCTCCAGGCATGTGAATGTTGGTGTATGCAACTCACTTCTTCTATTCTGGCTTCTTTCAAGCCTCAACTCTAATCCTACCATCTACAAAAGGCCTTTCATGGTCTATCCAGCCCTAGTTCCTTCCTTCAGAGAATATCTCCTCGTACATACCAAGTTGTATACCTGTTGTCTCCCCCATTATAATGTGAACTCCTTGAGGTCAGACTCTGTGGTTTTGCCTTTCTTTATATGTTCAGCACTTAACACACTCCCTTATATATAGTAACTGATTAATGACTGCCTACCAGTGGCAACTTGTCTTTGAGAGATGCCTAGGGTGGGTCTTGGAGCTAGTGGGCACTGAGAGGTAACAGGTCTTGTTAGGATCATATGTATCAGACATGGGATATGGTCTCAGATCTTTTCATCTCTCAGGCCAGTTTTATCCACTACCCCATGCTGCCCTACTTGGGTCATTTGTATATTTAAGAAATCACACATGGCTCCATTCATAACAAACCATCCAGATGTCTGAAAACAGAAATACCTATTGATTGACTGACTGAATGATGTCTAATATCAAAGACAAAAAAGTCTTCTAGAATTCAAATGTTATTAGATGCCTGCACTGTATATATATGCATTGCTTTATATAGTCAAAATATTCTCTGCAAATAGAGTTTTGAAATCATGGTGTTCAATAATAATTTATAACTCAATTAGCCCACTCTCCTCATTTTATAGGCAGAGAAACAGAGGGCCCAGAAAAGTGATATATTTTGCCCAAGGTTAGGCAGCTAGTTGGTAGTAGATCAGAACCCAGGCAAACACTCAATGCCCTTTACCATCTACCATGATTCCACTTTTATCCTTATACTTGAATCATGTGCTTTATGTACTTAGAAACTGGTTAAAGGAATTGTGTAGTGAATCCTTTGGTCAGTGGGAATAGATAATGAACTAGATGTAAGGGAAACTGGTTTCTAACAAGATCTAGCATGTAAATATCTTCAAGATGCCTGGTTTTCATGACTGGAAATTTCAAACACAAACTAAATTTTTTCAAAAAAAGAAAAAAATGTCTTCAGCATACTGTGTAAATCAGAAAGCCAAAAAATATTTGTCCAGAGAAAGAAAGAAACACATAATTTTGTAAATTACTAACACTTGGAAGCAATATAAAGACTGATTAAATTAAAACAAGATTGTTTTCTTTTGCTTAGAAACAATTCTGATATAATTATCAGTATAAATTTTTTGTTATCAAGAATAAACAGAATGATAAAGTTTCTATTTATTCTTTTACAAAACTTGGAAACTGGTACTAATGCCTGCCTTTTACAGTCAAAACACTTAGGAAAATAAGTACAAATGTCCACCTGTTTAACAAATTAAATAGGTAAATAAATAAAGCATGCAAATGCTCATAAATCCTGTTTCTAATTCTTCGTAGCTATGAGATCTTTGATCCTCAGTTTCATCATTTGTAAAAGACAATAAGAATGCCATCAAATTCTTGAGAGCCTTAAATAAAACAAAGCCTGGAAGGCTTTTAAAATGTCAATGGGAGTCTGTAATAGTAGGTAGAAGGCCAGTCTCAGAGTCACAAAGATCTACCATCAAATCCTGCCTCTAATATTTACTAGCTGTGTGACCATGGGCACATCACCTGATTTCTCAGGGTCCCAGACAACACTCTAAAGCTACAAATTAGCATTAATCAATCAATATTTTAAAAAGTCTTTGCTGGGAGGAGCCAAAATGGGGGGGGGGGGTGTAGAAAAATTCACATATTCTAGCTCTGAACTCACAGCCTATAAAATACCTGTAAAGAAGAACTTTCAACAAATTCTGGAGCAGCAGAAGCCACACAACAACGGAGTGGAGGAGATTTCTGTTCCAGAGAGCCCTGAAAAACTGACACCAAAGGTCTGTGGTGCACCCATCCTTGGCTGAGAGGAGCAGATCCAAACAGGTTTCAGGGGTGGAATCTCCAGCAGGTACACAGGTCCATCCACCCATAGGCACCAAAGGTTAGTGAGAGAGCCTGTTTGGTAGGCCAAGAGGGGAACAGGGTGTCCCCATAACTCAGGCCCCCTCAGGAAGCAGCAGCAGACAGGAGCTACCAAAGCAGGCAGGAGCCTGGGTCCATTGTTGAAGGTCTCTGCATAAACTCCCTGAGGGAACTGAGCCCCTGGTGGTGGCCCTGTCCCAACCCGAGCAGCTGAACTTAATCTCACACTGAATAGCAGTCCTGCCCCCTCTGAAAGCCCTGAGGCTGGGAGCAACATTTGAATCTCAGACCCCAAGCATTAGCTGGGTGGAACAGAAGGAGAGGTGGGTGTGGAAAGGAATTTCAGAAGTCAAGTAACTGGCTGGGAAAATGCACAGAAAAGGGGAAAAAAATTATACCATAGGAGGTTACTTTCTTGGTGAACAGATATTTCCTCCCTTCCTTTCTGATGAGGAAGAACAATGCTTACCATCAGGGAAAGACATAGAAGTCAAGGCTTCTGTATCCCAAACATCCAAAGTAAATATTCAATGGGCTCAGGCCATGGAAGAGCTCAAAAGGCATTTTGAAAATCAAGTTGAGAGAGGTGAAGGAAAAACTGGGAAGAGAAATGAGAGAGATGCAAGAAAAGCATGAAAAATGGGTCAATACCTTGCTAAAGGAGACCCAAAAATATGCTGAAGAAAATAACACCTTGAAAAATAGGCTCACTCAATTGGCAAAAGAGGTTCAAAAAGCCAATGAGGAGAAGAATGCTTTCAAAAGCAGAATTAGTCAAATGGAAAAGGAGGTTCAAAAGCTCACTGAAGAAAATAGTTCTTTCAAAATTAGAATGGAACAGGTGTAGGCTAATGACTTTCTGAGAAACCAAGAAATCGCAAAACAAAGCCAAAAGAATGAAAAAATGGAAGAGAATGTGAAATATCTCATTGGAAAAACAACTGACCTGGAAAATAGATCCAGGAGAGACAACTTAAAAATTATGGGACTACCTGAAAGCCATGATCAAAAAAAGAGCCTAGACATCAACTTTCATGAAATTCTCAAGGAAAACTGCCCTGACATTCTAGAACTAGAGGGCAAAATAAGTATTCAAGGAATCCACCAATCACTGCCTGAAAGAGACCCAAAAAGAGAAACTCCTAGGAACATTGTGGCCAAATTCCAGAATTCCCAGGTCAAGGAGAAAATATTGCAAGCAGTTAGAAAGAAACAATTCCAGTATTGTGGAAATACAATCAGAATAACACGAGATCTAGCAGCCTCTACATTAAGGGATGAAAGGGCTTGGAATATGATATTCCAGGAGTCAAAGGAACTAGAACTCAAACCAAGAATCACCTACCCAGCAAAACTGAGTATAATACTTCAGGGGAAAATATGGTCTTTCAATGAAACAGAGGACTTTCAATCATTCTTGATGAAAAGACCAGAGCTGAAAAGAAAATTTGACTTTCAAACACAAGAATGAGAAGAAGCATGAAAAAGTAAACAGCAAAGAGAAGTCATAAGGGACTTACCAAAGGTGAACTGTTTACATTCCTACATGGAAAGACCATATTTGTAACTCTTAAAACTTTTCAGTATCTGGGTAGTTGGTGGGATTACACACACACACACATACACACACACACGCACACACACACATACACACAGACATACATGCATGCACACAGAGACAGAGAACATAGAGTGAATTGAATAGGATGGGATCATATCTTAAAAAATGAAGTTAATCAGTGAGAGAGAAATATATTGGGAGGAGAGAGGGAGAAATGGAATGGGGCAAATTATCTCTCATAGAATAGGCAGGTAGGAGACTTTTTAGTGGAGGGAAAAGGAAGGGAGCTGAGAGAAAAACATAAAGTTTACTCTCATCACATCCGACTAAAGGAAGGAATAAAATGCACACTCATTTTGGTATGAAAACCTATCTTACAATACAGGAAAGTGGGGGAGAAGGGGATTAGCAGGGTAGGAGTTTATAATCTGATGGAGGAGCCAACATGCAAACAAATATGATACAAAACAAGCTTCACACAGGATAAATGGGAAATAATTAATAGAAGGAAAACACTGGAATTAAGAGGAATTGGCAAAGGTTCCCTGTAGAAGGCAGGATTTGATTGTAGAATTTGATTAAAGGAAGTCAGGGAGGTCAATAGTTGGAACAGAGGAGGGTCATGAGTCACAGTCAGAGAGAATGCCTGGATATCAGAGATGGAGAGTCTTGTTCTTAAAACAGCCAGGAAGCCAGTGTCACTGCATGGAAGAATATATTTTGGGGAGTAAGATGTAAAAAAATTGGGAAAGTAAGAGGGAATTAGATTATGAAGAGCTTTGAATACCAAACAGAGTATTTTTTGTTTGCTCTTGGAAATAACTGGGAAGCAGTCCCAGAATGCTCTAGGAAGCAACAGGAATTTATTGAATAGTGTGGGTGACATGATCTGACCTGAATTTTAGGAAAATTACTTTAGTAGCTAAATGGAGGATGGAATGAAATGAGGAAAGAATTAAGGAAGGCATACCTACTAGCAGCTATTTCAATATTCAAGTTGTAAAGTGATGAAGGATTGTACTGAGAATTATCAGTGTAAAAGGAGAGGAGACACATTTAAGAGATGCTGCAAAAGTAAAATCAACAAACTTTGGCAACAGTTTGAATACAGGTAATGCCAGATAATGAGGAACCTAGGTGACTCCTAGGCTATATACCAGAGGATGGTGTTACCTTCTACAATAATAGGGAAAATCAGCCCTCCCTCACTCAAATCAAAGTCAGCTGCAAGTCATGTCATCATTTTGATGTCATGGTCCTCTTGAAGAGTGAAGGACAAACAGAATAGGGAAAGTAGGAGGTAGGAGCGCTTAAGGGAAAAAGATAATGAGTTCTGCTTTGGACATATTGGATTTATGATGTCTCTTAGACATCCAGTTCAAGAAGTCTAAAAGGTGGTAGGAGATATGTGATTAGAAGCCAACAGAAAAATTGGATTAGGAAGGTCAGATATGAGAATCATCAGCATAGAGATAGTAATTAAATCCATGGAATCTGATGAGATTAATGAGTGAAGTAATATGGGGAGAAAAAAGAAGAAATCCCAGGGCAGAATTCTGAAAGATTCCTATGGTTAGAGGAGATAATCTGGAGGAGGGTCCAACAAAGGAGACAGAAAAAGAGTAGATAAGAGGAAAACCAGGAAAGAGTGATGTCTGAAAATCTAGAGAGAAGAGAGTGTCAAGAAGCAGAGATTGCTGAACAGCTACAAAGGCTGCACAAAGGTATAGCACCAATGTGATATTCACAGTTCCTACGGTGTCCATGAATATGCCAGCACAATTCTGAATCACAAAATACAACAGACTGTCCACATGGAAAACAGAACCAAAACATTTATTCAAACACCAGAAAGCCAAATCCATCATAGTAACCAAGAAATCTGTACACAATAACAATGCAGGGAACACTACCATATCCAAGCCTTCCTTATGTTAGGCTTCCCACAAACCAGCTGCCTTGAACAAGCCACAAACAAGCTCTCCCACTCATGCTAGGTGCTGCTTTCTCTGTCCTTCCCAGCTCTGACTAGTCTGACCAATTACCTCTCAGCTTTGCTCTAGCTCCGCCTCTTCCTGCTCCACTCCTTCTTCTTCCACCCTTTCAGTAAGTTCTTCCCACCATAGACTTCATGTGACTCAAACTCATGTGACTTAAGCAAGTCACATGGGCCTATTAAACGGTTGGGAAATATCTTCAAATTAAGCAGAAAGTATGTTAAAGATACAAAAGGTCAAGAAGAATGAGGATTGAGAAAAAAAGTTCATTGGATATGGCAACTAGGAGTTCATTAGTAACTCTGGTAAAAACAGTTTTGATGGAAGGATAAGGTTGAAAAATGGATCATAAGGGGTTAAGGAGAGAGTGGAAGGCAAAGTGGAAGCATCCATTGTAGATGACCTTTTCAAAGAATTTAGCTACAAAGGGCAGAAGAGATGTAGGATGATTGTTAGTAGGGGTGGAAGGATCAAGTAAGGGTTATTTCAGGATAGAGGAGACATGGGCCTCTTTTTAAGCAGTAGGAAATGAAGATGACAGAGAGGATAATCTGTTGGAGGAGATGGAATGGAATGGAACCATTTGAAAAAGTAGAGTAGTAAGCCTTGGTAAGGCGTAAGGTCATTGTGTCCTGTGAGATGGGTAAAGAAGAAAGTGACAGAAGGCATCTGAATGATAGGAGATGAGGAAGAGAGAAGAAGTTCATGGCAAATGGCCTCAATTTTTTATGTAAATAATGATTCAAATTCTCAACTGAGAGAGTGGGGGAAGAGAGGAATGTAAGAAATTTGCAAAGGAATGAAGTGGTTTGGAAGATTTACTATGGAGAGTGGGATAGTGAGTTGATAAGGGAGACAGAAAGATTGCTTAGCAGCAGTGAGGCCCAGCTGAAGTTATGTGGACTGGGAGAGCTTTGAGGGGTCAAGGATTTGAAGGTCACGGAGTGGATATAGAGTAGGGTTATGTAAAAAAAGGCAGAGGGAGAGGGGAAAAGTCAATAGATTATGGTTGGATAAGGGAATTTCAGAATTCTTGAACATGAAGCTAGTACATTTATGAGTGGTGACATAATCAGAGGTATGACCATTTTATTTATTTATTCATTTATCTATCTATCCATCTATCTGTCTGTCTGTCTATGTACAAGTCATGGAAGAATTACTAGTCACTAGGAGTGCCCTTAATCTAATTTCAAAGATCAAGATAAAAATCAACAATAAGCATTAGTTATTCCTTTTTTTTCCCTTCAGAAAACCTATTTTCTAAGAGATTCCTTCCCTAGCACAATAACTTACACATAGGGGATTTCATATGCATTTTTGAATGATTAAATGAATGACAAAGGTATAGTACTTCTTCATCTTAAGTTTCTTTGCATTTTTTGATAAGCGTAATGCACAACATTTGTTGTCCTTTTATAGTGACTATCTGACTACATTTACTTCCTAGAGAAGGGAGTCTGACTGTGGGCGCTCCTGACTTTCAGTATATCAAATGCCCTTTCCCTTATAATATGCTTCTGCCTTATCTTTTGCAGCCTCTGTTGTTGGTTTGAACACAATTGACAAGGCTTCACACAAGGCTCAGTCAGTTAGGCTTTTTGTATAAAAATTTGCTTATCAAACAGATTAGCATGTTGCAAAGTGCTCTGTGAGGGAATAAAGTACCCTGTATAACTTTCACATGCACTAATTATTTTAAACATAGTGTGCTTCCCCTGAATCTCCTCTAACTCCTAAACACACTCTACTTCTCTTTAACTGATTGCACTGATCCCACTGCTAACTCTTTTCTTTTAAATAAAAAAATCCACAATGTCTAACCTTCCCTATTATTACACTATGACCTCTAAAATTCAGTAGCAGCTATAACGCAGCACAGTCTCTGGGGTGCAGATGTTCCTACCTTCTACCTAGCACATCTCCAGGCTTTACTACCGTGACTGGGTTGCTAAAAGGGCTTTAACCTCCTTGATTCAAAACTGACTTGCCTCTTGAAAATGGAGTTACTCACCATGAAACCTCAGATCTGATACAGGGCTGAGAATGCAGAAGTAGTGTTTTCCCAGGCTGTCAGAGCATGCTTAGCAACAAACTATAGAGCAAGAATTCTTAACCTGAAGTCTGTGAACTTATTTTCAAAAGTAAATTTTATTTTTTTTTAATTGGTAACTTTTAATGTAGTTTATTTCCTTCGTAACCCAACCTATTTTATTTTATGCATTTATAAAGATGGTTCTGAGATGTCAAATGGCTTAAAAACATCTACAATAGAGATTTTAGCAAAAAGGAAGAAGGAAGAAAATTGCTTATAGCCTAAAAAGATTGGAAGTAGAGGTCCAGGCTTAATGATGCCCAAACTTTCTGAACTCAGATTCTCTTAAGGCTGTTCTTGGCAGATCTCCATAAAAATAGTCTTTTGACTATTATGACTGTTTTATGGAGTACTCCCATGGGGCAGGTGATCACATGGTGGTCAGAAGAGGCGATACAAGGATGCTGTCAAGGTCTCTCTCAAGAACCTTTGAATTGATTGTGACAGGGGAGACACTGGCACAGGACCACTCAGCATGGTATGTCCACATCAGAAAGGGTGCTGTGCTCTATGAGCAAAACAGAATTGAAACAGCTCAAAGGAAATGTAGGATGCACAGATTGAGAGTATCCACTCCAAATGTTCACACAGACTATCTGTGCCCAATCTGTGGTAGAGCATTCTGAGCTCATGTTGGTCTAATCAGCCACAGCTGGACACATTGAAGCTTGACTTTATCATAAGAATGTCATTTTGGTGCTCTTCCAGAACGAAGGACAACAACCAAACAATCCTGGCAGATAGGCATTCTTTATTTTCTTGACCCTCTCTGGGCAAAGCAAATGACAGGAATGTTTCTTTGGTGGTCAGAGGAGACACTAGAGTAGACAAAGCTTTTCTGTGTCTGATTCTGAGAGGCTTGGTCCTTCTTTGGCATCATGTCAGGAATTGAAATAGTAAAGTAGTTGGTGAAAAAGTAAAGTAAAGTAATTTTAATCCCACCCCATTTACCAAAATGTTTGTGTGTTTTTTATCCCTGTCAAGAGTTAACATCCTTGATTTATGAAGTCTGTTCTGATGCATTTGCATGATTATGTTGAGCTAGATATTTCCCCAAATAAATGTCCATGTAGTTTCAAGTTATCATTGAAAACCTCTCTCTCGAGCGCTGCCCTGGCGGCGGCCCAGAGAAGCTGATCCCAGCAGGCTTCAGAGACGGAAGCTCTGGCAGCCGGGAAAGTCCCTCTGCCCACAGAAGCTACAGGTCAGTGAGAGAGAAGGCTGGGCTGGAGGAGGGGAGTGGAGGGTCTCCGTGACTCGGGCCCCCTCGGGAGGAAGCCGTGGTGGCAGAGACGGGGGCAGGAAGTGGCGGAGGCAGAGGTGTGGGCAGCGGCTGAGGCGGCAGCAGCCCGGAACTCAGGAATCCCCCAGCAGCAGGCAGGATCTTCATTACAGAAGGTTCCTGCATAAAACCTGAGGGAGCTGAGCCTGGGAGACAGCCCTGCCCCCACCCCGCTCTATTACTGAAGGCTTCTGCATAAAGCCCCTGAGGGAACTGAGCCTGGGAGGCAGGCCCCCCACCCCGCCCCCACCGGCTCCACTCCTGAAAGTCTCTACATAAAGCCCCTGAGGGAACTGAGCCTGGGAGGTGGCCCTGCCCCCACCCCAGCACCTGAACTAAAGCTCACTGATTGACAGCCGGCAGGGGGAAAGCCCATTTAAATCTCAGAGGCCAAGCACTAGCTGGGCGGATCCAGGCGGGGGTGGAAAGGAATCTCAGAAGTCAAGTAACTGGCTGGGAAAATGCCTAGAAAAGGGAAGAAAAATAAGACTATAGAGAGTTTTTTCCAACAAATGCAAATGATCCTGACCTTCGGATCTGATGACAAGGACGTATCCTTGCCATCAGGGAAAGACGTGGAGGGCGGGGCCTCAGTACCCCAGACACCCCAGGGGGGTGGTGGTTGGGCTCAGGCCCCGGAAGAGCTCAAAAAGGATTTTGAAAAGCAAGTTAGACAGGTGGAGGAAAAACTGGGAAGAGAAATGACAGAGATGCAAGAAAAGTATGAAAAACGGGTCAATACCTTGGTAAAGGAGACCCAAAAAAATGCTGAAGAAATAACACCTTGAAAAATAGGCTCACTCAATTGGCAAAAGAGGTTCAAAAAGCCAATGAGGAGAATAATGCTTTCAAAAGCAGAATGAGCCAAATGGAAGAAGAGGCTCCAAAGCTCACTGAATTTAATAGTTCTCTCAAAATTAGAATGGAACAGATGGAGTCTAATGACTTTATGAAAAACCAAGAAATCACCAAACAAAACCAAAAGAACTAAAAAATGGAAGAGAATGTGAAATATCTCATGGGAAAAACAACTGACCTGGAAAATAGATCCAGGAGAGACAACTTAAAAATTATGGGACTACCTGAAAGTCATGATCAAAAAAAGAGCCTAGACATCATCTTCCATGAAATTATCAAGGAAAACTGCCCTGACATTCTAGAACCAGAGGGCAAAATAAGTATTGAAAGAATCCATCGATCACCACCTGAAAGAGATCCAAAAAGAGAAACTCCTAGGAACATTGTGGCCAAATTCCAGAACTCCCAGCTCAAGGAAAAAATCTTGCAAGCAGCTAGAAAGAAACAATTCCAGTACTGTGGAAACACAATCAGGATAACCCAAGATCTAGCAGCTTCTACATTAAGGGATCGAAGGGCGTGGAATAGGATATTCCAGAAGGCAAAGGAACTAGGACTCAAACCAAGAATCACCTACCCAGCTAAACTGAGTATAAGGGAAAATATGGTCTTTCAATGAAACAGAGGACTTTCAATCATTCTTAATGAAAAGACCAGAGCTGAAAAGAAAATTTGACTTTCAAACACAAGAATGAGAACAAGCATGAAAAAGTAAACAGCAAAGAGAAGTCATAAGGGACTTACCAGAAGTGAACTGTTTACATTCATACAGGGAAAGACAATATTTCTAACTCTTAAAACTTTTCAGTATCTGGGTAGTTGGTGGGACCACACATACACATGTATACACATGCACACACATACACACATGCACACACATACAGAGATAGAGAGCACAGATTGAACTGAATAGGATGGGACTATACCTTAAAAGAAATTAAGGTAAATGGTGAGAGAGAAATGTAGTGGGAGGAAAGAGGGGGAAATGGAGGGGGATAACTATATGTCATTTAAGAGGCAGGTAGGAGTTTTTCTTAGTGGAGGGAAAAGAGGAGAGCTGAGAAAAAAAAAAAAAACAAAAAAACAAGAAGTTTACCCTCATCACATTTGACTAAACGAAGGAGTGAAATGCACACTCATTTTGGTATGAAAACCTATCTTACAGTATAAGAAAGTGGGGGAGAAGGAGATATTGCAAGGGGGGGTGATGGAAGGGAGGGCAAAGGGAGGAGGGAGCAATTTGAAGTCAACACTTGGGGAGGGACAGGATCAAAAGACAGAAGAGAAACAATGAGGGGCAGGTTAGGAGGGATGGTAATCCAGTTAGTCTTATACAACACGACTATCAGGGAGGTCATTTGCAAAACTACACAGATATGGCCTATATTGAATTGCCTGCCATCCCAAAAGGAATGGGTGGGGAGGGAGGGATGGGGAGAATTTGGAACTCAAAGTTTTAGGAACAACTGTTTAGTATTGTTGTTGCAGCTAGGAAAGAAGACATACAGTTAATGAGGAATAGAAAGTCATCTGGCCCTACAGGAGAAAAGAGAAGATGGAGACAAGAGAAGGGAGGGATGACAGAAGAGAGGGCAGATTGGAGATAGGGAAAATTAGATTGCTTGGGGTATTGGGGTGGGGGGAGGGGATAAAAGGGGAGAAAATTTGGAACCCAAAAATTTGTGAAAATGAATGTAAAAAATTAAATAAATAAATAAAATTAAAAAAAAATATAATGGAGATAGGGGAGTACTGAAAAAAAAAACAAAACCTCTCTCTCTTTTTAATTGGGCATAACTTTTAGATTGTTCAACAGGGTTCAACAAGACATACATCCTACTGTTCACTGTTTTAGAGACCTCAAGTTATTGACTAGGATGGAGTTACTTGTCCTCAAATCCCTTTTTCAAGGAGTGGTTTTAGTCTAGTCAAGAAGACAGTAAGAGAAAATTTTTGTTTTACCAAATAGAAACTCACACATATGTAATGCCCTAAGATTTGCAAAGTGCTCATGTTATCTGTGAGATAAGTAGTGTAAGAGGTGTTCAGAGAGCACTAGCACCTCTGATGTGAGTCTTGTCAAGACCTTTTCAGGGACGCTCACCTACCTTTGGTATCTACCTGTCACCCAGCATGCACAGCAGCCACACCCTGGTAAAAATCATCTTGGCAGACAGGTCAAACCAGATTGAGGGTAACCAACAGACCTCAAACCTGTGAGTTGGTTAGTTAGGGGTATATCTACCCAAAGTATGTTAAGATTTCTGTTTGTGGAATGAGTGGTTGAGACCAGTTTATTCCAAGGGCCTTGATGGCAGCTGAAGCAGATGCTATGGGGTGTGTAGACTCAAACACTGAAGATGCCAAGATCATCCACCACATCCCAGGCCATCCCCAGTGGTGCTGACTTTTATCTTGCCAATAGACTTTGGTGATTCTGGAAAAAAAAGTGAGAATGATGAATTAGTGCAACTTTGCATCATTTAAATTCAATTCACGGGCAAGTCAGATGTCACTGGATGGACTACAACACTATAACCCTTATTATCCTTAATTTAGAGGATAAGAAACAGAGGCCAAGAGAGCTAACAAATGAACCTGAGATGGAACCTGAACCCAGGGCTTTTCAAACCATGCCAAATACTCAAGTATTTCAAAGACACAAGTGATCTTAATATTCTTGCTTGACTAAAAACTCCATAACATCAGGGATCTATTTTACCAGAACCTCTTTATTCCCTCTGGCACATAGTAATAGCTGAATAAATGCTTATTGAATTTAATTGGTTAAAGTGAGTTAAACACTTTTTATGTCTTCTGTACAACTCCAGGTTTCATTCCTTTGGCTTAAGGGTAAATGAAGTTTGGGTTGGCAGTGGTCTTCCAGACCTTAACTACCTGCCAACAATTAGCAGAGAGAAGATTCAGTTTTTCTATTGATCACTCCCTGTTCTTCTGCAACATATGTGGAAAGTTAGCCTGCATCAAACTCATTAACATTATATGCTAACTAGTAGAAAGAAAGCAACTTTTAGGTTTTGCTTTGTTTGTTTCTTATCCTTTACCAGAGATTTGATATTAATAAATAATAATAGTTATTTCATCACAGCTAACAACCTGGTTAAGCACTTCACAGTTATTATATCATTTAATACTTACATCAACCCTGGAAGGGAGGTTGTAAATATTCATTTTACAGGTGAGGAAACCAAGGCAAACAAAGATCACAGAACTGGTAAGTGTCTGAAACCAGATTTGAACTCAGTTCTTTCTGACTTCTATCCATTAGGCCACCTAGCTGCCCTAATTCTTAAAACATCCACATCATTTTTTTCCTTCCTGAATATTTAAAGTACATTTAAGCATTACAATTTTTAAACAAAGATATATAGTTATTTAGAGGTGATCAAAGGTGGACACAGTGTGCTTATAAGACTGGTGTGATGCAGAATATTGAAGTATGTTTCTCAGTCTTTGCATATCATAGTGTTTTTCATACAGTTTAAGCTAGGGTCATATTTCCTTTTGCCCACTCTCCACACCCCCTCACGTCCCATGAAATACAAAACTGGAGAGAAGCGACAAGCCTAGAGAGAAGAATAAAAATCAAGTAATTCTGTAGGAAGATGTACAGAAAGGAAAAGACTATTATATCTTTTTATGCATTGGGATATTCCATCTTGATATTTTTCAAAATCAATGAAGAGACACAAAAGGTGAAAAAGACCAAAGCCGAAATTTAAGTACGCTTTGATTCTGTGGAGGTTTCACTTAAAAAAAATTTCTCCAAGTACAATAGAAAGAAAATTTCCCAAATTCATATACAAATACTTACTGGATATTAAAACCTGACTTATGAATGCATTATCTATTCATAATCAAATATACATATTATATATAAAATTTTCTTTCTAAATGTTGAAGTTTCCCACAAATAAAGCCAACTTGGTTTGTCAGCTAAGATTTTATGATTGTTCAAAAATACTTAAGTATATTCCCATAAATTAAACAAGTGGGACATATCAGATGCAAATTGGAAATTAGGTGACTCAAAAAAAGAGAATTAATGGTCTGTCTTGTAGGAAAATATAAAACCAGTTTCAAAAAAAAGGATTGTTTACAGAAAACAGGAAGTCAAATGAAGAATCATTTGATCATCATAATACCAAAAAGAAAAAAAAGTACTCAGGAATGATAAGATGGCAAAGAGTCTCGATTAATTATTTGATATGCACTTTGTAATGAAAGCTGTTAGGGAGTCTCACTCCAATATTGTCATTTGAAACCAATAACTCAGAATTATTAAAATAAATAATAGGGAAATGTAGTGAACCCTCTGACTCAGGTATGCCTGATTTGTGATCAAGATATAAATAAAATACTTTGTTACTTCAAGGGTATTTAATTTTTGTGGTGTCGGAACTCCCTCAACTTATTTGAATTATATACCCATCTGTAAACTCAGTAGATGTCCCTTACATGTTGTTGTGGACAAATCATTAGTTAGTTAAAACAAATATAAAGAGTTTTCTGACTTAAGTACAGCTCTAATTTGATTCTTAAGCTTCAAGATTTCAGAAAGCACCTTGGGTTGGCAATGGTGTGTCAGCCTTTAACTACATGCTAATGGTTATCAGAGAGAAGGTGCCCCTTTTCCTACTGATTCCTCCCTAGTCATCCTTTACCCATATGGATTTATTACTCTGCAGGCCATCTAGACTAGAGACTCCAGACTCATAAAGGGTCTTAACCTGGGGTATTTGAAGAGTGTGTGTGTGTGTGTGTGTGTGTGTGTGTATGTAAATATATATATATATATATATATATGTATGTGTATATATACACACAGGAGTTTATACATATTTATATGCATATATACATATATATGTATTTCAATATTGTTTCCTTTGTGATATTATTAATTATGCTTTATACTTTAAAAAAAATCTTTCTGGGAAGGGTTGTTTATAGGTTTACCAGGCTGCCAAAAGAGTCCATGACACAAAAAAAGTTAAGAACCTCTGCTCTATAGGCATGACTAGGCTATTCCTCAGATGATAGACACATTGTCCAACTTGGTAACTAACAGCTACCAGAGCTTGTATTCCACTGGGACACCTTCTACAAACCCTGGGCCACCTCCATATTCCCATGAGCATACAGAAGGAATAGGATTCTAGTGATGGGCAAATAATGTGAAAAAAAAAAAACTAAGTAAAATACAAATATAAAGCATAAATTTAAAAACATAAATTTAAATATATTAAAAATCATGGAGAGATGGATTCTTCGCTCAAAAATTTTGAGGGGGATTTGGAATTGTTGGGCAAAATAAGACAGAAGGCTAGCTGGGAGACTGTTATTGTGAATCCTTTTTGAGGGAACTCAGTAGCTACAGTTTGATGAGTCCCACTTCCATACCTGGAAACCTGGTAGATTTTTACATTGAAGGCCAATTTATTTTAACATCAAAGAAAATATAACCCTGATAGTTTTCCCAAGTAAAGATTTGCACCTAACAGATCTATGGGAATTCTTTAATAAACAAGCACTCAGACTAAGAGGACCCTTATTACTATTTCTGACAGAGAGCCTTTGACCATTTTATATTTTCCCATTATTGAAAAAAAAGTCATCATGTAATCTGGGCCACATTTTTTATTGTATGTAGGCAATTGCCTTATACACATGATTGACTGTTGTACTTTGTCTTCGAAGAGGACAAAAATGACATCACCATGATGAAGTGAAATTTCAGTGTGTCTGACTGTGGCTAATCAGACTAATAGGAGCTCAGAATGCTCTACCACAGGTTGGGCACAGATAGTCCCTATGAATATTTGGGGTGGATATTTCAAAATTGCATATCCTGCATTTATTTTGTCTCAATTGTGCTTTGCTCAGAGAGCACAGCACCCTTTCTGATGTGGGTACACCATGATGAGCAGTCCTGCACCAGTGTCTTCCATGTTACACAGTCAAATCCAAAGTCCTTGAAAGAGACCTTGATAGTGTCCTTGTATCATTTCTTCTGGCCACCATGTGATCGCCTGCCCCATGTGAGTTCTCCATAAAACAGTCTTTTGGCAAAGGTGTCCTACAAACAAAGCATAAAGGGTGTAGATCAACAGGAACCATTTTTCAGTCAGTTGCCAAAGTGATTTTCTTAACGATTCATGTTACTTCCTACTCAGTAAGTTGCAGTAGTTCGTTATTACTTCCTGACTCAGATATAAAGTTTTCTGTTTGACTTTTAAAACTCTTGACAACTTGACTTCTTCCTACCTTTCCAATCTTTATATACTTTACTTCACTCAGATTCAGCTATGTTTGCCTACTTGCTGCTGTTTATATATACCATGCCGTCTCTATGCCTAGAAGACTCTCCTTCCTGATCTC
The DNA here is from genome assembly GCA_023548195.1 of Bettongia penicillata ogilbyi. NCBI lineage: Eukaryota > Metazoa > Chordata > Mammalia > Diprotodontia > Potoroidae > Bettongia > Bettongia penicillata. The sequence goes on along the minus strand of JAJHZJ010000052.1, from coordinate 4,323,422 downwards.
CACCCTTAGCATCCCTGACTTCCTTCAAGATATAACTGAAATGTCATCTTCTGAAGGAGGCCTTTCCTCATTGCCTAGTTGTTAGAACCTTCCCTTTGAAGATTACTTCCATCTACTCTATGTGTACTTATTTATTTACATGTTAATTTTGAATGTAAGTTCCATAAGGGCAGGTAATGTTTTTGCTTTTCTTTATATGTTTCATCCATGGTGTTTGTATCCCTATTGCCTAGCACATGGTAGGTGCTTAATAAATGTTTGCTGATCAATTATTGTTTCACATCCCTAGTACATAATATAGTTTTTGGCATATAGAAGATGCTTAATAAATGCTTCTTGATAGATTATTGATTTGTATTTTTAGGACTTAGTGTAGTGCCTGGCACATATGCCAAATGCTTGTTGACTTATATGTATAGATAACAGTTATCAACACTATCATCTACATGTTGCACTGATAATGTCTGATTTTGACCAATATGAAAGGGCATGTTGATAAAGTAGAAACTACTGGAACCATAACAGGAAATGATGATGTGATATTAGATTTCATGAGATGGCAGAAGAATATGAAGTCTGATCCGATAGACCTAGATTTTTCAAAAGCATATTTTAAAGACAAGATATAGTCCCATGAAGTATTTTATTTATATCTCGATCACAAATCAGATATGGTCATAGAATTAAAGATTAATAACTATAAAGGAATCTATAAGTCAATTATTCTAACCTCCTTATTTTACAGATAAGAGACTGAGGCTGTGAAAATTTGAGCAATTTGTTTAAGATCACAAAACTAGTAAGTATAGGAGGCAAAATTGAGATTAAAGTCTTTCTGATGCTGGGTTCAGAAGTCTATTTACTTTTCTATTCTGACTTAATAAAATGCTGCTGAGACTCTAAAAGGAACGCTGGATGAAGAAGGATGAGGGAGATTGAAGAGTACATTTAATATATGCATTAAACTCAGCTCTTGTCGGTAATGAGACCAACAAAAGCAAGCTGAAGAATCATCTGACATTTTTTTTTGTTGGGTTAGACAAATTCCAGATGAACTTCAACACTGACAACTTCCAAGAAAAGTAATAGATTGTTTTTCAAAAATCCAATGAATTCCTAAAATCCAGGTTGATATCAATTATAAAGTTAAGATTCCCTGAAATTGTTTTTGGTTTATTTTCTGATTCTTGGGTTCGAAATGAAGACTCTTGGACCAAAGCAAGGCTTAGACCAACATCATTAGGGCTCTGAAAACTAGTATGTTCCCTTTTCTCATTTTGAAATGTTCAAAGTAATCCCTAAGAACATTACATAGTCTGTCCTAAAAGCATTTTTAAATTATTAAAGCTTAAGCCATTACAACTGGTTCAGCTAGATCATAAGGAAATTGGAAGTGTCCACATTTTTCTACTTTATCTTGATTGCAGAAGAAACAAACCTCACATTTACATTGCACACAGCAGCCCACACAAAAGAACTTTGCCAAGTTCTATGATATCATTAGGAAGATAATTTTTGACACATTCAGAAGCCATTTTCTATTATAAGATTTCATTTGCATCTTAAGACACACCTGTCAATACGTGTCAAGAGTGTATAAAAGTGTAACATGTAAGAAATGAAATGTTGAGAAAAGTAGTTCTGTTTGTTCCTTCTGAGTGATCAGGCTTGCGTTTCATGGTGTTTCACTCAGTTTCTATTAGAAAACCAATTTTATTTGACTAATAGCCACAATTGTCTCATTTGTGAAGACCATGCTACTAAGGTATTCTCATGCTTTTGTTGAACATGCAAAAATTTGAAAATTGATAAAGGATTCAATTCATTTTTATCTACATTATGGACCTGATTCGCTCCAGTGGTCTTCTATACTCAGGCAGAGACTGTAAAAATGGAAGAAGCATCACCTCCCTGCTATATACAGATGTGTACTCATGTGCCATGTCTGCATTCCTTGGGATAGGAAGAGAACAGAATCTGGAAATAGACTAATTTCAGATATTTGAGCTAATAAGCAGATGAGTTCCTCTATTTTACATCTTTCTTTAGGGATGGGCATGGTAAGTAAGTGGAAACTGTGAAACTGAAGGGCAACAAATATGAAATTTTTTTCCCGTATGGAATCAATAACAATGGAATTATATTCTTATATGAAATCATTCATTATGTACTGTTAATTACTTTATGCCAGTGTTATAAGACTAATATTTACCAGTATTCTCTTGATTCATTCCCCCTAGGACATAGGATGCCCAGGTCCATCCTCCTTCCCTAATTCTTAGAAATTAATTTTCACAGAAAAGAGACGAAGCTATTCTAAGGACATGATTGGCCCTGGCTTCCCCACACAGCTTTCTAGTTACCCAAAGATATAAAAGCTCCAGGCACTAGTAATCAGGGCCTCAGACTTGGATTTCTTGAGACCACAGGACTCACTATGTCCTTCACTATATTCTATGCTGATGACCAGAGGTGTTTCCATATAAGTCCAGATAACCATGTCCACATAAAGTAAATGCCACTGTATCTTTGTTGCATTGCCATGCTATCTTAGGGCAAAGTAAACTTTCTTTTGTTTACTATTCAATGACTTATAAGTACCTTATTTCATCCTAATATCAAACATGAACTAAAAGAGTGCTGTTAGAGACAACTCTTCCAGTTGACTAATTATGGCAAGTTGGTTTGAAAAGAGATGGCAACATTGCTCACAACATGGTTGAGTTGAGGGAAGAACTCTACAAATGTGGAAGGACAGTGAGGTAAATAAGGATGATTGGACATGGTTCATAGTTGTAAAAGCCTTCCTAACTGTGTATGTGTTGTCCTATCTATGGGATGGGTAACAGGCCCTCCCACCACCCCACCTCAGGCAGAGCTTATAGTGGGAAAGGCTGCAGAAGAGGGTAAAGAAAACACCAAGTCAGTATTCCCTGGTTATTGTTGACTGCTCCGCATAAATTGAATTGCCATGATGAGGTTGAAAGTATACTAGGCCATCCCATTCAGCAACAAGAGGCAGAACTTTTGGTTTTTAGGGTCTACAAAGTAAAAGTCAAAGAATAACTAGTGAAGCTAATCTCCATGAAAGTGAAGGGATATCTCTTGATGGGAGTGGGTGCTGATTAGCCCCAGCCAGGAAGCCACCCTAAAGTGTCTGAACCAGAGGATCAGGTACCTGCTAAAATGAAAACCATAAAACTTAAGAAGGAGAGCAGATATAAGGTAGAGATTTGGGAACACCTATCTATAGTATGAAAGGCTTAACTTATGATTATTTGCCTCCAGGGAACAGGAACTAGGCAGACTTTCTCCTCCAGGTACCTGGTGTGGTTGCTGAAGAAGTCCAAACAGATATTTGCTATATTCCTGGAGAAGTGATTCCTGAGGGCACAGTTTAAAGCAGGGGAGGGGAACCTCTGGCCTCAAGGTCATATGTAGTCCTCTAGGCCCTCAAGTGTGACCCTTTGACTGAATCCAAAATGCACAGAACAAATCCCTTACAAAAGGATTTGTTCTTTAAAACGTGAACTCAATCAAAAGGCTGCACCCAAGGACTTAGAAGGTCATATGTGATCTCAAGGCTGTAAGTTCCTTACCCCTGATCTAAAGAAATCAGTGCTGAGCCACTCTCCACACCTGTTTCCCATAGGCTAGATGAACTGAGAATTTACTTTTACAGAGAAAATGAAATTTATTAGATCCTCTAGATAGTACTCTTTGTCCCTTGTTAGGTGACTGAGAGAGAGGGAGTTATTTGCTTCTGATGCCATAAAGAAGAATTTCTGGTTCACCAAACTCTCCATCAGGATCTGCAAGGGAGAATGTGAAATTCCTAAAGGAAATAGGTTTGATGGATTTGGACTTTTGAAGCAACCCATTCCCATCATGGTCTTCTACAACCTTTACCCAGCCTATCTCAGGGATAGTTAGATCCTACCCTTCTGGGTTAAGCCCCACCTTGATGGTTTCAGAATTTAGCTGTGCATCTCTGCAGCTACAAAACCATACAAATGTGGACTGGTTAATTGGTGACATTTTAGCAGAATTAGTTGTGGCGTGGGCAAATATTGCTTGTCACTGCAAATATATTTGCTAGGAAACAGAGAGACTGCTTCCCTCCCTGATGGGGAGAGAGAGGGCAATAACATCCTCTCTGGGAGAGAGCTTTGGGTGTGGCTTCTGACACTTATGGTTGATAGAAAAGCAATTGGTGATCATTTCATGGAAGTGTTCCTAAAAGCATACCAAGAAAATTCAGCACCAGGGCACTAGGCTCATATAGCCCCACCTAATGTGAGGTGTTTTCTAAAACAATGGTGGCAAACTCAATATTAGTAGGGCCACTAAGACTATATAAGGATTCCTGTGGGCCATGTATTATATTCATATTTAGTTTATTGAATATTTTTCAATCAAATTTTATCTGTTTTGGCCCCACTCATCAATGTTCTGGACTGCATGTGTTTTGTATTCAACAGCTCTGATCTAAAGTCCATGGCCCATTTGGATCATTCAAAAGATATAACAGAAGGCAGACCATGGATGGTTGGAGTATTATATGGTTAGTATCTGGGAAGGTCTTTTCAGTGACTTCTAGGCATGTTACTCTGCGTAGGACCAAATAGAAACCTTCAGTTACCTAAACTACCCTATCCAATTAACATCAACAATATTGAGTCCCCAGGGAAATGAAAGATATTTCTTCTCTAGTGATGGAAGTGAAGGAAGTACTGGGATACTTCTTTATAATTATTCTCCTTACAACAACCCTGTATTACCTGTGAGAAAGCAGATGTCACCTGGCAACTTACAGTGAATTAAGGGGAGCTGAACAAACTTATCATGCCCGTTACTACAGCTGTTCCCAACCTTTTCAATGTTGTAGAATAGGTCACCTAAGCCCAGAATTAGTGGCCTGGGATTAGTAGAAAGAATTTCTAGGTTTTTGTTTTTTTCCCATACGCATGCAGTAAGTTTAGTCAGAAGTAGTTTGCCTTCATCTGGAAAGAGCTGAATATAAATTATCATACTTTCCCAGGGCTACCTGAACTTTTCTTCAACTGTTACATAATAGAGGTCAGAGATGTGAAAGAAGCCATCCTTTCTGGGAATTTTGAGGTATACAACTACATTCATGACATAATGTTATCTGAGCCAAATGAGTCCAAAGTGGCAGAGACCCTAGATAAGATGGTGATTCATATGAGGGAAAATGAATGGGAAATCAGAAAATACAGGGTCTAGCCTTCCCAGTCAAATTTGGAGAAATACAGTGGGTGGGGAAAACTCAGAGGATTCCAAACAGTCCCAAAATACCTATTGACATCTGCCTTACCATAGTCTAAAAAGGAAGCTTAGAGAGAAATTGAATACTTGAGGTATTGCAGCATCTACATTCTTCAACAGTGTTTCCTAAAGACCCTCACTTACTGAGTCACCCCAAAGTCTGCTTTTTTAAAGTAGGATCTGGAAAGGTCACAGCCTTGGGTAATATGAAGTAGACTGTCAAGAAGTCTGTACTTTTGGGTCCATGTAAGGTGTATGTTTCTGAGGAGAAGCAGATGGAAATAAGCATTTAACAAGTGCCTACTTTCTTCCAAGCACTGTGCCTTTTTTTTTAATGGTGCTTACAACCTACCTTTAACCCTGCTTATAAATAAAATACATATAAATGTGATACTGAAATGGGAATCAGATGGGATAAATGCTTTATAAATATTATATTATTTCATTCTCACAATGACCCTGTGAGGTAGGTGTTATTATTAATCTTATTTTATAGGAGAGGATCTGAGACAGGAAGAGGTTAAGTGACTTGCTTAGGGATATAGAGCTAGCAGGCATTTGAGGTTAATTTGAACTCAGGTCTTAACTCCAAGTCCTGTAATCCTTAGTTGGAATTTTCCGTCCATAAAAAACAGGCAGTGTGGAGCCTTTCATAGTCACCAAGACATGGCCAGAATAAGTTTTTGGAAATATAATTTCCACAAGAATAAGTCTATATACAAATACATATGTACATAACATATATAATGCATATATATATATATATTATAAGAAAAAAATTTTGGAAGGGGAGGAATTAGTATCTGGGAAGATAAATGAAAGTGACACTTTTGATGAGTTTTGAAGGAAACCTGAGGCATTTTTACCTGACTTTGAGAGGTAAAGAGGGACAAGCCCATTCTAAAATGAGAAGGTAGGATTCTGACAGTTTTATAAAAATAATAATTAACAATTAAATTATTAATATTAAATAATTAATCATTTAAAATATCTACTTTGATTTTTTTAATGGTGCTTGCAACCTTCTTTTAGTACTCTGCTTTAAAAACAGGTATCAATTGGATACTGATAGGAGCATTTAATGGGATAAATGGGCATAAATCCAAAAATGGTATAGGTAGGTAGATGTGATGGAGGGCAAGGTACAAAGGCACAACTCATAGTACATAATTTATAAATGTCACCCAACCAATAGCAAAAGTATCAACACTTAACACCTGTGTATTCTGTTCTTCCATTTTGTTGAAAACCATTCAACTTTGTCTATGCCTTTCTAAGATCATTGAATTCATCATTTCTTATAGTACAGTAGTATTGCATCACAACCATACACCAGAATTTGTTCAGCCATTCCCCAACTGATGGGGATCCCTGCAATTTTCAGTTCTTTGTCACCACAAAGAGAGCTGCTATAAACATCACATTCATGTTGAAAGTTATAATTACTATTTGTGAGTTTAACTTCATCTTATTTTTACTCCCTATTTTCTTTCTCAGTCTTTCTTTTTACCCTATCTTTATTATCTTCTCCTTCCACCTTCCCAACCCCCCACTTCACAATCCTTCCAAGAGTTCCCCAATTTCCGCCCCCACCCTCCCAAATCCCAATCCACACACCCCTCTAAAAGTCCCTTCCAGACCCTGTACAATTCTAAAATAACAAAGGTATTTGGGATTGGTCAGCCCTAAGGAGGAGCTAGTGAATTCTTTGTTCAAGGTGTCTATCCAATGAGGTTTTAGTTTTATTTTTTAAAAAATAATAAAGCCTATAGTGGAATCTGGGTGGGGGCGGGGAAGCCCATGGAGAAATCTTGGGCATCTTCCCACCACGATACCTCATTTCCCCTGTTTCAGCTTCCTGTATTTAATTCCCTGAGCTCTCATTGATGGAGGCAGGGATTATCTTGTTTGGTTATATTTGTATCTTAAACATAGTATTTGACACATAGTAAATGTTTAATAAATCTGTATCTTTCTGTCAAAGGTGGGAAAAATTCTCCATTAGGTTCTAAAGACTTGATCATCACTATTATACAAAGTTCTCTGTAACAGAATCTAGTATTATTCAAACTGTTTAACCTGGCCACTGGTATTGAGATGTGTTCTCACCAGCTCTCCAGTTGAGGTTTTTCATCTAGCAGCGTATGAACAATCAGTAAAGTCTATGAGTGAGACAAACTTCTGTGACTGAATGGTTATGCTATTTCCTAAGAAGTACCAATGGATTATGAAGCAATCTATCACTTGTGTGTTAAAGCTGACAGGCCAGCCTCATCAATTTTCTAAGAAATCCATACATATGAAGAGGAGAGAGAGGCAGGAAAAGAGAGACACGTGATGTGTGTGTGTGTGTGTGTGTGTGTGTGTGTGTGTGTGTATGTGAGACAGAGAGACAGAGACAGAGAGAGAGACAGAGACAGAAGCACAGAGACAGTGACAGAAATTGGATTTGGTCAGTCTGGGGTAATAAAAGTCAGAATTGTATTACATTATCAGTACTGTCTAGCAGTGCTAGATAATACACTAGAAAATATTGTCTCCAAAGTCATCTGAACATGTGGTGTCAATGAGATGACAGTCTTCCAGCCCAATTCAAGATATACAAATCAATACTATGGTTCAAAGATAATGTATGAGATTAAAAGTTGAACCTGTTCCACATTGAGACTGGGAGAAAAGTTTTAGTCAAGTGAAATAGAGATTTATGGCATTGCGCATCTTTCCACACTCTTTCAGAAAACTATCTCAATAGAGAATATTGATGGGAAGTAGTGGCAACTTCCCTGATGGAAAGGAGTAAAGAATATATATAAGTGCTTGGTTTTTGGGGAACAGGCTTAATTGAAATTAATTGCTTGCTACAATTACTATGGTTATATAAGTCTGATGGAAATGTGAAAAAAAATCACTAGTAAGATCCTGGAAAAGAAACAAAATAAATTATAAACATTAGTGACACAAAAGTCAAGATAAAAAGCTAAAGCCATGCCAGATAGTTCCAGTTATTCCAACAGTGCCCTTGTGAAATAAATGTATATATGTATGTAATAAATATCATGTAACAACATGCCAGCATACTCATGATGGGTATTGTCGTTAGGTCTGATTGCCTGAAAGAGGGAGACTACTAGTCATAGAACATAGGACTACAGATGTAGAATTTGAAGTTGAAGGAAAGAAAGAAAGGAAGGAAGGAAGGAAGGAAGGAAGGAAGGAAGGAAGGAAGGAAGGAAGGAAGGAAGGAAGGAAGGAAGGAAGGAAGAAAAAGAAAGGAAGGAAAGAAGAAAAGAAAGAAAGGAAGGAAGAAAGAAAAAGAAAGAAAGGAAAAAAGAGAAACAAAGGAAGGAAGGAAAGAAATGATAGAGGAGGAAGAAATGAAAGGAAAGAAGGAGGAAAGCAAGGAAAGAGAGAAAAATGGAAAGTATAAAAGGAGGGGAATGAAGGGAAGAAAGGAAAGAAGAAAGGAAGAAAAGAGGAAAAAGAAGAGAAAGGAAGGAAGATTGGAAAGGAAAAAAGAAAGAAGGGAATAAAGGAGGGAGAGGAGGAAAAGAAAGATACTGACTAATGTTAAAACCAATACAAGGCATGTCTATTTCCATTTCAAATTTTGTTTCAAATTGAGATGATAAGAAAATCTCTTTGAAATAAATGATAGACTTCTGAAGAAAAGGAGTCAAGAGTAGAAAACCTTATGCTCAATGTTATCACAGATATTTTTCTCCCAGGAAAAGACAGGAAGGGAAAGATTTGAGCTGGGATTTGGCTAGGTGTATAGTTGGAATATTGGTGAATGGTGAAAGTAATGAGTCAAAATAAAAATTCAGCTGCCGAGCTGAAAATTACATGTGAGAAAGCAATCATGGTTAAGTGGAGCATTGAATTAACTACACAACACACTGAATAGAACTCAGAGATTAAATAAATCTTGCAAGTAGAATTGGAAGTGGGCTTAGAAACATGACAAATGAAGTAGAATTTTCCTTAAGTTCCCCTCAAAACTATACAATACTTGCAAGTCAAGTACAAGGAGTTTTCAACTTTTCATTTATCACCTTAAAACTTTGATACTTTAAAATTTATAAGACAGGATCTTAAAAGTGTTTGATATTGCTCTAATAACCACAGAAATAGAATAATGATGAATCTTACTAAAGAATCGATCAACAAATATTTACAAACTGTTTACTTTGTGCTAGGTGCTAAAATGGGTGCTTTTACATTTTTATTAATTTGAAGAAACATAAATAAAAGTGAATTTACTTAGGGAAGAATATTTATTTTGAAACATAATCTTACAGAGCATTCATTATTCACTAAAAGTCAAAGACAGATCATCAATGAATCAAATTCTCATGCTTTTCAGGTAGCTGTTATTACTCAAGACACGGCATTATAGCAGTGGTATAAGTTTCTTCTTATCTTAGTACTGTAAATGATCTACATGTTTCTTAGGGCGAGTCTTCCTTCCACCACCACGGATTGTATCACCTCTAAACCCTGGCAGATAGTCTTCATAAGTTGCTGTTACCAAAAGCAATTATCACCTGGTTATCAGGCATCCGATCATGTACTTCAAACTAAAATCTGGTACTCAGTGAATAGACACACTAGGTCCATTCTCAAAATCCTTCCAGTCTTATAGGACCTAACAAAAATCATGCTCTGCCAGCACAGCTCTGGAGAACTCAGAATTATCACCATGTCACAAAGAAGATTTTACTGAATAAGGATAGAAATAGAAACCATTATTGGGCTATTTTGGATAAGAGGAAAATCACAAAATTTTAATTTAAAACTAAAATTATGGAGGTAACTACCACTTTAAATTCTAACTCTTCATAAGTCTACTTGACAGATATTGACCTTTGCCCTTATTATGCACACACATGGACTCAGAATGCCTTTGAGGCTTTAATGGAAAGTTTGATCTGCTGATGAATGCAAAATCAGGACTCTGCTGATGTGTTATTGGATGACAGTATTTTAATTTATTCCTAAAATATATAAATGTTACATGCTGTGACTATTCCAGTAGGAATAATTGGTTCTAATTAAAATAATGAGATAATCCAAATAATGATACATTCACTACAAATGCAAAGTGATAACTAATTTGTAATTCTGATATCATTTTAATACTGCTAATACTGTTTTCCTAATTATAATTATCCTTCTAGCTAACAAACATAATATTTTTGCCTTTTGCATTGCATGCTGGGAAAATTGCTTTACAGGAAGGCTGAAATGAAAAACCTTTATCTCAAACCTGACAAAGGGATAGTTTACATGGCCAAATAGAAATAGAGATAAAATTACTTAAGCTTATTGTGCACAAAAATCTGTTTTAGCCTGAATATTCCTCAGTAGCCATTCTAATACAGCTTTAATTAAATATGTCTTTAGTATGGTGATTTTGATTTTTTACCCTGGCCTTAGAATCACTTGTAGGTTCCCTTCTAGATGTAATTCACAGTAGCATAGGCTATATTGTCAACCTCAATTGGTATTCTTTGAAGAGAATTTTCCTGGTTAACCTTTTACATCATTTTAAATTCATTTAAGTGCTCTTATGTGCATATGAATGTCACTAGAGTACTTTTAATTATCTGGAATTAAATATCTGGAATTTAAAATTTCAGGCTGCTAAAAACATCAATATAACAGGAATCACAAAGAATAAGCACATAAATCAATATCTTAGGGTGGGGCTTGAGCATAGACACTTCATCATTATCCCCTCGAACGAATACAGCCTAAAATCTTGGAGTAGGAGATGAAAGACTCTTCTTCTATATCTACTTCCTGCTGAAATTGGATGTAGAACTCTCTCTGCCCCAAGAGGTCCCATTCAAGAAGTCATTTCTTTAGCTGGTATCTGGAGCTTGGTGGATGTCAGGTCCAGGGGTGACACATCACAGTTGTGGGCAGGGTGTGACATCTGGCTTAAGAGATCAAGCATCTGCAGGGGGAGGGTACTAAGCCTGGAGGAAACAAATCAGCAAACAAGTTTAACAGACAAAAAGCCAAAAAGAAACAAGGAGACATAGACTTATGCATGGTAGAATATGTGAGTTAGGGATACAATTTCATAATGATCTTCTCCTAAATAAACAACAGTTATGGTATCATCTTTCCTGTGTGCTATAATTTCCACAGCTTTTGGAACATTGTCTGGCTTCTGTTTTACTGATACTTTAGGCTGTTTTACCTCATACTTTAGTTCCTAATTTTATTCTATCAGTACAACCCAACCCTTTAGTTCTTCCACTAGTTATTTTGGAAGGAAGGTCAGTTTTAACAAGGGCTATTGTTTCACAAGAAATAATAAAAACTTAAACTCTTCTATCATTTTTACAAAACCGTATGGGTTCTTCACCTAAATGTTTGAATGTGACAATAATTTCTCCTTGATAATTAGAATCTATCACACCAGTCAATACCTGTATTCCTCTAGCTGCTAATCCTGATTTAGGTAATATCCATGAAAAATTACTTTTAGGAATTCATATATATATATATATATATATATATATATATATATATATATATATATATATATATATATTCCAGTAGAGATTTTTCTTATTTCTTTTCTATCCAACCGAAAGTCCTCTAAACAATATAAATCATATCCTGCCAAACCAGGTGTCCTTGGATACAGTACTGGAACATCTGGCCCCACAGTCCAATACTCAATATTTGGAATATCACGTGTTTGTTGTTTTCTAATTTGAAGATTTGGGGTCATCATGCTGGCTAGAGGTGTATTTCCTCCCAATGGTCTATTATTCAAATTATGTAAAGCAATGAACAAAGTATCTTTTCAATGTTGGTAAAAATTATTTGAACTTAACTTCCTTAGTTATTCTTTCAATAATCCATTCATTCTTTCAATTAATGCAGTTGCTTGTGGATAATATGGGATATGATATATCCATTCTATGTTGTTTAATGCACAATATCTCTTCATTTCATTACTTTTGAAATATGACCCATTGTTGCTTTGAATCTGCCTTGGGGTTCCATAATATAGACTTATGATATCTAAAGTTTTACAGATGTTTTTCTGGGTCACAGTCTTATAGGGACAAGCCACTAATATACCTGAATAGGTGTCAGCACAAGTACATATAAATTTGAATCCTTTATCTTGGGGGTAAGGGTCTAATATAATCTATTTGCCATTTTTGGGCTAGTACTTTTCCCTTTATTTCCCCCTAACTTCTCCAGTTATTACCCGAGAAACAGTCAGTTCCTTTTCCAATTGACATATATGATATTCCTCTGCTACTTGTTTTAACAAGTTGTCAAAATAGCTGCAATATGTTAAGTAGCAATTTTTGTTACTGTACAAATTTTGTACAGCATGTACATTGTACTCACTTTCTGGCATTGTGAGGGCCATGTGAGCATCTACACGAAAAACTGGCAAATTAGTAATGAAAGACATGTTTCATATATCTTTCCATAATTCTTTTCCCCAGACTTATTTGCCATGAATTTCCCAGTTTTGATTTTTTCACATGGATATCCATGTAGCTAACCCATTAGCTACTGCCCATGAATCAGTGAATATATGACACTTGTTCTGTTTTGAAAGCTTGATGTACTGCCATAAGTTCAGCATATTGATTACTTTCACCTATCTCAGTACTTTTCAAAGTCCTCCTACTGCATAGGTTATAGGCTACCACTTTCCAATGTGTTTTGTGGCCCAAATATTTTGCTGTACCATCAATAAACCATGCATGTCTCTTTCGTTCCTCAGCTAATCCATCATATCACTCGTTCCATTTTACCAAGGACTGCAACAACTGTTGGTTTGATTCAGGGGGTATATTATTTCCTTCATTATCTATGTTTACTATAGATTCATGTAAAGCAGAAACTCCACTTTTGCCTGTTTTAGATCTTTTTTGAATATACCATTTCCATTTAATCATGCCAGCCTCTTACTGACGTCCAATTCTGTGAGAAGTTGGGGTGCTCATAATCCAGGCCATAATTGGGATTCATGGCCTTATATCTCATGGCCTGAAAGCAGTTGTTCAGTCTCTACCAAAGCCCAATATGCAGCTAACAACTGCTTTTCAAAAGGGGTATGTTGAACTCCAGATGAAGGGAGTTTCCTAGACCAAAATCCTGAGGGTACATTTTGGCTTTGTTGTTTTTGCTGTAAACTCCAGTTTGCATATTCATCCTGTACAGTCACTTGTAATTTCACATAGGGTATAAATCTAGGGCCAATAATATAGCAGCCTTTGCTTCTTCAAAAGCTTTACTCTGATCAAATTCCCAATCAAATTCATATTTTTCCCTGTAATTTTTTATAAGGGTTTAAAAACTTTCCCTAGATTGTGGTATATGATGTCAACAATATCCAAACAATCCTATAAACTTTTGGACTCTTTCTTATTGGTAGGAATAGTAAAATCCTGAATCTTTTGTTAGGCTTGCAGGAGAATCTCTCACAGCCTCTTATTCCACTGTATACCAAAATATTTTTACAGTTTGAGCTGGCCCTTGAATCTCTGCAGGGTTAATTTCCCAACCTTTGTTTTTCATGTGCTTGATTAAGTGTCAAACTCTTTTTCACTTCTTTTGCATATATTCCCTGTATCATAATATCATTTGTGTAAGCTACACATCAGGTAGCTCTAATTCATCTAAATGTTCAGCCATAATTCTATGACAAATGGTGGGCTAAGCAGCTATCTTTGTGGCAAATGTGTAAAAGTATATTTTTGGCCCTTCAAAGTGAAAACAAATTGATCCCATTGTTTAGAATCTATTGAGACAGTAAAGAAAACATCCACTAAATCAATAACTGTGTATCAAGTCCCATCACATTTCTGGATCCTTTCTATTAAGATAATGGTATCTGGAACAGAAACGTACAAGGGAGGAGTCACCTTATTTGTCTACAATTCACTGTCATCCTCCATGTCTCATTTGACTTCCATACTGGTCAGAGAGGATTATTCCACTGAGTGGCTGTAGGGACTAACACTCCTACTTCAACATATTCCTTTATAGTATTGGTAATTTCATCTTGCCCACCTGGCGCATGATACTGCTTTAAAGTGAATTATTTCAGAAGGTTCAGGTAAAGTGATTGGGATTACAATAAAACTGTATTAATTCCTATATTCCTTACTGCAAATTCCTATCTCTCCTCAGGGAAATTTTGATTCATACCTCTCAATACATCTATTCTAACGATGTATTCAGGAATGGGTACAATTACTATGGTATATTCTTTCTTAGGTAATTGTCCAATTTTCATCATTAGTTTGACTTATCTGGCTGATATTTCAGACCCTCTCAGTTCTGTGATGATGATAGGAGTTCCATGTTTAAATTTATCACAGTTTCCATACAAAAGAGAGACGCTTGCCCCAGTATCTATTAATACCCTAGTTAAAGTATTTGATCCATTTTTCTAATATATGGTCAAATTGTTATGGGGTCTGTATTCCTGCTTGTGTATTTCTTTAATCTTATCTGGGGCTCAGCTAATTTCCTATTCTCCCAAAGGTGTGACAAACTTGGATACGACGGTTCAGGAGGATCTGTAGAGGCAATTCTCACTTCTCTATTTTATCTAGTATCAAGTTCCTTTTCTCGGTATGTTTTGTATAGTTCATTAGTTGGAATACATCTATGCCTCTAAAATCTACCCCTGCTCTCAACAGAGCAATAAACAATTCTTTTCTTGTCAATCTATTCTGACTTTGAATCTGCTGGCTATTTGCTCTTCTCTGTTGAGGAAATTTATCTTTTCCCCAGTCCCCTAAGTCACTTAACTGTGAAATCTTGTCCAGACTCTCCGAATGAGGGTTCCCTATTTCCCCAAATATTAGAGTGAAAACTAGGTGCTTGTAAGCAGAAGGAGCTGTCTTCACTATTATATTCCTATGGCAAACTTCTAAGTGGATATCATAGTATGCATCTGCATTTCTGATCATTATGGCAGTCTTCATTACATCCTCCTTTAACTTTCTTATACAGTCTCTAAGTGAATACCAGGGTCTGTCTCCATTAGGCCATAAAGAGTCAGTAGGACACTACTTACTGCAGCCTTCTGCAGCCAAAGCTAACAGATTAGCTGTATTGTTACCTTCTTTCATATTGTAATCTCTAAAACCTTTCTGTACAAAAGGATTCTGAGTAATACCTATAAATTTCAAGCAATCAATGCCATCTATAGACTCAAAAATCAAATGACAGGAAGAGAAAATGTCCCAAAAAAGGGGAAAAAAATAAGGAAAACTGTGTGTTAAGTGCTGGGAATACAAAGACAAAAATGAAATAGTTTTTCCCTAGGGGAGCTTATATGATTAGAATATTTAATATGCTTACTTAGTCATACAATTATTAGAAGGAATTGGCACAAAACTCATGGAGTTTTGTCATACATGATTAAAATTAAGTGATAGCTAATGAAGGTTAAAAATCTGAGTAAAAAATCTTATAAAGGATTCTCGATATCTTTCAAAACTTCTGAAAAATTCTTTCTTAATTACCATAAAATTTTAGCACTTTTAGGGACCTTTGATGTCATTTAAATCTAATTCTTTGACTTTACAGATAGAAAGCTCTGACTCCTCAGAGAGGGTAAATGGCTTGCCTAAGATCACACAGTTAATGTATGATAGAGTTGAGACCAGAACTCAGTTTTCTCTGCTTTCTGGTCTAATATTCTTTCCACTGTATCAAGGATGAAATGGATTTTCTATTCTGATGTTAGAAGATTATTGACTCTCACAGTAATTAAAATTAAGAAGTATATTCTTGAATCTATTAATAGTAATTTAAGAACAAGCTTTTTTTATAATCCTGTTATTCAGAGTTTCTGGAACTTTTAAGTTTAGTTTTCATTGGTTTAACTCCAAGGTGGCTACCTGATAAATGGTAGCACCTGGTGCAAAGATACATCAGTTATTTATTGTTCCCAAGTGACCAACTCAAATGGGTGCCAGATGGTAACTCAAGTAACTATGAGATGTCTATAAAAAAGGTCAGGCCAGCATCTGTTTTGACTATTCTATGTTTATTCATATGCAATGAAGATAATGTAAGTTTTCTACAAGTTTGGTAAAATAGGACCTTGTTATTGAGAATATGCTTTATTTCTAAAGTTCTGTTTATTAGTATTCCTTTTTTAGAAGTAAATTTCTTGACCTAGAAATATTGCTCATAGACTTACATTTCAAAGCTATTAAGAAGAGGAAAAAAACCTACACTTACAAAAAATGTTTATAGCAACTTGTTTCATTGTAGAAAAGAACTGAAAACATAGGGAGTATCCATCAATTCAGGAAAAGCTGAACAAAATGTGGTATTTGAATATAATGGAATAATATTGTGTAATAAGAAATGACAAAATGAATGGTTTTAGAGAAACCTGGGAAGATTTTTGTAAACTGATGCAAAATGAAGTGAGCAAAACTGGAGTAATTTGTGCAATTACAATGACAATATTATAAAGAAAAACAACATTGAAAGACTTAAGAACTCTGATCAGTGGAGCAACCATCCATGACACTAGAGGGCAGATGAGAAAGCAGGCTACTTACTCCCTAATAGAAGAATGATAGATTCAAGGACAGAATGAAACACATTTTGGGCTATAGTAAATGTATGGATTTTTTTTACTTGACTATAATTTTGACTATACTTACTTGATACAAGGATTGTATTTTTCTTTTTCTGTTCAAGTGAGAGTGTGTGTGGAGACCTAGCATTAGGGCAGCCCCTTCACAAAATAAAAAGAAAGTTAAAAGGGTTTTTGAAATATTTTTAACATGTATAGAAGAGAACTGAAGGAAGTTCAAAATAAAACACAAAAAAGTAAGATAGCTCTAAAAATTGTTTAGTTTCTTATGTACTTTTAAAAGTAAGCTATAATATTAATATTTTGTTGAATTTTTTTCTTTTAACATAACCTAAAATTTCCCCATATCCTCTCCACATATTTTAAAAGTCATTGCAAAGGACAGAGTGAAAGAGATTTCCAGCGCGACAGCCTGGAAGGCCAACAAGAAAGATCTGTCACAGTGGGCTGGGAGTGGAGCTCAGCCCAGCCTGGGCTACACAGCATGGCAGGGACAGGACAGGAGCAGGCTTCAGGGAACAGAATCATGAGTAGCAGCTGTGGTTCCCAGATTTCTCAACACACAAATGCAAAAGACAGCTTCAAAAGTCAGTGAGAAAGCTCTTTCACTTGGGTGAGAGGGGTATGTGGTCTGGCCCCAGTCATGGTCCCAGGGTGTCATCAACCACTATGGCAGCAGAGTCCACTTTTGGAGCCCTCAGCCTAAAGACCCTGGGAGAATAGAGCTGCTGATCTGAGTCTCAGTTCTGAGTGGCGGTCCTGGGGTCAGGAGGAGGACTAGCATAGTGGAACTGATGGAAGCTCTGGAAAGGGAATCTTACTCACAGATCCTGGGTAGAAAAGAGTGCTTGTAGTTTTTCCCAGACCAGAGAGCAAGCCAGGAGAAGAGTAAACTCCTTTTCTTTGATTGTGCCTCTTTGGAGAAACAGGTCCCTAGAGTATACCCTCCACTTGGCAAAGGACTCAAAAATCAAATGACAGGCAGAGAAAATGCCTCCAAAAGGGAAAAAAAAAAGGGAAAACTGCCCTGGTATTCTAGAACCAGAGGGCAAAATAGAAATGGAAAGAATTCACCAATCACCTCCTGAAAGAGATCCCCAAAGGAAAACTCCTAGGAATATTATAGCCAAATTCCAGAGTTCCCACATCAAGGAGAAAATATTGCAAGCAGCCAGAAAGAAACAATTCAAGTGTTGTGGAAATATAATCAGGATAACATAGTATTTAACAAGTTCTACACTAAGGGATCAAAAGTCTTGGAATCTGATATTCCAGAGGTCAAAGGAGCTAGAATTACAACCAAGAATCACCTACCCAGCAAAACTGAGTATAATACTTTAGGGGAAAAATGGAATTTTAATTAGAGGACTTCCAACCATGCTTGTTGAAAAGACCAGAGCTGAATAGAAAATGTGACTTTCAAGTACAAGAATCAAGAGAAACTTGAAAAGGTAAAAAGGAAAGAGAGAACTTAAGGAACTCATTAAAGTTGAACTGTTTATATTTCTACATAGAAAGATGTTATTTGTAACTCATGAGATCCCGTTCAGTATTAGGGTAGTTAAAGAGAATATATATATATATATATATATATATATATATATATATATATATATATATATATATATATATATATATATATTTATATATATGTAGGTGTGTGTATGAGTATGTATATATGTGTATATTATATATGTGTAGGTATGCATATGTACAAGTGTGTATATGTATGTATATACATATATGCATACTTACATAGACAGAGGGCACAGGGTGAGCAGAATATGAAGGGAAATCACCTAAAAAATTATTGTTGAATGGAATGTACTAGGAGTAAGAGCCAGAGAGAGGTAGAATGTAGCAAATCTCATATACATGAGGGAAGAATGAACTGCTACAATATGTGGGGGGAAGGTGAAAGAAAATAATTGAGCCTTACTCTCATGGGATTTGGTTTAAGGAGGGAATAACACACACTAAACTGGATATGGAAATCTATTTTACCTTGCAGGAAGGCAAGAGGCAAGGGAATAGGAGAGAGAAGATAATAGAAGGGACAGCAAATTGGGGAAAGGGATTATCAGAAGCAAACACTATTGTGGCAGGACAGGTCACAGGAGAGAATGGAATAAATGAGGAGTGGGATAGAACAGAGGGAAATGTGGTTAGTCTTTTACAACATAAATATTATAGAAATGCTTTGCATTGTTACATATGTATGACCTATATTGAATTGCTTGTTTTTTCAGTGGGGGGGAAAGAGGGACAGACTATGGAACTCAAAGCTTTAAGAATTAATATGTTGAAAATTGTTTTTGTATGCAACTGAAAATTAAGCTATACAGGGCAATGGAGTATAGAATTTTGTCCTAAAGGAAAATGGAGGGGAAGGGGAATGGAAGAAGGGTGGGTAGAAGGTAGGACAGACTAGAGGAAGGGGTGCATGGGGTGCATGCTGTCCTGGGGTGAGGAGAGATGGGGAGATAATTTTCAATTCATATTCTTGTGGAAATGAATGTTAAGAAGTGGAAAATAAATAAATTATGTATTAAAAAACATAGTAAAAGTCATTGCACATAACAAATTAAAAAGAAAAGAAGATGAAAATCAGCAAAATTGATCAGTATATTAATTCAAAAGAAATCTGATAGTATATATTTCATACCTGTAGACCCACCAGCTCCACAAAGAAGGGAGTGTGTGTGTATGTGTGTGTGTGTGTGTGTGTGTGTGTGTGTGTGTGTGTGTGTGTAAAATGGAAAACTTCTCATGTCCCTTCTTTTGGACCAGAATTGTTCTTTGTAGTTTTGCAAAATTTATTTTTGATTCTTTTGTGGTTGTTGTTCTTTCGGTTTATGTTGATGATTTTGTATATTGTTTTCTTGACTGTTCTTACTATACTTTGCATCAATTCATCAGTCTTTAATGCTCTTCTTCATCATAGAATAGTAATAATAATAAATACTAGTCATAGTAATAATCTATCATAGTCATAGTGATAATCTGTCCCATTAACATACCAAAATGTTTTTAGCCATTTTCATTTGATCTACTTTGTTTCCAGGACATGGTTGTCTTTTCACATACAATCCTCTATTTTATATTCTGTCTTTCATCTGAAAATAGTTCTTTTTTGTTTTTTTTTTGTTAGCTAAATCAAGAATTAAAAAATAAAACCTTTTAGCAATGCTCTAAATCACCATTCATTAGAGTGATGCAAATCAAAACAACATTGCACATATCAGATAGGCTGACATGACAAAACAGGAAGATGATAAATATTGGAGAAGATGCGGGAGAGTTGGAACACTAATTCATTGCTGGTGGATCTGTGAGATGATCCAGCCATTCTGGAGAGCAATTTGCAACTAGGCGCAAAGGGCTATTAAACTGCATATAACCTTTGACCCAGCAATATCAGTTCCAAGGCTGTATCCCAAAGAGATCATAAAAATGGGAAAGGGACCCACATGTACAAAAATATTTATAGCAGCTCTTTTTGTGGTGGTCAAGAACTGGAAATCAAGGGGATGCCCATCAACTGGGGAATGGCTGAACAAGTTGTGGTATATGAAGGTAATGGAATACTATTGTCCTGTAAGAAATGATGAACAGGTGGACTTCAGAAAAACCTGGAAAGTCTTATATGAACTGATACTGAGAGAAATGACCAGAACGAGGAGAACATCATATACAGGAACAGCCACAGTGCAAGAGGACTGTTTCTGATAGACTTAGCTCTTTGCAGCATTGCAAGGACCTAAAACAAAAGGACTTTTGATGCAAAATGCCATCCACATCCAGAGAAAGAACTATAAAATAGGAATACATAATGAAGTAGACTATTTCTCTCTTAGATTTTTTTTTGTTTTGGTTTTACTCACAGTTTCTCCCATTCATTTTAATTCTTCTAACTAACATGACTAATGTAAAAATGTGTTTAATAAGAATATATGTATAGATTCCCACCCCAAAAATAGCCTTTATAAAAGAAGCAAATTTCTAAGACCATTGGGCAAATATTGGATGAAGATGTCAGTTAAGTAGCTATTAGTTTGAATTTCCATGAAATGTTTTAGCACTTTCTTTAGGCACATCAAAATAATGTTGTAAAAAAAAAAAAGGATTTAGGAGAATGAAAAGACCTGGATTCAAATACAGCCTCTGCTACTTCTCAGCTTTGTGAACTTAATCAATCACTTACTTCATCTGTAAAATGAAGACAATTTGTTAAGAATGAAGCAGATGAGAAGGAAAGCTTTGAAAACAACATATTGAATTTGCTATATGAAGGAAAAATCAAGCTGAACAGAACAGATTCTTAATTTCACGTACAATCCTCATTATCTGTTGTGTATTATATATGGAAATGCTTATTTTATTTGGCACTTGTTAAGTACAAATAACCATTTTTAAATGTAGATAGAGGACTAGATGGGCAATCAGGTACCTTATATTTAATTCTAAATTCTGTTTCCTTAAACACTAGAATTCACTGTGGTAAAGTAGTGAAATAATTCATTTAAAGTCGGTGGGACAGTTATAAAGCAATTGTGTTACGTTGCACAAGTCACTGGGAGAAAGAAGCAGTTTAGATCATAATGCTGATTAAACTTAACGGTAAATCTGGTGTATTTTTATTTTTATTTCTGGAAATCTAATTATTAAACACTTACCAGCACACAACTGTTTATAATGTAATATAATACATGATAAAAAGGTTCAGGGACTGGAAAAACAAAGTAACATGTGAGACTTGAGGTGGGAAAAGGTTAATGACTGTGTAGATAAGTGAAGGCTTCTGGGGAAAAGGTGGCATTCGAGTTCAACTTGATTGGAAATGAATCAAGTGTGAGTCTCCTGCTCCAGACTTAAGCAATATGGTTTCTGTTAGGCTGCATCTTAAATTCAATAGGCCATTAAGCCTTATTCTTGAACAACTGCTAGAAAGACATGATTTGCAGTTGACTTTGATTTGAGTGAGGGAGGTCTGTGCCAGGTCACCAACCTCACTTTCTTCTGCTGAGCCATCTGGGTCCAGGGGCCTGATATTCATCAGGATGACTGGAGATGGCCCAGGATGCAATGTGAGAACCTGGTCCTTTCAGGCTAAGGTCTTATAGCATTTGCTAATGTTGATTAAACAGAATGTAAGCTCTTGAGGTCAAGAATTTGAATTTTTTTTTTTGCACCATGCCTTTCACAAAGCAGACATTTATGGAATGTCCATAAGACTGTTTCCAATTTCGTACTCATTATGTCCAAAATGAAACCTATCATCTCACAGCACAACCTCACTCCTCTTCCCACCTTCCTTCTACCTGTTAAAGTTTTCTTTATCTTTCTAGTCACCCAGGTTTTCAAATTCACTATGGTCCTAAACATTCTCCTATACTCTCCATATCCATTGTTTCTGAGTCTTGTCAGTTCCACATCTTTCATATAAATCCCCTTCTCTTGGCTCAGATTATCCTAGACCTTCATGTCCACACACCTGGAATACTGCAAGCTCTATGTTTTTTCTTTATCCAATCCATCCTCTATATAGTTACCAAAGTAATCTTCCTTAAGCACAATACTGATTATAATATTCCTTCTGCTCAGGAACCATCAATGATTCTTTTTTGCCTCTAGAATAGGGATCCTTAACCTTGAGGTCATGAATTCATTTCAAAAAACTATTTTTATCATTATTTCATTATAAATGAATATTCAAATAAATGAATTTCATTATAAATGGTTTATTTTGTAATTCTTTATATTTCATTTTATACAATTAAAAACATTCTGAGGAGGGGTCCATTGTCTTAACCAGACTGCCAAAAGGGTCTATGAGAAAGAAAAGTTTAAGAAATGAAACACACTTTTTGTCTTGGCATTTACAGCCCTTACGATTTTGATTTGAGTCTACCTTTACAGACTTTTGCATATTACTCTCTTACATACAATTCCTCCTTTAAAATTGTTGGGCAAATAAGGCATTGTATATTTTACATAGTTCCTAAATTTTACATCAATCCTTGTTGTAAACAACTTGTCTAGAAAGAATAAACATCCATTTCAACCCCCATTTCTCCCTTCTCATTACAATGACATTAAGCTTAATGTGTTTGTGCTATCTTTCCTTCAGTGTCAATGTCTCCAAGTTTTGTCATTCATGACAATCATACCTATTATGAAGACATACTTGACAATATCTTTTCTATTTGTTTATTTTGATTACCCTTTTTTATCTGAATGTTTGTAATGATATTTCTCTTTGAGCACTTGAATTGAATTAGCTCACGCAGGTCCTTTATTCATAAGACTCAGAATGTTGGAACTGGAAGGTACCCTAGAGATTATCCAGTCCACCCCCCTTATTTTCTCAAGATCCCTAATCACAGCTTCTAAAACACTATTTGCAGGCTATGCACAGGGTTAATTATGGGAATTACAAATAATTAGGGTCCTATATTCATCACAGAGAATGAGGACGGATTCCACAAACTCATCACAGGAGAAAAATTTTCTATTGGTAGAAAAATAAATTGGAATGCCTATTATCCAGAACTACAGAAAAAATATTTAATTTTTCATTAGAAATAAGAGAAGATCTCTTTGAAGGTATTTCAGTGACTTAAAAGGTATGATTTTAGGTAAGTTATTTTGAATAGTATCACCATTAGTTCACATATGGCCTAAGATTACTTACTATATTACTGGTGGTGAATTATTTTTAGTTAAATTTTTCTTATACTTTCACATGCCAAAATTATAGCTATAAGTTTCTTCTACAATTCTTCCTACTCCCCAATCCCAGGTAGTTGATTATTAACTCACAGTGGGGAGTGAATTTATTTACCCCAGAAATTTTCAAGTAGGCCATTTGTCTTATTCAGAAAGTCTTACTAGTGAATCTCACAAACTGTAAAAGAAATCTTAATTTTGGTTTTTGTGTTTGGGGTCAATGTAATCTGTGCAAGACTGTGTATTATATTATAGGAGGGCTTTGTTTTATTTGTTTAAACAATATGTATTTGACTTTATTTCACCAATTTCATTTTTCTTACGTCTAATTTCAGTGTAGGACTGACTATTATGAGAAAGCTTATTATTGGATCAGAGGAAGAGCACATGGAGTATGGAAATGGGCTAAGTCTAATATAATCTAGGTCTTTTTTTGTCTTGATTTTTATGAGACAACAAGACACAGGCTTTGTGGATGTATCTACACCAATAAATGTCTTCTGGGACACAGTATTCCATGTACTTGTGCAAGTTCAGTAAGTATTTGGTGGAATCAACCTTGACATTTTCCATCCATATTTCCTCCTTCTTCCTCACTCAGACCCACAATGGTTTCAGAGATACATTTTTCTATATTAAAGATAAACTAAGACATAGGGCTTTGAAGATTTGGAACAATCATACAGCAATAGTGAAGAATAAGAGACAGATAGTGTACATATGCCATATCATTCCATGCAGTGTCAAGAGAGCCAGAGAAATGATATTAGTATGTTGAATGGAACTCTTCTCTCCCCCATACACATGCAATGGAGAATGTATAGGAAGTTGTGGATAACAGTTGTATAACATAAGAAAGCATGGATGAGTTTCCTCTTGTGACATTGGAGGGAGTACCCATGTCCAGAACCATAATTCTAGCACCTGGTGTAAAGATAGGGATGGTGACTATGGAAGAGACCTTGAAGGTGTATCTCAGACTTTAGGACACGAGATTATGTAAGGCAATAGACCCTTGGATGCCAATCCATGCTGAGCAGACAAATATCTTTCTACATTTCATAAAAATTTGCATAGAACTTGGAAAGGTCTTGGGATCTCATGCTGGCCTTCACCTTCATTGCTCCATAGATGGCCTTAGTTGGAGAGAGGCAAGGATGGGCATAGTTGTACTAGGAAAAAGGTGGCTTGTCCCCTAGTGAGCCCACACCATACCCACAGTCAGCTTTACCCCCCAAACCCTACCAACAGAGAGGAGGTCGAGCAGGACTAGGGCAAAAAAAGGAAACAGTACTCTTAATCAGGGTAAAAAGATGGGATAATGGAGAAAAAGTGCAAAAGTAGATGTCTCCTTCAACCTAAGGATTGCCAAGAATAAACTAGTAGCATTGAATTAGCATGAGGGATGGCAGCCTGAAGACAGATAGGAAAGCAGAGGGGGCCACTCTGAAGATCTGAGGAGTCATGGCACATGGCTGGCAAATGACAGTGAAGTACGAAAATGTGAGGAAGAAGGAGGAGGAGAAAATAGACTTCCACAGACCACAATTTCCTTTGGGACAAAACATCAGTAGTACCACCCTGGTTGCAATTCTGCTTTTATTTAAAAGAATTCATCAAAGAATCAAATTATGTTAGTATATAATGTGGATAGTTAAATATCAGATAAATAACTATGCTTAATGGGATCCATTTTTAATCATATAAAATCTTTTCACAAAGGTAGATCTATCAAATGAGGTAATATTTGTAATGTGTTTAGTACAGTACCTAACACAAAATGGGCTCTTAATAAATTCTTGTTTCCTTCCTTCCTTCCTTCCTTCCTTCCTTCCTTCCTTCCTTCCTTCCTTCCTTCCTTCCCTTTTTCCTTCCTTCCTTCCTTCCTTCCTTCCTTCCTTCCTTCCTTCCTTCCTTCCTTCCTTCCTTCCTTCCTTCCTTCCTTCCTTCCTTCCTTCCTTCTTTCTTGGGGTAGCGCATCATATCACTTGAAATTGTCCCAAATATAGCTGAATAAAAGTGCTTTTAAGAGGAACTGTTATTCATTTGAGAGCAAAATAACACTTAGAATACAAAGAAGATCTATGAGAAGACACCTTTTTCCTGTATCTCTATAAAGGCAGGGTTCTTGGAGTATGGGATACCACATGTACTATAAGAGTATTGACATGTTTATATGTTGGTTGGGTTTGCTGAACTTTTTCTCCCCTTCATTTTATTCTCTATTATGGAGGATAGATCTCTGGGAGGGATTCAAGAAAGAAATTCACTGTGAAATATATAAGTGATATAAAAACAAAAGAATCCCACAAATTTTAAGACTTAAAGAATAATATAGACAGATCAATGGAAGGCTTTCAGGACAGTGACTTTCTGCACGTGGTATGAACACAATTACAATAAAAGATGTGTCAATTTTTTGGTTTGTTCCCCCCGGATTTCAAACTGAGAAGTGATCTCAAAGTTGACATGGTCCAAAGATGTTTGCCACTGGCATGGTGGGCATGCAGCACCAATTTCAAATGGAAACTGTATCTTCTATGGAGGCTGAGGTGTTCTATAAGCTCTTATTTTCAAGTGATATTGTGCTGAAATAATGGAAGCTTGCTTAATGAAATTCTTAATCATTCAAGAAGGTTTCTAGTAAGTAGCTGTATGGAAAAAAAACATGTGGAGGAAGAATGCTTGTTGTCCATACTATGATATGCTGCTGAATGGACAGTACAAGGAGCTTATCCATCAGAGCATATATCTTGAACCGATAGCCAATTAACTGGCACTAGGATTGAATTGGAGAAGAAAGATTAAATTTTGGAAATAGTAACATTTTTTAATGATCACATTTCTCTTCATGCTACACTGTAGTTTCATCTCCACAGGACTTTCTCTGATGCCATGGAAACCCCTTTGCCCTGGAAACTCATCCCACCATTGGACAACTTTTCACATTTCAGGGTTCCTCATACTTCTCAGATGCCTTTCCCTCTAATTGGCTGGTTTCATCTAGTATCTTCATCTACCATATATATCTTCATTCTTCTCCAGACTGTACTAGTGACTCATTTCCACAGGATTTTCTCTACTATATCCCTGTGCCAGGGACCCTCACATCCTATACCCCTTTTCACTCTCTTTTATATATTGTCTTCTCCCATTAAATCATAAGGTCCTTGAGGAGTGGGACTATCCTTCTTTCTGCTTGTGTTAACATGGTGCCTACAACATAATTAAGCAGTTAATAAATACTAGTTGACTTGACTTCATAAGTGTCTCCTAAGAAGTAAAGATAGCAAAGGATAGAAAAATTCAAATTTTCAAAGCCATGGGAAGGTAGGCACTCTAATTTACTACTGGTGGATATGTGAATTCATCTGATAATTCTAGAAAGCAATCTGTAAATTGCAAAATTATTCATAGTCTTTGGCTCAAAGGTAAACTACTAATTTTATACTCCAAAATGGTTATTTAAAGGAAGAAAAACCAAATCTCTAAGAAACGATATTCATAATAGCACTATGTCCAAGAGGAAAAAATTGGAAACAATCTATGTGCCCAAGAATTAGTGGAATGTGTGAACAAATTGTGGTATATCAATGAAATGAAATACTATTGTTCACTAAGGGCAGACAAATGTGAAAAATTCAAATAAATTTGAGAGTACTTGTATGATATGATGCAGAGTTCAGACCCCAGAACTTTTCAAAAGAATAATATGCACAAAGACCACATTTTTGTAATGAAGATACATTAAATGGCAATAATGTTAAAATATTATACACCATTTTAAATAATTTGTTAGAGCTAAAGCACATAACATTCATTTCTAGTGGATATATTTTGTTTTTGATATATTTTTGATATATTTTGAACAATGCTTTGTTCAAAAGCATTTGTGTTTGTCCTTCGTTTTTGAAGAAGACCATGACATTAGAGAAATGATGACATGACTTGCAGTGGACTTTGATTTGAATGAGGGAGGACTGTGCAAGGTCACCAGCCTTACTTTCTCCTTCAGAGCCATCTGGTTCCAGCGATATTCATCAGGATGACTGAAGATGGCCCAGGATACAATGGGAGACCCTGGTCCTTTTATGCTAAAACCTTTTCAGGTACTCAGAGCAAAACTACTTAAAAGATTGGACACATACCTGGAACATAATACTTTTGCAGTATCAATGACATCATGATCAACTATGAATGACTCAGTTTTTCTCAGCAACACAATGATCCAAGACCAGTACAAAGTATTCAAGAAGGAAAATTCTATCCATATTCAAAAAGAGAACTGATGGATTCTGAATACTGATTGAAGCATGTTTTCTTTTTACCTACTTGGTTCTTTCTCGTGTTTTTCTTTTTTCTTTTGATGTTTCTTCTTCCACAACTGTGATAGTTCTAGAAATGTGTTTTACATGATAGAATATGTATAAACTATATCAAACTGCTTACCATTTTCAGAAGGGGTAAATGTGGGGGGAAGAAAATTTGAAACTCAAAATCTTATGAAAATAAATGCTAAAATTTTTCTTGATATGTAATTGTAGGAAAAAATAAAGTACTATTTAAAGCAACAAAAAAAAGAATACCCAAAATAAAGAGAAACAGTTTCTTTGAGGAGGGAAAACAAGTTGACTTTCTTAAGAGAGCTAAATGAATGAACAAGGAACTTACCTATCAACATGCATCCTTAAAGATAGGTACAGAAGCAAGAACTGTAGCACCTAGGGCATCCTCATGCACAGGCAGGTCCCCTAGGTTCATTGTATTCTGTTTGTCTACTTAGCTCACAACAATGTATTTATTTTTCCTAGTCAGCTACTAGTCAGAGACTTGTTTGCTTTAAAGTTAGGGCAATTGACTAATTAGAGTAGTAATAAAAGTAGCAAAGAAACAGTTTCTCCTGTTAACTTGTGGCACACTATCTCATAAATATGCCCATCGTAAGTGGTAAGGATAAATATACACAAGAAACACGTGTATCTTGTGCATGCACATGTAACAGCCTACTTGTGGATTTTTTTTCTTTTAAGGTTAAGTGATTTGCCCAAGGTCACACAGCTAAATGGTCTGAGGTCACATTTGAACTCAGGGTGTCTTCATTTCAGGACTGGTGCTCTATCCACTGTGCCACCTAGGCTGGAATTATAAATTGTTCTGTTTTGATAAAGCGAATACATAGTGCAACAATTCATACCTTGACTGACTCAGGGCTGCCAGAATTTTCTTGTCATGTTATTGTATTTCTACCAATAAAAATGTCCCCCCACTGGATATTGTGTATATAATCTCTGGCTTGTAGTCTCCACCAAAAATACCCTCCAAGATTTTATTTTTGGTTGTCTTGGGTAGTGTTCTACTTGTCTTGTGGTCATTTTTTATCTGCTGGTCTTATGGCTTTCAAGTTTTGATTTTTGGTTTTATTCCTGTCAATATATTTTGGGCTTCATCCCAAGGCTATGAGTCAATGTCTCCTGTTGATGGCCAAAAGGCAAGCAGAATAGCTAAAACTGTATGACTTTTGAATTCCCTGTGTGCAAGGCTAAACTATAGTCCTATATGCCAGGCAAATATATGATTTTGGGTTATAAATTTCCAAGACCCTATTGGGCTTATCTTGCAAATAAGCTTGAGCCAGAACAAAAGCAAAGTGAAAGAACAAAGTCCTTAACTTCTACCAACCTGGCTCCCATTCCTGTTTTTGTAATTTTTAAACTACCAGAAACAAACTTTCCAGGTTTCAAGTCTCCCTACATTCTCTCCCAACTGAAAACTGTATCATATGCAACAAAATATCTGAACATACAATGTATTGTATAGAAAATGGCACATTACATAGTTAAAGAAATTAGCACGTTACCTAGTTGTTGGCAACCATAGAACAAGACATAGTCAGTTACCCATTCATGATATTCATATTAGAATTACACAGGGCTAGTCATAGTACAGGAAGCAAATATAATGCATTGTACATAATGTCAGCATATATAATAACCAAAATTATAAGCCTCATGCAATATACTACTCATACTCAGTTTGACTGAGGGATCTATATCTTGCCACAGGACACAGATAACCCTAAAGCAGAAAGCAAAGTTAATGACTTTGCATAGCCCTCCTTCTCTTTAATCCAATTCACTTGCAAATCATGGCATCAACTTCCCGATGTCATGATTCTCTTCAGAATGAAGTACAAACAACAACAGGTGCTCATATTATACATTTAGTATGTAAGAAGATGGTAATAGTGACATTAAATATTAGCATACATATAACACAATAATTTCACCAACAATCAATACTAAATAATCAATGATAATTATATATTATATCTAACTTTTGTGCAATTGACACGCTTAAGTGTGCATTTGTGGGACAATATTTAAATTAAAATACAGTTATGACATAACAATAATTGTTTTTATTATCCTAGAGTCAGCCTAATTTAGTTTTTGTTGCTACATGTCTTCATTCACCAAGGTGCTCTCAGTGTCTGACTTCCACTCTCTACAAGAGCAGTCACATCCAATCTGCTATTTTGCCCCTGCAGCATCAGTCAGGTACACTATAGCTCTGTATTGTCCTCCCTCCAATACACACTTAAGTGTTATCAGTTGCACAAAAACCAAATCTTCCACTTCTACTACTCCTTTGACCACCAGTCTCTGAAGCAGTCTGTTCGCATGCATCATAAAATCAGATACCTTCTCTTCATACTGGTATACATTAAAGAACTGAACACTGGCTTGACTAAGTATATTTTCAGGTTTTTTTAAGCATTCTACCACAGGGTCCATTGCCTTTAGATTAAGTGTGAGACCAAATGATTCCAATTTACCCTATATTCCCTTTAAGCTTTCAATCAGCCAACTCCATTTCCTTACCTCATCCTCAAATGGCTTCTCCCCAGAGTGATGCAAGTTCTCTCTGGAAGAACTTTTTAGCTTAGGTTTTGATCCCACAGGTATCTCTTTTCCTAAGATTACTTGTGACATCCTTTGAGTACTCTCTTTCTGATCAGTGGTATGTATGTATGTATCTTCTCACCTTTAGTAACAGGCTTGGCGATAGGTTTCCTACGCTTCCAAACTGTCCAAAACCGAGGATGTTAGAACAGTCAGATCCATGTATAATATATAGAAAATGTTTATTGTTTAGTCTGTCTTTTTTCTAAAATACTTTACATCTCTCTAGAGTATCTATGACATCACGTAAGATGCTTTTAGTGCCCTTCTTCTCAAGTAACATGCAAGGGTTTGCTGGAGCTAGCTTAAATATGTTGTAAGAGCTAATTGTTAAATTTTCAGTATGAGAATTTCTACCTCATAAATTGGTCAACACTAGAAATCAGGGCCTGAGTTATTGTTTTGTTGCTTCTCTACACTGAAGAACTTAAGTGTGTTGTGCGTATTTTTCTCTCCTAGAGAGCCACATATTAAATGCTAACAAATACACCTTTACTTATATGGCACTCTTAATTAATAGCCTTCCCAGAAGTTCTAGGCATATTGCCATGTATCAGTTCCTAAAGATTCAACATCTATACAGCTTATTTTAGCATAAATTTCATTCACACTGTACATAACAATGAAATGGTTGTCAATATTTAAGTATACCAAAATAGCATGTTATGGTTATTTTAAAGTAATTAATTGAGCCTGCTTATCCATATGTAACCAGCATACAGTATATGTATATGTATATGTGTGTGCATATATATGTACATATGTATACATGTGTATTGATGTATACATGAAAATGCTGTTCTTTTATCACAATCTGAAAAAAAAACTCTCTCCAGTGAATTTCTTCAGTACTAGGGTCATTAAAATTGGATCCTGATTGACTTCCCAAAGTGTATTATCTCAGGCACCGCAATCTAACTTATAGAGTTCACAGAAAAAGCTACACTAGCTTCAAGGTATTTTGTGGGTTTGCATCTGTTCTCAAATTACATCTCACAAGTTCCAGCTGATATTTTTATTTTTTCTACTCAAAACATACAATTATAAGCAAATGCATGTAATGAAATTGAATAGTAAGAAAAGTATCATTAGAATATTTTAAGTATAAACCTGGAGTATATCCTCCCAGAGATTTACTGTCACTAGGAAGAGTAGATATATGTAGGAATGGCATATGGAGATTCACACATAGGGAATGAAGGTACACAGGTCCATTTATATTGTTTTGTGAGATCATTCTATTTATCCCAGACCTTATCTTTGCTGGGTTTGTTGGGTAGTCTCTGCTAGAAGTTGATTACTGAGTCTTGCATGGTTCTTCAGAATGATGCTCCCCTGATTTTGTGAGTGATAGATTTCTACCTGCTCTGAGTTTCTGGGTGCTTATTGTCCACCTTGGCATCTGTCTTATATTTCAATGACTGGAAAGATCCTCTTCAGTAAAAGTTAAAGTGTTAGCTCTTTATATTTAGCTCTATAAGTAGCAATGTCCATAAGGATCAAAAACAGAGTGTCCAAAGTTAAAATTATTCAGCCTTTTGAACTCTCTGTGTCTGGAGTTGAATTATAGTCCTTAATCCCTGACAATTACCTGACATTAGGGTAGAAATTCCTAAGACTATCTTGGGCTTCAAGCATACATGTTTTTAATTTAAAATAAAAGTTAAGCAAAAGAGGAAAGAACATTGTCCTCCACTGACCTGAGTCAAGATTCTGCTTTTGGTCTATGGTCAGCACCTTTCCTCCCAGTTTTTGAGCCTCCTTACAGAAGAAAAAGTGGGTGATGGTAAATAAGTAAAAAAGTACAGAATGGTTGTATTCAGTAGTGCCAGATGTGCTAAAACTTAGAGAAGAAATGTAAAGACAATTTAGAAACATCTTTGTCTATTTCTATCTGTATTAATTCAACAATATTCAACACATATTTTCACTGTGACTCCAAAAGTGGAAGGACGATGCATAGAACTGAGACTCTTTTGTTTGTGGCTCTTCCATTGGTGATGAACCTCTCTACAATTTTGGCTAGAATATCCTCAGACTTGGTCTTCTGATAACATGTTTCCAATAAGATAGAACACATTAGAGTTTATATTACTTTGGCATATCACTTGAGAATCTAGGATCACTTCCATATTATGGTTAGATTTTAGTGTTGGATTTTGATTTTATCATATGGCTCCAATGTAATAAGAAACATATTGTACTTATTTTTATTTTAGTCATCTCATATTAAAGTATTTATGTTAAATATGTATGAAGAGGTTATTAGAAAAATAATTTTAGCTTATATTCCCACATAGGTTGTAGAGGATGAAGAGGCGGACAAATTCAATGAACAACTCAGTAAAATCCCTCAAATTAAATTAACACAAAATTTGCTGCTTGGTGCCTTCAAGGTGAAGGTGGGAATAGGTATGAGGAGTGAAAAAAAATCAATGCACAAGTCAGAAAAAAGAAATTGGAGAGACATAAAGCTCATAGAATACAAAAAACTTCCCACCTTTACATCATGAGCACTTTCTTTAGAAAAAAAAGTTATGCACTAGGAAAGGAAAATGCAAAATAACTTTAAAAATTTAAAATAATTTGTATTGACATATAGGGAAAGATTTATTGATGCAGGAGCCATCCATCATTCAGCTCTTTGTATACAGTCAGACTAGTAAGAAATAGTAAAGAGCTAAGAAATAGTAAAAAGCTAAAAGAAAAAATGAGTAAAAATAGGTCACAGAATTGAAACAACCACATCTTGACCTGTTTAAATAAGTAATTCACATGAAAAATAGATAATGGATAGACAAGGGGATATCGATACCATTCATAATGATTTTCAACAGAAGCTTAACTAATATAAATCAATTTCCACAAGAGAGATCAAAAAAGCCTTAAAATCACCTTAATCAGCAGACTTACTTGCCAAATGGAGAGATGAAAGTCAAAGACACCACCAATATAGGATATAAACCCATTTTTATCGTCCTATACAGAAGGATGATTGATGGTTACAGGTAGTATTGACTCATGGAACAGAAAAGCACAGGAGGGTTTAGAGGAAGCTTTTCAAGAGACTCATTTAGGACAAATCATCATGAGAACATTTAACGATGGTAATGGAAGGACAGCAAACAGGCAAAAAGTGGAAAAGGTCTATGAAGATTTTTTTTTTATTACAAATTGTTTTACTCATTAAGGAGAACAGAGTCATGACAGTAGCACTAAAACAGCCCCAGATGCATTCATAGGGAAGTAGAAATAACACTAAAGGGAAAACATGAAAAACAGCCAAATTATACAAATATATAAAGAAGAAATCCATGCTAGAGGCAACACAATTGTAAGGATAATGATGAATCAATTTACAAGGTACCTGAAAGAGGGAAAAACACCATAGCCCTGTAAAATTAAAAAAAAAAAAAATCTGTCCTTACTAAGAGTGAAAAAGGTGCCCAAGAAAATGTCAACTTCTACTTACTTATCTATCTATTTTCCTATCTATAAAAAAATCTTTATGAGATTAATCTATACACAGAGGACCTCCACAGTGGGGGCATTAATAGGGAAAAAAGCATGCTTTTGCAAATAATAATTCATACCTATATCTTTACCATTATCCAAGATCTCAATGTACTTTTTATTATGAAAAAATACTTGACTCAATAAAGTAAAATGACACCTTAAAGATGTTCTTCCAAAAATTTGTTTCCAAGCCATATGCTAAAATCATTCAGGATTCCTTGAAAGATATCAACAGAAATAATTCTGCTAGATGACTTTTTGATCCTAAATATCAGGTAAAGTATAAAATAAGCATGTATAGGCCCACGTAAGGTATTTGCCATTTTATGGAAGAAACAGTGCTGATCTAAAGTGATGTGATAATGATGTCCTCCAAATGCTTCTGTTCACGGATGTTATTATTCTGGCTGCATTAAAGTTGTATAACAGAACAAAGACTCCTAGAAGAGATCTGCAACCTCTCAGATGAGTTTGACCTGAGCATTTACACAGGAAAAGACCAGTGGATAGAGAATATTAATAGTTCAGATTTGAAGGTTATTTCCAACTATATGTTTATCTTTGGATAGAAAGTACAAATGTATGTTAAGTTGGGTGGAACATTTCTTCTAAAAAAGAAAGGAATAAAGCTAACTGTTTTAGGAAATGGCAAAGCTCCCCAAATAAGCCGCAAGTTGTTTTTTTTTTTCAAGAAACAAAAGTCCATCTTTTCAATGGCAGCATACTACCAATGTTACAAACATGGAACATAGAAGTCCTCAAAGGATTGAAGATAAATATCATAAAAAGGGCAATGAAGAAGCACATGATGAATGTGAACAAGCTCCAAATGAGAAAAATGAGAAGGAATTTTCAAGAATATAAATAGAATAAAATCATTAAGGAAATGTATGATAGAAAGAGAAGGATTGGTCGCATGGTGAAGGCAAGGAATGACAGATGGACAGCTAGAGTTCTCTATTTGTTTCTTTGCAGTAAAAGGAAGAAATAAAACCTCCAGCACATTGGGTAGAGCCTCTTTGGCAAATTTATGAAAGTCATAGATAAAAGTCAAGTAGTATGGGCAGTCAGGGACAGGATTTAAGCTTCCTCATTGAAAGGAACTTTCAAACTAATGAACTTTGGAATAGCCAATGTAGTATCATGGCAAGAACCACATTAGAGGACCTGAATTCAAATCCTATCATGGAAACAATTTGACCTTGAGAGTCACTTTACTCCCCTAACTCTAGTTTCCATATGCATAAAATGAGAGGAAAACATAGGGGAAATGGCTGATTTCTCAAAAGCTATGTGTAAAGAAATTTTAAAAAATAGCCCCTGCTTTGATAGCTCTCAACCACTCCAATATTACTTCATTCTGTCCTCTGAGAATATAGAGGAATGAAGGAAAAAGTGGAATGGATTGAGAGTTGGAGAATCTGGGTTCAAATCCTGACTTCATCACCTAGCACCTGTGCCATCTTGGGAAAATCACTCAACCTCCCTTTACTTTGTTTTCTTCATCTCTAAAATAAGAGAGTTTTACTAAATGCCATTCAAGTTCCCTTGAAGCTCTGAATCAATGATCTAATGATGATATTTAGTGTGTGCTCTATTCTTCTGGAATGTTTCATTCTTCTTCATCTGAAAAATGATTTTCTTGAGAGAAATGAAAACATAATATGAGAGCATCTCCTCTCTAAGTAACTCAACGTTAAGAACAGAAATGGTAAATCATTCTTGATATTTGGATATTCTTTGAAAGGAAATTCACATATCTCATTCTGTAGTTTGCTATTCTTACCTGAGCTGTATGTCTTCCAAGACTCAAACCACTCTAGACCATTTGGGAGGAATTGCCCCTTCTGGACACACCTTAGCATGAGAAGGAAGTTCTTCTACTCTACTAAGCCCTTATTTGCTTCAGTTGTGAAACAAAAGACTGTGAAGATTCAGTATTTTGTTTCTGAATTACTGGGTTAACAATGGGCAGCTAGCATTCTCATATAGAGTGAATCGTGAAAGGGGAAAGGGAAGAAGAAATGATATTTAGTAACCTCTAAAATTCTCGCTGGTCCTATCACTGTCTGGCTGACATCAATCAATTAAGCCAGCCAACCGTGGTTTTAACTCATTATTATACTATTTCTGGCACATTTGACACTGATGAATATGTCACGCAAGCAGTCAAAAATGTTTATGAATAGAAATCCATTAATCCATTGTCTATTCCATTCCACCACCCCACCCCAATAGATTCTTTTTATGTGAAATAACTTGTGAAATATAAGACATCCAAATGGGCAAACACTCTATACACATGCATTTTATGTGGGTCATAACTCTTTCTAGGCCCCCATTAGTGCAACATTCCTGCATACAACCCCAGTGCCAGCAGATTCATTAATATTCACTTGAGAACTTTTCTTCACTCTGACTGTGGAACATAATTAGGACAATCTCATCTTCATATAAAAAATTGTTCTTGGTGCCACCTGAGGCACAGAAGCATACTCTCCCTTTCTCTCCCAATATGCTGAAAAGATCTGAAATGGAAATGTGACAAACCTCACACTCTCCTCCTACATGGAAACTCATGCCTGAGCAGCATTAGCTTCCAGAACAATGATAGAAATAATCCTATGCAAAGCACATCACACTTGAGGTAATAGACCAAACTCTCAAAAAGTCAGCAAACTGCCTTCTGGGAAGAACAGATAAAAAATAAAAAGGAATGAGAGAGCTAAATTGCTACAAATCTATGCCCCCAAACTAGGCAAGAGGAAATCATTTTACAGTAGTTGAATGCAGAAAGCACAGACTTATGAAATATAGAACTAGGATTGCAAATTGGAAATAAAAACTGGGACTTAAGGCCCTCCAGGAAGTTAGATGAGGAGTCGCTGGATAATGAATCTAACAAAGCAAAAATTAAGAGGGGTGTTCTCGAGGTTGCCGCAGAAATCAAAGGAACTGAAGATAAAAATATCTCTCAATTTGCAGAGACAGTAAACCTTCCTCTGAAAACAAGGGAGAAAAGACAATCTTTACAATCTGGGCAGGAAAGAAAGAAATGAGAAAACTTCCCAAATTGGTAGCTTCTTGAATAGTAAAAAGGAAATATAAACACATTATAAACACAACAGCTCCAGACATAGCCCAACTCTCTATCTTGCTAATCCAATAAAGTTATTGAAAGTGGATTCTTCATTTACTTCCTGCTTTGAAACTGTAAACCCAAAATATGGCATTCTCTGTTACTGGGGAGGTAGTTGTTGCTAAGCAAGATAGAGTTGGCAGGGTCGATGCTGCTTCTCGGGAAGACCCAAAGCTTTCACCTTAATTTTAAAGTATTTGAAAAAAAATTTTTTTTTTACCCTGGGGACTTTTAAAAATGACTTAGGAAATTAAAAATAGCACTCAAGTAGGAATAATTAAAACCCACAAAAGGTGCATTTAGGTTTGATTGTTTAAAGTGTCTGGTCTAATTTTATTTGGCGTATAAAAAAGCTTTAAAATCCTCTTATAAACAATATTCCTACCTTAACCATTACTTTCTTTTCCTACTTACTAGATGTCTTAACCATCTTAAAAGGGTTGGGCTGAATGCATATCTCATACTACAACAGCTTTCTTTGCTACTTTTCTGACATTGCTCTCTTTATATCTGGGGTTTACAAACAAAACCTTAAGTAAGAATTCTTTGTCTGAGATAAAAAGCTCAAAAGAAAAATTGATCTGATTGGGTGATAGGGGAAGCAACATAAAATATGGTCTGAACCTAGATGGTACTATTTATGCTAGACAAGGGAGCCTGTCCTACAGAGAATCTTGCCAGTACCCCCATGGGTGGGGACTGCAGGCCCCTGAAGAAGGGCACTATGATGACAAGATCTTGAAAGTGGTGCTGTAGCAGTCAGCACCCCAACATACACAGGGGGGCCTGTTATCACAGGTTCTTAGACCTGCATTCACAAGAGGAAAACAACTTTCAAGGGATTAACAATCACTTTAATCAAGCACATGTATCATTCCTTTAACCAAGTACTTATATATCATTCAGTTAGTTCAGGGAGTCAGCACCCTGAATTTCAAAGAAAACACAGAAAAATCAAAAGATCAATAGACATAGCTTTCTCTGCCTGAATTCAACAGACGATTGGACCCCAACTGCTTGACCATAGTTTCCAGAGAAGAAAGCATGGCATCTGAGTTCTCGAAGCTGGAAGGGACTCCTCAGCGACTTCCTAGAGTCCTCATCTGGCCAAGCTGGGATGCCAATGGGCCCCTGCCTAAGGGCTCCTCTGGACCCTCCTAGCTTTAGAGTGATTATCAATAGTAACTGTGGCTGTTTCCCTCCCAGCCTGATGTCTTTCTTTTTCTTGGCCTCATAAAGGAGCCATGCCCTGGCTACCTCTTACACAGTTCCTTGACCTAAAGGGGCCAAGGTCTCCCCGTGCATTCTGGGTCATCTCCAGTCATCCTGATGAATATCTGGTCACTGGATTCAGATGGCTCTGAAGGAGAAGTGAGGTTGGTGACCTGTACAGCCTTTCCTCACTCAAAACAAAGTCAACTGCAAGGCATGTCATCATTTCTGTGATGCCATGGGCTTCTTAGCCAATAGCAAGGAAGGATGAACACAATCTAGCCAAACACTCTTACAAAAACAATCCCCAAAGTAATACCTCACCCTCAGAGTGTTTATACCTCTTTTAGAGCCAGAGGGCATCCTAACCCTTGAGAACCAGTGTCTCATTAACAAAGCTATAGATACTCTTACAAATCTTCTCTAATAAAAATCCCCTTAATGGGCAGCCTGATTAATGGGTGGGGAAGCTCTTTAATCCCATTAACAATACAAATATTTAAACTGTTTCTAGTAAAGGAAACTCTGTTTCTGTACTTTACTCCTAGTAAAGACTCTTGATTGATAGAGACAAGATTCAATCAAGCACATGATTATGCTAAAACAAAAACAGCAAGGTATCCTAATATTACTTACCATTACAGGTGGTTAAGGATCTGTCAAGGGAATGGAATCATATTTTGTGGCATAGGTTGTGGAGAACAATTAAGCATAAAGATGACATTTTATGATTGACTCAAGTTGGAAGTATCTCCCCTTTACCCCAAAGGGAAGAACTGTCCAACCCATATTATTGCTCTGGATGAAAGGCATAGTTGCTGAAGCTCTAATCATTTTGAAGAAATCATTGTAAGTACCATCTCTTCCTACCAGAGGTTTCTCTTTGTGCTTGTTTAGTCCATTAAGATTACAGGATTAGACCTGGAAAGGACCTTTGAAATTACCTAGTTCAACTCTCCTTCTAAGGCTCAGAGAAGACCTAACAGTCAGGCAACTAGTAGCAGAGTCAAATTTTTAACCCTAATTTTCTAGTTTTAAACTCAGTCCTCTTTCCCCTTTGCCACACTCCCTCAACTTGACCATATTCTAGAGTGCCTTTGTTAGAGTAAGAGGAGCAGTGCTAATTTTCATGAATGATCTTTCACATAAGAAAGATCCCTTAAGGTGATCAATATTACTGATGCCACAATATAGATGAGATACCCATAGGTGAAGATAATTTTATTAGATAATTCCCTACAGGAACATTTAAGTAATCCTTGGTAGATTTTAGTTTCAAAGGGACAGTCTGAAGGAGTAGATACATCCAGAGCCCCCCCCCAAAATGCTCTTGTATCTTTGATACAGTCAGGAGAATGATACCAATGGCAGAAATTCAGTAAATTTTCTTGTATATGGTGTCACACAAGATGAATTCCCAGAAGTGTATTATGTTAGAAAGATTTTTATTAGTCACTGAGTTCCAATCCTTTTTGCTAGGTTTGTTTGTTTTTTTTTGGTTTATTTGTTTGTTCTTGTTCTCCCTAGAACCTGAAATCGTTGATAGTGAAAGGGGAAAAGTGATGTTGGTGGTGATTTTCTGAGTATCTGGACATCAGTTGCTTCTAAATACATCCTCTCTGTTCTGTTTAAATTGCTATCCAGCTGCAGTGTGCAGGCAGGAGGAGCAGTTACTTCCTCTTGATTAACCATGTATAATTCAGTGATAGACCAGTTGGGGACCACAAACACAGTTCTTACTTTTTGGTAATGTGTTTCCTTTACTCACCAATCACTTAATTCATCATTTTTTTAAACCACAAAAATGTTTCTTTGGTTCCTTCAATCAAATCATATTTGTGACTATTACTATTTCTGAGCTAGATAGTCTTGCTGAAATAGATGTAGCCTCTTTCTAGCCTTTTCCTTTTAGAATATGATTTTAGTGCAGATTCTTGGTTCTGACTAATTTCCTGAAAAGCAATGATAATCATTACTGTAGGATTTAGCCATTCAGCCACACACCTGTGAATATATTCAGCAATATAAGCATAAAGCTTATAGAATAAAGCATAAGGAATAAAGCAAATCTTTAATCCACAGACTTGCTTGCAGAATAGACATTGTTGGCATGCATGGGAGAAACTGTTTACTGATTTAAAGTACCATGTCAGCTGACATCCAATCTTGTGAACACTGTGACTGGATAGTTGGGATTTTTAGATCTTGGATCCCTTTTTATTGATATCTTTATTATTTTTTTCCTGCTAAATCAGTATCACCTTTATACAGTTGTATTGATTTACTTGTAAAAGCACTATATGTATTGCCTAAGGTTATGTAACCTTTTACTGCATCGCAAGACAGGTTGTACTAAAGGTAAATTCATCAGAATTTATAGAAAAGCATTTCAAAGTATGGGTAAACAAAGAAAATTTTGCTTGCACCCTGTCTCCATTTGCTTCATAATCACATCCTCTTCACATGCCTGTGCATATTTATTGTCTCACATTTAGAAAATGATATCTGTTCTAGTCATTTGAAGGAAACTTCTCTCAATGATGTTTTGGATCAAAAACCTTTCATCCTAAGTCTCCTTGACTTCTCTACTTCATCTCAACCAATCACTCCTCTTTCAGTGTTTCTGACCTTGCTTTCTGGGGGACATCCTTTCCACATTCACAATTGATTTTCTAAGGACTTATCCAGTTTTCTCCAGGATGATTCCTCTTTTCCCCCCATCACATTAGTTGTGAGCATTCCTTAAGGCTTGGTATTTGTCCAATCATTTTCCCATCTGTTCATTCATCTCTCTGGGGCTGTCATTCACTCTGAAGGTCAGTCTAGAGCCCCTTCAGCTCAGAGATGACTTCATTTTTATTTTTGTTTCCCAAGCACACATTGCTTCACATGTAGTAGGCAATATATGCGCTTGCTGATTGATTTATTGATCAGACAAAATTACATTTATGCTTCCTCCTTTCTGCATGATTCCCAACAAAATGATTAGATTTGTTCTGCACTATAAAAAACTCACATGTTGTTGTCATTTTTCAGTTGTTTCACTCGTTTCTGATTCTTCGTGACCCCATTTGGAATTTTCTTGGCAAAAATACTAGAGTGGTTTCGCCATTTCCTTCTCCAGATCATTTTACAGTTGAGGAACTGAGGCAAACAAGGTTAAATGACTTGCCCAGGGTCACCCAGCTCATAAGTGTCTGAGGCCAGATTTGAACTCACAAGGGGTCTTCTTAATTCCAGGTCTGGTGTTCTAGCCACTGTTATCACACTGCCCATACAGAATCACAAGTTTTGGAT
Organism: Bettongia penicillata ogilbyi; assembly: GCA_023548195.1. Lineage (NCBI taxonomy): Eukaryota > Metazoa > Chordata > Mammalia > Diprotodontia > Potoroidae > Bettongia > Bettongia penicillata. The sequence goes on along the minus strand of JAJHZJ010000052.1, from coordinate 4,281,661 downwards.
GTTTCTTAGTCCCCTTTCTTCATCAGAAGCCGACTTGGTGCATGGTACTTTGGAAACAATATCGAGTTTAAAGTCAGAAGACTTGAATTTGAATCATGACTTCATTACACACCACATGGCCATATATTTGTGTCAAGTACATATATGGACATGTCACTCATCTTTGGGCTTCATTTTGTAAACTGTTAAATGTAGCTATCACAACCTCCTCATTTGTAAAGTGAAGGGGTGTGGTCTACAGTTTGTTAGGTCTCTTCTACCTCTCAGTTATGATCCTATGAACCTGTCTTATGTTTTATTCTGTCTCAGCTCTATTAGAGGACAAGTCAGCTAAGGTGAAAAAATAATTTAAACCATGGTGTAAATGAAGTCAATAGATGAATGTATTTCCCTTCCCACATAACATTTCTATTTCAATAGAGCCATTTACTACCTTAACCCCAAGGACTAACCTATGACCTCTGGAGCGGCAGTCCAATCAAACTTTTACATTTCCTTGGTTATATTATACTGCTTCATATTTATGTTTATACAGTTTCAAAAGGATATTAGTAAGGATTAACTTACATCCTTCATCCTCCCTCTGGCTCCACTCATGAAAACTTTATGTATGTTTTACCCTTTATGAAACTCAGAAAGTGCTATACTGATCTAAACTTCCCTTCTCACAAACATATTAAAATAACCTTAAGACAAATAAAATAAACATCTCTTTTTTATTACCTTGATCCTTTGTCAAACTCAACACATTGAAACCTACCCTGGAGCATAACAGGAAGTCTTTGAAACAAGAAAAATACCACATTAGACATAGTTATTCTCAAGCAAACATACAATCTGTCATTGGAGAGTCATCAGAGACACTTAAGGAATGAAAAACAGGGGGAACTAAGAAATATTTATTCTTCCTTGGCTCATTCCTCAGCTGAAACAGATAGCAGATTCCTGTTATAGCCTAGAGGGGTCCAAGTTAATGTCTTGGCCAGTTGTATATAATATGGAGAGATGTTATACCTCCCTCATTGGTTACAAGAAATTCTTTGGAAAACTAACCAAAGTTAGAATACCAGGTTCACCACTCTTTCTGCCTACTGTCTACCCTCATTGACTTAAATGACCCTGGCTATCTGATTGAGAAACTTAAATGGAGGGTGTTAATACCAGTAGGCTAATTCTCTGCTGGTTTTAGTGGACAACAAGCGCAATATGAGGGGTAGTATGATATATTAGAAAAGAGCACTGAGTCTGGAGTCAGAGGTCTTGGATTCAAATGTGAATGATGGCATTTACTACCTACATAATTAAAAGTCAAGGTATTTAACCTCTTTGACCTCAGTTTCCTCATCTGTGTAACAGGGATGTTGGAATAGATATCCTCTAAGGTCTCTTATGGTCCCCTCATTTTTTTTCATATGAGCAAATGGAGACTGAGAGAAGGGCCAATGACTTGCTTAGCCAGGATTCATATCCAGGTCCACCAACTCTAAAAGTCTTGCACTTTTCACTGTACCATGTTGCCTTTAATGTTGAACTGCTTTAATATGAGTCTACTAGGACCATAGCTCATTCATGGAGCTGAACTCAGTTTGCCCAACCATTTCCAGTGATTCATTTGGCTTAGCACTGAAGGACATGCATTTTGAAAGGGAAAAGCACTACCTTATTTGTTCCTTGTACTCAATGGCAGCAGTGAAAAGGCTACTTATGTTGGAGGATAGGGCATTGAGTCAAGTAGCACCACGTTTTGAGTAGTCAAAAGAAGTGACTTTGTCCTTTGATACCCTATCTCTTCCTCTCTGCCCAGGATGTAGGGATTCTACATCCTGCCAGTACTTATATAGCAGTTACTTACACATGGTAATTAGATCATGTGTATTCTTAGGTGATCCTGAGTCAGGGTCTCAGGGATCTGCTTGCTTCTTCTGTTTGTGTTTATTTCCCAGAAGATCGGTGAACCAACAGTGATCCTGAGATAAACATTTTCAATCTTGGAGTCACCCACAAGAATTTGAGAATTTAAGACTCTCTGGGTCCCTTAGCCAGATCTGATTAGCAGAAAGGAGTCTTCTGCAACTATTTCCTTCTAGAAGAATGTGATCATAGCTAGCAGTATGAGTCCAAGCCATGTTCTAGCTGTCCTGAAGACATGGTCCTTGAGTGAGTCTCTTTTGTACTTAAGAGCCAAGGTGAAGTCAAATGCCTTTTAAATAGTCCCACTAAGTATCCTATGGTTTAATTATATAAATTTCAAACTCTTTTTAAAAATAATACTAGTTATAGATTCCAGTATCATATTTTAAGTCTTTCTTAATAGGCATTTATGAGCCTTTCATGCTTTAAGCATTTCTTTTGTAGTGGCAGAATAAATAACTTTCTTATATCTACTCTGGGGCAGCAAGGTGGTGCAATGGATAGAGAAATGGATAAAGTAAGGACCTAGAGTCAAGAAGACTTGAGTTCAAATCCAGCCTCCAACATTTACTAGTTGTGTGACCCTGGGTAAGTCACTTAACCCTGTTTGCCTCAGTTTCCTCAACTAGAAAATGGGCCAGAGAAGGAAATGAAAGATCACCAGTCTCTTTGCCAAAGAAAAAACCCAGATTGAGGTCACTAAGAGTCATACATGACTGGAAAATGACTAAATAACAATAACATAGCTACTCTACCTGGAACATTAAGTATGCTTCTCACTTTTTTAAGTGAGACCGTTTTAAGGTGCGAAGTAAAGAACCAAAGATAATTAAAATACACATTGCTAGTAAGTTGGAAACCCCAAATTTGAACTAAAATATTATGAATCAAATTCTTATGGTCCTTCCATTATGCCACAAGACTGCATCAATTATTGACAACTCACAGTTTACAAGTTGACATTAAAAAATTAAATGCTACCATACTTTAATAAAAATCAATGAAATATTTTAGATTTCACAAAAATTCTGTTCCCACAGCTTCACCTAATATAATTTTGACCATGTATATGCATGCCTGAGTAGAGATACTTTTTAAAATGCAATCTGCATAATACCTTTGATTTTTTTGGATAAGCTTTTACGATTAGTTTGGTAACTTTGAAAAAATACATTCGTTCTCTAAAGATGAATTTTAGAGATGTAGAAGGCAGGCTCTGTAATGGATACAGCATTCAATTGTGTTTGTGGAAAACTGGGTTCAAAGCTCTATTCTTTTACTCAATAGACATTTGGAAAAGTCAAATGACCTCTCTTGATTTCAGTTTCATCAGTTGCATGATGACAGTGTTATATACAGTGACGTCTAAGTTTTCATACACATCTTGCAGTCTATGAACCAATACATATCTCATACTTACTAGATAGAAAATCGCTAGCCACTTTATTTTAGATATATAAATAGACTTGTAGGTTTATCAGTAAGGAAATATAAGTACAATTTAGGCCAACAGAGGAAATTATTTGGTATCTGACTCACCCATCAGAAAGTAAGTTCTTAAGAAACATGAGTTATTTCAGGGCTGTGAGTGATCTCAGCCAAATTCTGAAAGAAAAAAAAATCTCAAGTTTTCACTACTTTGTTTTTGTTAACTTACTAAAATAGAAAGCAATTTTTGTTGTTGTTGTACATAAGAAAAAATGATTTCATCAAAGCAATGCACTTGAAATATAACTAGAAAAATGGCTACAAGTTTTATGACCAATGATAATAAAAGCAATTTATTTGATAAACTCTCGAGGCAAGTGTTTGCAGCTCTTGTTGATTCTGAATGCACTAGCATTGATAAATCACTACATAAATTTTGAAAAGCATTCTTAAGTGCTCAGCCACTGTTATCATGACATTATGGTAATACACAATGGTAATACACATGGTAATACACAAACACCAGGTGGGGTGACAAGCTTCTTTTGAGATGGCCAAAATTAAACTCTTCTTTGGCTAATAAAAACCTTCAGAAATGAAAGTAGAAATGCCACAAGAAACAAATGAATTCATTTAGGAAAAAAAGACAAGAAGTATCATGGCTTGGCTAGCATAATATTAAGGTGCTGCTTAGTGGAAACAACTGCTCACTAATCCTTGGTGGACTAATGAGTGATAGGTGATCAAGTGAGGTGCCTGCTACTAGATTTTCTTCACTATGTTAGATTAAGGCAGATGAATTGGAAAAATAAATGATATCTCTCCTATGGAAAATTCAGTAAGCATCCTTAAGAAACAGCAAGCCGAATCGCAATGTAAATTTTCAATCAAAGGCTCAATGGACACTTATCAGGGATGTTGTATATGAGGTTCATGTTTTGGGTAAGGATTAGAATTCACTATAATTCTTGGCACTCCCTCCCCGTCTTTTCCTCCTAGAATCCTATTTTTCCCTTAAGATTAGCTTATGTATGAAGATTTTCCTCATCCCCACATCTGCTGGTGCCTTCTCTTTAAAAAATCACTTTGCATCTATTTCATAAGTATTTTGCATATCCTTATATATATTTATGTTTGTCTATATTGATGGAATATAAACTTTTTGAAAGCAGGGACTGCTAAACTTTTGTCTTTGAATCCCCAGAAACTTTCACAGTGCCTTGCACATGATAGGTGCTAGATAGATGATCACTGATTAAATGCTATTTTCACCTTTCCCTATGGAGTAGACCTAGTCACCATTGATATGGTGTAAATTGTTCTCTTTTCATACCCTTATTTCTATTCTTGCATTGCTAATGTGATGTTCACAGTGCCTATGGTAGCTACGAATATGCTAGCACAGTTTTGAATTACAAAATAACAAACCCTCTACAAGGAAGAGAGAACTGAAGCATTTATTCAAACACCAGAAAGGCTAATCCCAACCAGGAAACCAAATCCATCATAGCATCAAAGAAATCTATACACAATAACAATGCAGGGAGCACTACCATCCCTAAGCCTTCCCTCTGTCAGGCTTCCCACAAACCAGCTCCCTTAAACAAAAACACAAACAGGCTCTCCCTCTCATGCTAATTGCTGCCTGCTCTCTCTTTCCTAGCTCTGACTGCTTTGACTCCCTTCCTACTTCACCCCTTCCTTTTCCACCAGTTCAGCAAACTCCTCCCACCACAGGTTCCATGTGACTCAGACTTCCATGTGACCCAGACATGTCACACTGGTCTATTCATGGATGGGAAAGATCTTCCTATTTAAATTGCCATTGCATTGTGCCCCAAGATCTTTTATATTCATTACACAGGTCAGTGGACAACTGGTAGCAACACAACTTTAACAGGGATAACAGGAAATAAGCATATAAAACAATATCTCAGGGTGGAGTTTGAGCCAAGTATCACATTACTCCTCAAATCTAGCAAACTTGTTAATATATTTGTGTCTAATTTGAAGATCTTTTTCACCCATTAATAGACCTATGTGACCTGCTTAAATCCCTTGGAAGCCTAAGTCCCATGTGATAAGAGAAGCTTGCTGAACAGGTGCAACAGGAAGTGTGGAGCAGAGCTGAGAGGAAGTTGGTGAGAACAGTTAGGGTGGAAGAGAGAGAAGACACAGATGAATACAGCTAGTCTTGTGAGTGTTTGCTTGTGGGAAGGCCCTGGGAGAGGGAGGGAAGGCTTGAGAAGGGTATTGTCCCCTGCAGTGCTAATGTGCATTGACCTCTTGGTTACTATGATGGATTTGGCTTTCTGGTGTCTGAATGAATGCTTTTGTCCTGCCTTCTATACAGAGAGTCTGTTATACTTTGTGATTCAGAACTATGCCAGCATATTCTTAGTCACCATCAGTGCTGTGAATATTGCCTTGGCAATACAATTCCCAAAGTTACTCCTGCCTTGCTTGCCCTCATTTTAGAAATCCTAATGCTGACTATTGCCATATAATCCCTATACATATGGTGATTTTTTTTTCTTTTGTTTTGGTGTGGTTGGTTTTAGTCCCTTTCCATTTTTCTAAATCCGCAATGATAAAACCCGATATCATCCATAAATGAAATTCCCTATACAACTCTAGATACAATCCCTCTGATCTTGACCTGAAATTCTCAGGACTTACCTTCAATTTGTTGGACCATCCATTACTCAGACTCTACCAGACTAGAATATCCTTGTTCAGTTTTCTATCATTCAGGTTTTTTCTCATGTGTCAAATGCCGGCTAATTCCTGCTATGCAAGGGATACCCATTGCCTGATGACCTAATTCCCCAAATGCTTTCAGCTCTGACTCCAACTGGGGAGCTACTGAACTTCAGGAATAAATACTCTGACCTCAATTCCTTGCTACCCCATGCCAGCAGATAATTTCAGCATCTAACAGCAACTTTCCTGCTATATTATGAAAGATGTATGATAAGTTAAAAAAATGCCATCTTTCTATAGCAAATAATTAATATGGGCTAGGGAAAAGTGGGAAAATATAATTTACTGTGCATAATATTAGATTTCTTAGTAACTAAGGTCTGTTGTTGCTCAGTCATTGTTAGTCAACTCCAGCTCTTCATGACCCCATTTTGGGTTTCTGTAGTGTTTACCATGTCCTTTTCCAGCAGAAGCTAAGGTAGAATCACTAACGATAGAATATAATAATTCAATATCTTAGCACAGTTCTAAGAAGCAGGGGATTTCTAAATTTCTATTATCAAACATGACTTACTATGAGATTTTAGGAAATTACTGGAAGTTTATACTAGTTTGTAGGATTTACAATGAGATTACAAGGTTGCTGGGAATATATAATATTATATATTTATGATAATTTAATTTATGAACCTTGAATTGCAAACAAGAGATTGTTTTAGCATCACTGAATTTCCTCACTGAGATGCTAATATTTATGTAGAGTCCTCAAATTTGCAAAGCTCTTTACACAAACTATCTCATTCAACTTTTGCAACAGTCCTAGTAGGAAGGTGTTATTAGAACAGATGAGAAAACTAGCTCTCAGAAAAATTTAGTGACTTGGTCAAGTTCACACAACTAATGAGGATCTGAGTCAGTATTTGAACTCAAGTCCTACTTAGTCCAAATTCACTTTTCTACCCACTGTGTCATTTTCATCGACCATTTAGAACCATAGGGAAAAAGAATACCCAATGACATGCCCCTAAAATGATTATCCAGCCTTTGCTTGAAGAGCTCCAGTGAAGTAGAACTGATTATTTCCTGCTGAAGTATTCTACTTTTTAATGGCTCTAATTGTTTGGAAGTTTTACCTAATATTATTCCAAAATTTGCCTTTTTGTGGCTTCATGCATTGTTCCGAGAACTGTTCCTAGGGTCAAATGGAAAAAATCTATTTTCCCACATGTAAGCCTTTCAGTATTTGAAAATAGCTATCCTATTTTCCCTAATCCTCATCCCTGTCTTTTCTTTCCCATTCTTAATATTCCTCACTCTTTCAACATATTCCCCTATCACAGGTGTGCACGTGATCAGTTGTGTTGGTACACCCAGGTTACATGCTATGCATGCTTATACTCCCTACTGCATGAAAAGGATGTACTTCAATATCCTCATTGCTTTTACTGTCCAGTTCATCAATATCCTTCCTAAAATATGCTGACACTAAATATGAAATTCCAGATGTTGTTTTACTAAGACAGAGTACAGTAGAGTTAGAATTATTTAATTACTGGATGTTAATCTTAACCTAATTTAACACTACATCATCAAATCTATGATTTGTCTTTGCCCTGAAGCAGTCCATTATTAATGATATTTACAGAATTCTATAGGAATAGAAGTCCAGTATTGTTCACTGCCTCTTCTAATCATCCCTCCTAAAATAAAAGAAGTCTTATCTGTGTTTCCCTCTTTACAACCCCCAATATCTAGGCAACTGATTTCTGCTTGTCACCTTTCCATGTTTAACTAACATCCCCTCACTCCTGCCCTGCAAAACCCATTTTTCTGCTGATATCTCTGAATGCAACTGATTTGAGCATCACATTTCAATGTCATATCATTCTCTCAGGCAGCAAACATCATAATCAGTTATAAATTCACATTTTTTTCTTCCAAGAATTGAACATAAATGTGCTTCTGAGTAAAACAAAGAATTAATTTTGTTTTGTTTTGTTTTTCCCATGAAGCCAAAGTGCTTTGAGAAACTTGACGTAACAGTGCCAGGTACTTTTATATCAGTAGTAGACTAACTTTTCCTATCCACAGACTAACTACTAGACAAGTTTAAATCTTAGGAGTACTCCTGAAGAAGTGATATATTGAAAATGTTTTAATTCAATTCACTGTAGTTTATTCAGTGCTTTGCTGGGTCTGACAGTGGTAGGGAAGGAGGTCTGGCACAAAAATGATCAAGATCCAGTACTTGCCCTTATAGGACTTATTCTCTAGTAGAAGAAATGTACAGAACCATCACATAGAATTACACAAAATAGAGTGGTATATGAGAAAAAGTACAAAATGTTATTAGACATCTGAGGAAAGATCATTTGTTTAAGAATATCTAGCAGAAGTAAATATTCCATAGATAAAATTTAATATCCATGCCATTTTTAGGCACCAGGATGATGCCCTCCTATTTATTCATATAACCGTCCATCTATCCATCCAATCATCTACATATCCATTAATTGATTAAATACTTATTGAATCCTCACTATACACCTCACACTGTGCTGAGTGTACTGAAAATTCAAAACATAAAGGAGTTTCTTAATATAATTTGGGAGAAAAAAAGTGAGAGATAATATAAACCATTAATCTAAGGACAATGATGTTGAGGGATTTAAGCTTTATTATTTAGAAGAAATCTTACTACTGAAATAATAGTAGAAGTGGGGACTTTGCAATGGAGGACTATATCAGTCTGCAATTGATCCCACAGTTATGTAATTTTCAAGACATTTTGCTTTATAGCCATGGCAGATCTACTTGATGATTTTAGATATTTTGACCAAGAGAGTACACTTGAGCGAATAAAAAACAGGCTTTTTTGCCTCCAGTAGCAGTAGATAAAGAATGTGAAACTTAGGTCTAATATGTTCAATAGAAAATGGTAACTCAGATATGGAAGAAGTTGGTTGTTACTACATGTTAGGAGTACAGGGAAATCAATGAGTATGTCTTGACCTCAAAAGTTCTCTGTTCAAGAGGGACCGAACATGGAGATCCTTCCTTTTCTGTCTAATACTTAAGGAATGGAGCAGACACTTAGGAAACAGAGGACACTCATAGAAACTGGCAAGAGTGATCAACAGCTTGAGCCATTCACATATTCTGGATGGGAGCTGCATCCTGAAATGTATATGAATGTTCACAGGCAGTCTGGTCCATCCTAAAATTCTAAAGGTCTCAGCAGAAAGTCCAACCCCTAGGCTAGTGAGAAAGCTTACATAATTTTTTTTTTCAGTAAAATGAGAAAAGCAGTTACCCTTTAAGAAGAAGAGGATTGACTCTGAAGTCAGAAGACCTAGATTTAAACTTCACCTCTGATGCTTACTACCTCTATGATCTTGAGCAAGTCATTTATCCTCCTTTGGGCCTCAGTTTCTTTATTTGGAAAACGTCATTTAGACTAAAAGACTCCGAGGCATCTTCTAGCTCTAGAGCAATTATGCTGTGTTAAGTGTTGCAGTGCAGGTAATCTCAACATAGACTATTATGTGTTCCATATGATGAAATATTAGTTTGCACTGTAATGGATCTACTATTGCAGTGTTGTATTTTTCTGCATGTAATCTATATACTTGACTCCTGAAATCTAATTTTGTTATGTGATTTGTACCTCATTTAAATTTGTGTTCTTAGTTTTTAATATTTGTCACATGATATATGCTATGGATTGGATGTTATATGTTATACTAGTTACATTCACTGATAGTTGCGTGTACTTCTAGTGTGAATACTGTGCATCACATTTCCATATGTGCATTATGCTATTTAGTTAAATTTTACTTTTAAGTTTGTGTTGCTTATGATATTTGTTTACAGATGCTTGTGTATATCTCATGTAATTCTGGAGTACTGTAAATTCCTTAAAGGGAATGAAGAGCGGGTTGTGGTAGAATGTAGGAAAACAGTGTTGAGATTATGCTGGTTAAATATAGTACTGGGAGTAGGAAAGCCCAAATTGATGAAATATCAAGTCTTTCTAAGTACTGAAATGTAGAAATAAAATGGTGTTTTAATAGTAAGCATGATGACTTTGCCTGGTATACTATTTTGATGAACCCCAAACTATGAAATGGGCAGATATCTTTCTCACTAACTGAACGTTTTTTTAACAATCTCCTCATCCTTCCTTCCCGTCCCCCTATCATATTGGAGTTATATTCAATTTTCCATTTTGAGCCTTGCTTTTCATGCGTTCAAAGTGCTGAGCAGCTGTTTATTTGGAAAGGTTCCATTATGGCCATAATAATCTCCAACTAATTGCACATCAAATATTTATTTCTTGCACATTAAATTAATGAAGCAGTTTCAACAAGAGAAAAATCAGATCAAGTTGGCAACCAGGACCTATAAATACATGACAGGTTTCCAATGCTTTTCTGGCAAGGATACCTCAATATAGATTGACAATTTTTGTGTTTTTTCTTTTTGTTTTTGTTGGGATTGTTGCTGTTATCTAATTGTGTGTTTTCTGCAAACACAGAGCATGTTTACAAATTACCCCTATAATTCATCTTTGATATGCCATATTAATGGACTACTCAAATAAAAATGATGCAGTTAATTTTGAGATAAAATCCTTTGTTTCTCACATAGTAGGCCTTGTTATTATACAATTTCATTTGCCTTTAATTTAATAAATATATATTATTCTAATCTTGATATTTTTAATGCTTCCAACTGATAATTCAGAGTTAAAGCCAGTTCACTAATAGAAAGTAACAGTTTAGTGACAATTTAATCCTAAAATTGACTTGAACTTTCTCCTTTTTCCTTTACTATTTGTATTTATTCAATGAAAGAACCTTGATGTTTTCTTTTCATTTTCTACTGAGGTGTAGAAAATAACTTTAATAGAAAATCTCTTTTCAGTTAGAAAATTCTATAAGAGGTTGATCTGTTGGAGTTCTAGATGGAATCCACAGATTTCTTTTCTTGGAATGAAATTCCTTGCCTTTTCATAGTGAAAAACAACATGAATGGGACCTATGTAGAGGTCATAGAATGTTTACACAACTTTTCAAAGAAGGCAGAGTCTCAATCTTTCCTTTTTCAGGTGGGGATTTATTTTGCAATAGTTGAGAAGGTACTGTATGTATCTCAAGACTTTCTTTTGTATTTATTCCACATATGGATAGAATTGCTATAGATTGTGTTAATGGAACAAAAATACATCCCATAATGCTTCACCTTATTGGAAACTATCCATTTGTTTCCTTAATATATTTTCTTAAGCTTTTCTTCTTAGCATCTTGACTAAGTTAATATACTAAGGAAGAAAAACAGCTAATTGTCATTGGGGGAAGACTATTCTCATCGACTCTTTGTAGTACATTGCTTCTTCCCTTCTAATTACAAACTTAAAAGAGCTCACTCAGATCCAGAAACCCATTAACTTTCTGGCTAGGTGCATTGTAATGCTACTTAAGAATTCATGTATAACTACTGAGGCATTTATAAACTAATTTTTAAAAGTCTTTCCTGACTCTTTGGATTTTTCCTTCTTGTCCTCACATGAGTATCATCTCCCCTTCCTGATTCCCAGATATCTTTTATGTGATGTCTTCCCTTCTTAGATTATAAGCAACCTGAGGGTAAGTTTTTGTTTGCATTTGCATTCACAAAGTGGTTTTAGTTGTGTCTGATTCCCCATTTTGGGGTTTTCCTGGCAAAGATACAGGAATTATTTTCAGTTTTCTTCTCCAACTCATTTTACAGATGAGGAACTGAGACAAACAAGGTGAAGTGACTTGCCCCTCTAGTAGGTGTCTAGGCCAGTTTGGACTCAGGCAGTGGAGTCTCCCTGATTCCAGATGCAGCACTATATCCATTGTGCCATCTTCTCACCCTTCTAATGCGTTTAAGAAATGTTGAATTCTCTCACTCCCCCACCTCTCCCATTTCTCTGTCAAATAACCAAAAACCCTGAAACAAATTAAGCAATTCTTCAGTACAAAGGAGAAAATGAATAGGATACCAGACTGAGTAATAATGATCATCATCTTTTAGACTTTAAAGTTGATTACTTAAAGGATACATATAATCACCATGTCCAAAATAATTAAAGCGACAAATTATGTACATATGTAAGTTTATTGACAGCATTTTGATAATAAAATTGGAAAACATCTACTGATCCTTTTGTAGCCAGCATTTAAGGCTTTGTTTCTAGCTGTGTGAATACCTGAATAGATTATAACTAATATAGTGGATTTTGTTTTTAATTTTGTCTGACAAAAAGTTTTGTTAAGAGGCACCTGTACATGGAGACAGATGGTTGAGAGAAGGGCTTGAGCAAGAACAAAGAGGTGGAATGGAGGTTAAAATAACAGACTAGAAATGGGGTAATTGGTATAGCTAGTTTTAGGAATTGATAAAACCCCACTATTGCTTCCAAGTCCTTCGCCCACCTTGGTTGGACAGGATAACTGAGGCCAGAGTAAGAGACATGCCTAATTACTAATGAACTTTCCTGCTGGAGAACTCATACATAGGGAAAAATAATGCTCTCCTCTCTCCCTTCTTTTTCTGACTGAGGGGATGTATGTTTAATATTTAACTTTTCTTCAGATCTTTAAAGTTAAGTTTAGAACTACTAAATTACTTCTGAATTTTCAAACTATATAGTTTTGATCATAAGTGTTTTGGTTTAAGTGCTTCATTAATTTGTAAATGGGAAATTATAAAAAGAAGGATGATGAATGATGACTGAGGGTTCCAGATCTAATAAGAGAGAATATTACTTATGACTCATATTTGATAAGATTTCTGGAAGCAGAGATAGTCAAACAGGTTCTTCAAAGTAAATACAGGTAGATCATTTTGGTTGTCTGGTAGAGGCAAGGTTTTTCTCAGGTGATTATGTGGCTCTTTCCCCATTGTTTTCCTTCCATGCAAGTTTATGAGGACCTTCCTATAGGACAATAGAGGAGAGGAGTGGAGGGACGTGGTGTGGTAGGAGATAGTAATGCTACTTAAGGATACAGTGACTCAAACATAGGTACTGCAAGTTGGGAGGAGAAAAAGTGGTTGAAAATTTTTGACAATACCCACATTCCAAAGTTGAGGCCACCTAAAAGAGAGTGATTAGCTTTCTTCTTCCCCTTACACACCAAACCCTCACACAGGCCCTTGACTATCCTTGAAAGAATTGCATTTAAGGAAAGAAAATAACCATTTTCCAGAGTTGTTAGTAGTCATAGTATAACTTCTTAACTCAACAGATAGTATAGGATGAAATTAGATTTGAACATAGATAAAGTTTAAATCAATTATAGATGATAGAAGCATACTAAAGTGAAGGAAATATTTTTATGTTTCAAAGTGCGAAAGAATAATTATAATATCCTTAAAAATACCAATCTACTTTTTCTTGTTACTATAAGACAGTGTCCCAGGATGAATGGCTCATTTGTCCCTTTGAAAATTTCTGATGTGATAAATGGAAGTTCAATCAAAATTTGAGGTTTCATGCTTTGAGGTTTTGGGTTATTTCATAAAGAAGTCAATTCACTCTAGGCTTAGGGATATACAATTAACATCATAGAGGCCTGAGAAAACTAAGAATACTAAGAATAAGGTGCTTCATACTTGGATATAATTGTTTTTACTGAAAAATGTCATTTTTTTTGCGAACAATACAAGTAAAGTGAGCTTTGTAAAAATGGCTCACACAATAAAGAACAACAATTACAAAGATCTCTTACGTGCTCTCCTCTTGTAACACCAATGCAATATTCACTTCACCTATAAAGACCGTGAATATCCCAGCACAACTCTGAATTACAAAATACAACAGACTCTCCACATGGAACGTAGAACCAAAACATTTATTCAGACACCAGAAAGCCAAATCCTTCACAATGTATACCCAATAACAATACAGAGGGCAGCACCAGCCCCAAGCCTTTCCCCTGCTAGACTTCCAACAAGCCAGCTTCCTTAAACAAATCACAAGCAGGCTCCCTTAAAGAAAATCACAAACAAGCTCTCCCACTCACAATAGGCAGATGTCTGCTTGCCTGCATCCTTCAGTTCTGACTGCACTCTGACCAAATTTTCTCTCAGCTCTGCTCTAGCTCCTCTTCTTCCTATTCCACATTTCCTGTTCCACTCATTCAGTAAACTCCTCTCATCAAAGGCTTCATGTGACTCAGACTTCCATGTGACCCAGTCAGGTCACATGGGTCTATTAATGAAGGGAAAGATCTTCCCATTTAAATTACCACTGCAGTTCTCAACTTAAACTTTCCATTTTAACCATTTTTTTGAGTAATCTTGATTCTACACACAGGTCCTTTCAGATTTTTCTACTTTGTGGGGCCTCTATATCTCAGTTTTGTCTTAACTATTATACTCAAATGGTCATGACTCTCACTGATTTGGTCATTCTCTTCAATTATGCCTATCTATCCTATGTAATTCTTTTTCATGTTTTCCCATAAATCTACCATAGTGGAACTACCCCATTTTAGGGAAATTTTCCTTTGCTTCTCTTAACATTATGAGGATACTAAGATTCCGTTTTCCTGTTTTCCTTTGCTCATGGTATGTATCCAACCAAACTCCTCTTCCTTAATCATGTGTATCCCCTGATGGCATCTCCTTGTTGGTTATATGTTCTCACCCACTATGACCTTCTCCATTGTCCTTTGCTTACTATTCATTTGACAATCAAGTTAAATAACTTTTTAGGCAATGATTAAGCTGCCTAAATTTTAAATAGCTTAAATTCTCCATTAATATCCCAGGCTATGTACCAGGAACAACAATAGCTCAATATTCTTTTAAATTCATGAGGTTGATCCTTGCAGTCATACAGAACAGACTGTTGTTCAGAAAATTTGGTCAGCTATATTTTTTGTCCTCTGGAACAAACTCACCCTCTTTGTTTCTCTTTGAGGCTAACAGTAGACCTAAATGGGTAATACTGTAGTGTAACGGGGAAAAAATACATGGAATCAACTGGGTCAGAAGAGTGTGTTGGTCAGCAAGCACTTATTAAGGCTCCTATGTGTGAGGCATTGTGCTAAGTGCTGGGAATACAAAGAAAGGCAAAAATCAGTAACTACCTATTTATTGAGGAAGACAACAGTATACAACTATGTACATTCAAGATATATATGGGTTTAATTAGAGATAATCTTAAAGGCAAGGCAATAGTAGTGTGGGGGACCAGGAGAACCTCTTTGCAGAAGGTGAGGTTTGAGTTGGGTATTAAAGGAAACCAGCAGACCAAAAGGTAAAATGAGGAGGGAGAATGTTAGAGAATGGGAGACAGCAAGTGAAAAGATACATTCCATTGCTTTAGAAGGAAATGGAATGTTGTTTATGAGGAACAGCAAGAAGTCCAGTGTCACTGGACCATAGAATAAATGAAGAGAAGTAAAATGTAATAATACTGGAAAGATAGGTTGGAACCAGACTGTGAATGACTTTAAAAGCCAAGTAGGACTTCTATTTGTTCTTGAAGGTAATAGGTAGCCAATAGAATTTATTGAGGGAGGCAGTGACATGCTACGACCTAAAGTTTAGGAAGATAACTTTGGCAGCTGAATAAAGAGTAGACTGAAGTAAAGAGACATATCAGGGATGCCAACCAGAAGGTTGTTGTAATGGTCCAGTTATGAGAACCTGTGCTGGAATGACAGCTGTGCTGGAGGAGAGAAAAGGTGTAGAAAGAGAGTGTGAAAGGTAGCATATTTTTTTTAAGAATTTTGACATATTAGAGAAAATTTACAATAAAAATAACTAACATTTATAAAGCACTTTAAAACTTGAAAGATGTTTTACATATGTTATAAATCTGAGGAATGGCACTTCTTCATACATGTAAGTTGAAATACTGATTGATGCAATGGAAGAAACAAATTAAACATTAAATTCAATAATAAACATAATGTTCATGGAATTAAAAGAAGAAAAATTCAGCAAAGCACAAGGAGGTAAATAAATAATTAACGATATTGAACAACTAATCAAGGAAATCAAAGGACTGTTATATATTAGGACATGATGCATTCAGCATGGTGTAACTGATGCTCTGAACGTGAGTGCTTGAAAGACCTCACTACTCACAAGGGGTCCTTTATCAACTTGGTCTAACCTTCAATAGAGGAAAATGAAAAATCTCACATTTGGGTTAAAAAATGAACTTTCCAAGCAGAGGGCAAAATAAACTTCATCAGATACAAGTTTTTTGAAAAAGTTCTGTAGGTTTTAGTGGACATTCAAGATGAGCTGACAGTAAAAATACATTAGTCAATTAAAAAAAACAAAACATTAGTTGCATAGATTCCAGGAGAAAAGAAAGTGGTAGTTTGTCTTGTATTCTGCCTTACTTAGACAACTTCTAGAGCATTGTATTGAGTTCTAGATTCCACAGTTCAGTAAAGACATTGATAATCTAGAGAATATTGAGAGGAAGTTCATCAGGATGGTGAAAATCTTGAGTACATCAACGTCACCATCATCATAACTAATATCTGTATGTGCTTACCATGTGCTAGACACTACTAAGTGCCTTAAAATTATTATCTCATTTGATCTCTGCAACAATCCTGCAAGATAGGTGCATTTATTATCCTCATTTTACAAATGAGAGAACTAAGGCAAAAAGTAGTTGTGACTTACCCAGGGTCACACAGTTACTATGTGTCTGAGGTCAGATTTGAACTTAGGTCTTCTTGACTTCAGACCTGGCACTTTATCTGCTATGTCTAAAAGAACTGGAAGTATCTAACCAGGAAAAGAGATGTTTGAGTGGGGGTATAGTTTTTATTTCACGTATTTAACAAGTTCTCATGTGAAAAAAATATGATTAGAGTTGTTCTATCTTGGTCCAGAGGATAGAATTATAAGAATTTGGTGAAAGTTGAAAAAAGGAATATATAGGTATGGCATCAGGAAAATCTTCCAAACAATCATAATTGTCCAAAAGAAGAATGAAAAAAGAACCAGAAGATTAAAGTATCCATGGACCATCATTTAAAAAAACATTTAAATACCTGTTGTTTGCATGAGAAACAGCATTTCAGTTAGTCAATAAGCATTTATTAAACACCTACTATGTGTCAGGCACTGTGAGAAGTATTGGGGATACAAAAAGTGGCAAAAGATAGTCCTTACTTTCAAGAAGCTCATGATCTAATGGAGGAGAATAACACAAAAAAGGAAAAAAAAAACAGAGCGTTGGGATGGGGGACAAAGTACCCCAAGTGAGGCATGATGGAGAGTTCCAAAAAAGTTTAAAGGCAGTATAGGTTGTAGGAAATGAGGAGAAAATCTTTTCTGCATCCCCTCTTTTAAAAAGAGGTCTTAGAGCCTTGGCCATACTCTCTAGTCACAGGTTCCAAATCAGGAGGGCAGAGAGGACTAATGGGATGTGAGTACCAGGCAGATTTAATCTTTCACTATAATGGTAAGTTTCCTTATTGGTAAGTATCCTGGGGAAGGAAGGTGTGTTGGAGAGTTCCAGATAAGGCCAAAAGTTGTATAGCAGTTGGGAAATGGATCATATTGTGGCGGATAGAGAGTTGGCAGCTCCATGGCAGTATCAAACCATGAATCTGATACAGATTGTCCATGTGACCATGGGCATTTAACCACTTTGTCTTCTAGGCAGCTCTTTGAGATAGTATAGTGCAGAGAAGATCAGATCTACCCTGGGGAAAAAAGACTTTCTCAGCTGAGTTTGTCAATAAAATTGCATGTCTACTTACTCTCCCTATCCCCATATTAACTGTTAGTAGAAGGAAGAATGAATGGGAATGAACAGACAAAGAAAGAAACCTGATAGAGACTTAGAGAAAGCAATCAATATATTATACATTTAAATGTGTTCATTTAAATGTAAATAGTTTAAAAACAAATTTAATTGGTTGTACTCATATTTGACACTGATAAATTATTTTAAAATTCATTGAATTGTCGTTAAAATTATTAATAAAATAGTTTTTTTTTTAATTCAGACTTTCTCTGGATGTATGACTGACCAATCTGGTAATTTTTAAGGAACGAACCTATTTCAAAATTAAGTTTACATATACTCAATTTTGTAAGACAAATATGTTAGATAAAAAGTTAAATAATTCAAGTTGCTTTACAATAACCAATTACTTCTTCTTGGATTATTTCTAGGTATTTTCTTGTCATTAAATATTGCTATAAATTCCATATATTTTTCAAATAACAGTTCGATTTTTTTACAATGTTAGTGATCAGCTGAGTGGTATAGATTAAAGAAGATCAACTATTATATAGCATACTTTTTATCTTTGTAGCCCTTAAAGCACTGATCAATAGATAATACTTGAAGAAAATGCTCAAAATACTGAATAGGAAAACAAGATCTGTGTAACTGAACAACTTCTTGATATATGGCACTGGGTATTTGTGATACCATTTGTGATTTGTAATAATCAATTAGGATAAATAGAGCATATTTTGTTGTTAGACAGTATTCTTTCATAGACTCAAAACTCTAGAATTAGAAGAGACAAACATTGGAGATCATTTAGTCCAGTCCCATAACTTTACATTTGTGAGAACTGAGACCCAGAGAGTTCAAGACAATTACTCCAAAATCAAGCAACTAGTAGTGGTGGTAGTGGTAGTAGTAGTAGGAGTAGGAGTAGTAGTAGTAGTAGTAGTAGTAGTAGTAGTAGTAGTAGAGGAGTAGATATTATTGTCATAATAGAATTAGCTGAGACTTATGTAGTATTTTAAGGTTTGCAAATGACTTATAAATATTTCATTTTATCCTCAGTAATCCTGGGTTATTATTAGATATGTTTACAGATGAGGAAACTAAAGCAGATATGGGCTAAATGACTTGCTCAGAGTAACATAACTAGAAATTAGTTGAAGTCAGATTTGAACTTATATTTTCCTGTTTCTCAGTCAAGCAGTCTATTCACTATGCCTAATGAAAATAATAGAGCTAGATTTGAGCTCTGGTCTAGTGACCCCAACTCTAGCACTCCTTCCAGTCCACCAATCTTTTATGACTTCCTCTAATTCACATTTCTTGCTATGACTTATTCAGTAGAATATTCTAAAAGTGACCAACTGATCCCTTAGTTTTATTGATTCTGACATGAGAGTGGGTGGAGACATCCTTCTCCAAATAGACTCTTGGATTTATGCAACACTTTCAATATTGGCACTTCATTAATAGTGTCACTATAATTAACTTTGAAAAAGATTACTCATCAGAGACTCAAAACTTCCTGGAAAACTATCCCTTGTCATTTGGAAACAGAAATACGGGTGCTAAAAAGACTATGGATACCTGGGAAAGAAACACTGGGAAAAGAAACTACACTCACCCTGGCTGCTTCTCTACTTGTAACCTATTAGGGAAGAAACACAGAGATGCCATTAGGACTGACAAAGGCACTCATCCCCATGTCACAGAAGCTCACCTGGATTTGACTCCTGCATAAATCAATGAGACTGATAAAAGATACAAAAATGGGATAGCTTGGTAAATCTACTGGTCCTAGAAAAACAATTTGGAATTAGATAAACAAAATGTGTGAAATGTTCATATACTTTGATCCAGAGATTCTACTGCTAAGCTTATACTCTAAGAAGGTCACAGATTAAAAAAATAGTTCCCATATACACCAAAATATTTTAGTAGTACTTGTTATAGTAGCAAAGAATTAAAAACAAGGTAGGTGTCCATCAATTGGGAATGACTGACTAAATTGTGGTACATGAATGTATTGAAATATTGCTATATAGCAAGAAACAATAAATTTGATGTCTATAGAGAGGCAAGAAAAAGACAAATGAAGTGAAGTAAACAGAAGCAAAGAAAAATAATACATTCATTAGCTACAAAATGTAAATGGAAGGAACAATCGAAAAATAAATGAAATGAATCTTGCAAAATTACAAAGAATGAGTGACTCCAAAGAAGGGCGGTACAAAGGCACCGTACTCCACTCCTTTGAAGAAGTGGCTGAGGTCTGTGGGTGTGGGACATTGCACTCACTTATTAACATTTTTTGTATGTACTGGTTAATTGTGCTGATTTTTCTCTTAATATTTTTTTCTAATATAGAATGACTATAGGAGGGGAAAAAGGGGCAAGTTTGGCAGTATAAAAACAAAAGATATCATTAAAATAAATTAAATGTTACCATTATTATTGCAAGCCAATTAAACAATTGCTTAAACTGTAATAGTTGAAATGGTACCACATTATTTTGAAAAAAAATAGAAGAAATAAAGACATTAAAAGAACAGGAATTATTTAGTCCATATTCATAAGAGGCAAAGAATAAGTTGGAAGTCTTCAAAAAAAAGAAATATGAAGATTTATTACACAAAAAATATGGAGAGTAATTTTTTGAATCTACTTGCAGGGAAGAAAAGGAAATTATCTGAAATTGTAGCATGAGGTATTTATGTTAAATCTAAGGGAATGTTTCCTAAGAAAAGGAGTTGTTAGATATTAGAATATATTGCTGAAGGAGATTATTAAATCATATCCCATAGAGGCTCTTTTAAAATATGGAAAAGTACAGAAACACTTAGACGTTCAGCATGAGGACTTAAGAATGGATTAGATGCCCCCTCCAGGTTTCAGAGAAAATTCTTAGAGCAGTTGCCTTGGTCTTTCCCACTGTCAGTGAAGAGAAGAGGTGACATATTCTCCTCAAAATCATTATTGAGGGGAAGGGAATTAATTAACCTCTAGTAATATTTAATCATATATCTAATGAAAATTTTCCTCTCCTCTCAGTTTACCTTTTGTATCTCCCTGAGGACTCAGCTTGTGATGTTCAGAGGAACATTTTTCTTCAAATTCAGAGTTACTGGTGACCAATGATGTGAAACTTTTTCTCTCATGAGAAAATGAGTACCAGCTTCCTATCAATCCCCTGAGAGTCAAATTACACATATTTGAAAATTTTAAACCCTAACTCTTTAGGAGAACATCCATAGGAAGTCTGCTCAAGGGCTAGGAGGACTCTTCACATGCACACACACATATACATACACACACATACACACACACACATTCAGGTGAGCAAGAGAGAGAAAAGACAAATCAAATTACCAAGAAATACGAATTGAGCAATCCAATTCACAACAAAGTTATCTACATCAAGACTAGTTTATTCTACCAATGGTACCTCACTAGAGAGAGGATTAGAGGTAAGCAATTTTCTCACCTCCAAGGGAACTTGTTCCCCAGGACATCTCTAAGCAACATGTAGCAATATGTGAAATTTCAGAATGACAATTTTGATTAATAATGGAGATCTGGGAATCAGAGTCAGCTTCTGTTATGAACAAGTAACTTATAACCAGAAACAGCCCTGATGAGGGATGTCTTACTGTGAACTAAATTAATACAGAACCCCTAAGTAAAACCAGACCATCTTTTGAGGAATTGTATTATTCCTTGCCTAGAAATAAAGTTTTGTATCTTGCACTAGATAAACTCATGCAGTGAAGGAGAAACCAAACCTTAGATTTAGGTTGGAAGTGGGTATGTCAACTCAGGGCAAAACTAGAAAGTAATGAAGCTTGCCTTAAGTATCCTCTGTCTCCCTTTTCTATATTGTAGGCTCTTATTCTCCCTCAGTGGAGTATCAACCTTCCCAGAGGTACCTAATGGCATTACTCTACCACCAATATTTCCTTCATCAAAACCTTTTCTTCAGAAAAGCCCTGAGCTACATCTTCACAATTTTGTTCACTTGATTTTCAGGCTTGTCTAATGCTTTGTCACCTCTTTGGGGGTTTTCTTGGCAAAGATAATAGAGGGCTTTGTGTTTTTCCCCAGCTTATTTTATAGATGAGGAAACTTAGGCAAGCAGAGTTAAGTAACTTGCCCAGGGTCACAAAGTTAGTAAGTGTTTGAGGCTAGATTTGAACTCAGGAAGATGAGTCTTCCTGATTCCAGGTCTGCAACCTTTCCGTTTTGCCAGCCAGCTGCCTCCATCTTCACAATAATATGCTATGAATGAATTAAAGGGTTTAGGATGTTACCATCTCCCACTCTATATTAAATCAATATAGAACCATTTATTTAAGCTTTTTTCTTTTTATGGACTGGACCACGTCAGATGCAGAAGGGGATAAAAAGCATAATAAATTGTTTTTTTGCTTTTAGAGGTCCTTAACATATTTTTTAACCATGAAGATGGAAAAGTAGAGAGCCCTATGCCTGGAGTCAGGAAGCCTCATCTTCCATAGCTGAAATCTGGCCTCATACACTTACTAGTTATGTGACTCTGGGAAAATCATTTAACGTTGTTTGCCTCAGTTCCTCATCTGTAAAATGAACTGGAAAAGGAAGTGGCCAACCACTTTAATATCTTTGCCAAGAAAACCCCAAAATGGGGTCATTGAGAGTTGCACATGACTGCAACAACTAAATAACAAAAAATCATCTATTTAGGGCAATGCAGCAGGTGTGAGCACACAAAGATAAATGACACTGTTGGATGGTATATAAGTACCAAGTGAAGGACATCCATGTTAGGTGTTCTATGAGGTCAAAAGGGGGAGAATTTACATGGCCAGCTCTGAGCACAGGATAGATTCAAAGTGATGCAAGTCCACCAGTAGAATCACAGGATATCCTCTATAGGAACAAGGAATCCAATTCAACCAAACTAATTTATGTGTTTTTCAATTTTAGTCCCATCAAAGAAACTTTTAGGCATAAGCCATATTGGAAATAATCTTTAATCTGAACATTTGTTTAGTGTATAGCAGGAATTTCCTTAATGAATTTGTATATTTTCATTTGGCTATATGTGATTGATAAGTGAATAGAAAGTGACTCTGTGATAGGATTGAATGATTTTTCTCCCTTGAACTGGAATCACTCCAGATGTGGTAACGAAGAGTTGTACATAAGTGAAAAATGACTGACCAAACAGTAACAATATGACATTAAGGTTGAGTTGAGTGCTGTTAGGCAATGTTACTCTTCAGTAAAAAAGGAAAGCATTGGGAGGTGAGGGAAAGAATCTGAGGACTGGCCAGTGAACATCTAGGATGTAGGAATGAGGCTGTTGGTTAGATTGCTTTCAATAAACTTTCTCTGAAATCTAAATCTTTAGCCTTTACAATCCATGATGATGTTACAAGAGCAAACTTTCTTGCTAACCTAAGTATTCTAGCTCCATAGCTTGTGCTTTTATCTACTACACTGTGATACCTCTGGGATAAAAGTGGGTTTTAAATATAATGTATGTAAAGAACTTAAAAAATTTAAGGAGCTATAAAAATATCACCTGTAATTATTATGGCAATCTCCACCATACTAATTTGAGGAATTTTAGGGTTTCTCCAAGTTTTATTTTTATTAGTTACTCTCATAACCCCCTTCAAAATTCCAACCAAAATTAATTTCATACATAAACCTAACACAGCAAGGTAACTAAGGACCATTCCAGTACTAAGCCATGCTGTGCTCATTCATACAAGGAACCTAAAACCACACTTCAACTTATGGACAGCTTGTGAGTATTAACTATGAAAACAAATATTGATGTAAGATGCCTTTGGGAGGGAACATTGCACTGTAGAAAGCCTGCTAGTTTTAGAGGCAAAGTATCTGGCATTAAGAGAGAGTGGATAAAGTAGAAAAAGATGGATAAAGAGAGCAACCTTGGGACCAGATTGTCCTAATATGCAAACCAGTAGTCATAGGGGCAAGTAAGCAGTGAGGCAGATCAAGGTCACGTGGATAGTAAATGACAGTTGGGATTTCAATTTAAGTCAATACAACTTTTAGTCAAGTCAAGAAGTATTTATCAAGCATCCATCATTAGGAAGGCAAAAAAAAAAATAGTCCTTGATTTCAAAGAGTTCCCAATCTAATGGAGTATGGAGAGACAACATCCAAATAACTGTGTACAAACAAGATATATACTGGATCAATGGAAGATAATCACAGGGGGAAGGTAGAGAATTAAGGAAGATCAGGAACTATTTCTTGATGGTAGAATTCTAGTTTGGACATGAAGGAAGCCAAGGAAGATAGGAAATGCTGATGAGCGTATTAGAGCCATGAGAGACAGCCACTGAAAATGGTCTGTGTCAGGGATAGAGTGTCTTGTTTGAGGAACTGCAAATAGAATCAGTTCCCTTCAGGTCTTAAACTGATGATGCAATGGGCCTTTGGGCAAGTATTGATTAAGTACTTGCTGTGTACAAGGAAACCTTTCTAAAATCATTGCAGAAAAGTGCTTTGGTAAAGGGTGATTACTCATCAAGGACTCCCCTAGACTATTCAATTTACAGGTCCAGATCAACGTGTAAAGCCCTATGACTGGTGCTGGGAGAGGGAAGTCAAAGACAGAAAACAAATGAACAAAAACCAGTTTCTACTTCCAGATACCATTATATTCTAATGCAGTTAAACCCAGGTAACTCCATAGCTGGAGCTTTGACCCACTATACCATAGTACCTTTAGGATCAATGTGGAATTTAAAGATATTATTCAGGAGGTGGAAGGCAGAAGCTGGGAAAGTTGCTAAAAAACTACTGTAGGATTACAAAAATGAAGTGATTACGTTCTGAATTATGGTAGTAGCCATGAAAATAGGAAAAATATAGAAGTATTAGAGCCCAAACCGGAAGGACTTGGTAACAAATTGTTCAAAATGCAGCTCATTCTATTTCCAATCACTAAATCTTTTCTTCCAGAGATCCTTTTAAGTTACTAGGCTAAAAAAAAGACTCAGAAGAGTCATTTACTTAAGAAAAAAACTCAGGAAGGGAAGAATATCAGGTCACTCAGAGAAAATAAACTAAGAAATCGTGTTTTGCCACCATAAACAGAATGTGACGGTGCCGTGAGTTGGTCTTAAATTTAGAAACCATAAGTTTGGAGTGAATGATAAGGCCACATGTTTTCCCACCTTTACTGGGCAGCACTTTAATCTTCATTTTAAAAAATAACTCTTTTTATATTTGTCACACTTAAAGTGACAAATTAGTCTCATGTATGCTAATGAAGTCATTCAAACTCTACATGGTCACTGGATGAGGGAGTGCAAACAACCTTGTGAAGAAATGTTATGGACCCAGAGAGTTAACCTTAGCATTTATCTCTAAGTTCCTTTGCTGTCCGAAATTTTCAAAGTTCAAATCAGTCTCCTGTTCTATGTGAAGTTTCACTAATGTTCAAAATCAAAACTCAAACCAAAGCAACAAAAAATTCCAAAGTTTTTTGGTCTGATCTATTTCAAAAGTTGTAAAGACATTTTGGAATAGTAACACTGGTCTAGGCATTAAAGGAAGGGACTCATTTTTTTGGTCAGCATTCTGGTTTCAGAGAAAATTCTTTCCTCACAAATACCTTTCCTACATAAAAATCAACTTTTTGATGAAAGAAATTACTTTGGAAAAAACAGTCTTAAGGGACTTCCAGGTCATGTGCTGAATAAGATGGGGGATTAGACATTTTCTTCAGTCTTCATTATTAAAATGCTACTTAAAAGAAGAATTGCATGTCAAAGATACAGAATTCTATTTGCTTTCAAAGCAAGCCTAACACAACAGCCTTTTTAGTTAAGAGCAGAGAATGCTAATCCCTAACATGCTCATTCAGCAGCCCCTCCTTCTCCAGCCTTCACACTTTGGCAGGACACAAAGCTTTACCCACTGTGTTGCTCTCAGGGATCCATTCAATAATTTTCCTCATGTTATTACAGTGTCTGGTGGCACACCGAAGAGTGCCAGGGTTAAGTGTCAAGGCAGCGAGGTTTTTGAATTGATCTCCTCATTAGGAATATCTTGCCTTTAATTTTTTGTCTAGATCTGGGATTTCTCCATACCATCCTCCAAGCCACTGATTGAAATGTTACCAATAAGAACAGTGATCAAACCTTGTGTGTAGTCCATTAGAAAATTCTCCCCAAATGAGCCTGGCACATTAATAAACACTCATTTCATCTGTTCATTAACCCAGTTGCAAATTCAATTAACCATTCTACTATACATCCCACTTCTTCCTATTTTATCCATAAGGAAATTGTGAAAGACTGCCAAATGTCTTTTTGAGGATAACAAGTATATTCCTCTGATATACCGGTGAAGGATACCTTGTTAAAGAAGGAAATGAGCCTAGGTTGGCATGACTTATTACTGGTGAATCCAAGCTGACTTAAAATTATCAGCACTTCCTTTCCTAGGTGCTTACAAACTAGCCCTTTAATAACATAGCTTATTTTTTCTAAGAATCAGTCACTAATTTGCAGAAGACAACTTCACTCTTTTAAAAACTGAGACATTTGTCCTTCCATTCCTTAACATTTCTCAGACTTTTCACAATTCTGTACAAGTTGCATTAATGTTCAAAATTAAAACACAAACCTATGAAACAGATATTACAAATATTATAATTCCAATAGATGAAGGAAATTAGAGACTCAGAGAGATTAAATAACTTATCCAGAGTCACACAACTGGACTGAGATTCAAACAAGTCTTTCTGTATTAAGATCAGTACTAAAATAAGAAAGCAATTTTTTTCATTCCTTCTTTCCTCTCCCTCTCAAATGAAAAAAAAGAAAATAAAAAAAATCCTTGTAATTATATATATATATATACATATATATATATATATATATATATATATATATATATATATATATATATATATATATATATAGTCAAGCAAAACAATTCTTTATATTGGTTATGTAAAAAATGTGTAACTCATTCTGCACCTTGTGTCAATTCTCTCTATCAAACAATTAATACCGTGTTTCATCATTGGTATCTTAGTATTGTGATCATTGCATTGATTGGAATTCTTAGGTCTTTCAGAATTATTCATCTTTACAGATATGGCTAATGTATAAATTGTTATCCTGGTTCTGCTTTCATCACTTTGTACAGGTTTTCCTAGTTTTTTTGTTTTGTTTTGTTTTTTCTGAAACTGCCCTTTTCCAATATGCCTGGCTATATCAATGGTTGAACAATTGTATCTTCAAGTTTTTCAGTGTCCTGAGATTTAATTTATCCAGACCAACTGTCCTAAACTCATTTCATGCAACTAGGAAGTTTCTTGAAATCTTGTCATTTATCTAGGGTTTCAATTCAAATCCAGTTGAACAAGTTTTTATCAGATACCTAAAATATTGTGCAATATTCCAGGGAATTAAAAGCATAGACCAAAAAAAAAAAAAAAGAAAGAAAAGAAAACCTGACTCAAAGAGTTTGGGTTCTACTGAATGGCTACAACTTAGAAGTAGGTAAGTGTACATATATAAACATACGCACACATACACACACATGTGTACATACGTGTGTATATGTGTGTGGGTGTGTGGGTGTGTACTGATTTGATGAGGAAACCAGCTAGGCAGGTCAGAAAGAGCCTTTCTTGGGAAACCACAGACTCATGAACTGATCTTTTAATGAAGCAAGGAATTCCAAAAATTGAGAATGGAAGAAGCAGAATATATTATGAACCTATTCATGATTATTACGTGGATAAAATGCCCTTTTTACTGAAGTTAGAATGGACTTAAAGATTCTTCTGGATTTCCCTTCCTACCACAATTCTTAAAGGTCCTTAATATACTTTTCTAGTTGCATTGATACATGCCTTCCCTCCCATCTTTTGAACCATTCTGTGCATTTCATTTCTGTTTCTGCAGCTAGTTATAGACCTATAAAAAAGGAGCGGAGCACCCTGATATTTGCAGAGTATTTATACCATGTAAAGACATTAATTTAATTGCTGACATCCTAAGTGTGAAATTCCTATTCAGTGTACAACAGATTGTTATATTACTGAAAGAGCTCAAAAAAATTCTTGTGAAACCAGAAGGTTCATAGAAGTTGTAGCTGAGTGAGAGGATACCTCAAAACTTCTTAGACAAATAAAGAAGTGGTAGAGTTGGTTTCATCAAGTTCCTAAAGACAAAAAGAAACATTATTACATAAGATGCTAAGTCAGGTATTCTTTCAGTGCTCCTAGTGAGCATAAGCTAAAAGACTTACAAGGAAATTATTGCCAATTATTGCCAACCTCCATTGTGGGGGAAGAAAAAGTAAAAGAATTCGACAAAGGACTTGATAGCATACTCCGAATGAAATCAAACTTTATTCTGATGTATGACTTCAGTATCAGGGTAATCAAAGGAAAGATAGACTATGTGTTGGAAAATGTGACCCAGGATTATGAAATTAATAATAACAAAGCTGATAAACTACTATTAAGTCTCATTTTGTTATTGTTGAATCATTTAAGTCATACCCAACTCTTTATGAGACTCTTTTTGAGCTTTACTTGGCAAAGATAATAGAGTAGTTTGCTATTTCCTTCTCCAGCTCATTTTACAGGTGAAGGACCGGGACAAATAGGCTTAAAAGACTTGCCCTCAGGTCACACAGCTAGTAAGTGTCCGAGGCCATATTTGAACTCATGAAGATGAGTATTCCTGATTCCAAGCCCAATGTGCTGTACAATATAAAACATAGCTACCTAATAAGCTTCATATCTGTTATTAATATTTTTTAAATAAAAATTTATTTATTTAACTTTTTACATTCATTTTCACAAAATTTTGGGTTCCAAATTTTCTCCCCTTTTATCCCCTCCCCCGACCTCAGTACACTGAGCAATCTAATTTTCCCTATCACCAATCTGCCCTCTCTTCTATCATCCCTCCCTTCTCTTGTCCCCATCTTTTCTTTTGTCCTGTAGGGCCAGATGACTTTCTATTCCCCATTAATTGTATTTCTTATTTCCTAGTAGCAACAACAATACTAAACAGTTGTTCCTAAAAATTTGAGTCCCAAATTCTCCCCATCCCTCCCTCCCCACCCATTCCCTTTGGGAAGGCAGGCAATTCAGTATAGGCCATATCTATGTAGTTTTGCAAATGACTTTGATAATAGTCGTGTTGTGTAACACTAACTGTATTTCCCTCCATCCTGTCCTGCCCCTCATTGTTTCTATTCTGTCTTTTGATCCTGTCCCTACCCAAGAGTGTTGACTTCAAATTGCTCCCTCCTCCCATTGCCCTCCCTTCCATCATCCCCGCCCCCTGCTTATCTCCTTCTCCCGCACTTTCCTGTATTGTAAGATAGGTTTTCATACCAAAATGAGTGTGCATTTTATTCCTTCCCTTAGTCGAATGTGATGAAAGTAAACTTCCTGTTTTTTTCTCATCTCTCCTCTTTTTCCCTCCACTAAAAAGTCTCCTGCTTGCCTCTTGAATGAGAGATAATTTACCCCATTCCATTTCACCCTCTTCCCTCCCACTACATTTCTCTCTCACCATTTACCTTAATTTCTAAATTTTAAGATATGGTCCTATCCTATTCAATTCACTCTGTGCTCTCTGTCTCTGTGTGTGCATGCATGTGTGTATGTGTGTGTGTGTGTGTGTGTGTGTGTGTGTGTGTGCATGTGTGTGTGTGGTCCCACCAACTACCCAGATACTGAAAAGTTTTAAGAGTTACAAATATTGTCTTTCCATGTAGGAACGTAAACAGTTTACCTTTGGTAAGTCCCTTATGACATTTCTTTGCTGTTTACTTTTTCATGCTTCTTCTCATTCTTGTGTTTGAAAGTCAAATTTTCTTTTCAGCTCTGGTCTTTTCATCAAGAATGCTTGAAAGTCCTCTGTTTCATTGAAAGACCATATTTTCCCCTGAAGTACTATACTCAGTTTTGCTGGGTAGATGATTCTTGGTTTGAGTCCTAGTTCCTTTGACTTCTGGAATATCCTATTCCACACCCTTCGATCCCTTAATGTAGAAGCTGCTAGATTTTGTGTTATCCTGATTGTATTTCCACAATACTGGAATTGTTTCTTTCTAGTTGCTTGCAATATTTTCTCCTTGACCTGGCAATTCTAGAATTTGGCCACAATGTTCCTAAGAGTTTCTCTTTTTGGATCTCTTTCAGGCGGTGATCAATGGATTGCTTCAATACTTATTTTGCCCTCTGGTTGTAGAATATCAGGGCAGTTTTCCTTGATAATTTCATGGAAGATGATGTCTAGGCTCTTTTTTTGATCATGACTTTCAGGTAGTCTCATAATTTTTAAATTGTCTCTCCTGGATCTATTTTCCAGGTCAGTTGTTTTTCCCATGAGATATTTCACATTCTCTTCCATTTTTTCACTCTTTTGGTTTTGTTTGGTGATTTCTTGGTTTCTCAGAAAGTCATTAGCCTCCATCTGTTCCATTCTAATTTTGAGAGAACTATTATCTTCAGTGAGCTTTTGAACCTCTTTTTCCATTTGGCTAATTCTGCTTTTGAAAGCATTCTTCTCCTTATTGGCTTTTTGAACTTCTTTTGCCAATTGAGTGAGCCTATTTTTCAAGGTGCTATTTTCTTCAGCATTTTTTTGGGTCTCCTTTACCAAAGTATTGACCCGTTTTTCATGCTTTTCTTGCATCTCTCTCATTTCTCTTCCCAGTTTTTCCTCCACCTGTCTAACTTGATTTTCAAAATCCTTTTTGAGCTCTGCCATGGCCTGAGTCCACTGGATATCCACCTGTGATGTCTGGGATACAGAGGCCCTGACCTCCACATCTTTCCCTGATGGTAAGAAACATTCCTCGTCATTAGAATTGAAAGGCGGGAACATCTGCACCCCATCAAAGTAGCTTTCTATAGTCTTATTTTTCTTCCCTTTTCTTGGCATTTTCCCAGCCAGTTATTTGACTTCTGAGATTCCTGTCCACCCCTGCCTAGATCCACCCAGCTAGTGCTTGGGGTCTGAGATTCAAATGGGCTTTCCGCAGCAGGCGTGGCTGCTATTCAATGTGAACTTAAGTTCTGGTACTCAGGTGGGGGCAGGGCCGCCTCCCAGGCTCAGTTCCCTCAGGGGCTTTATGCAGAGACCTTCAGTAATGGGGCGGGTGGGGGCAGGGCCACCTACCAGGCTCATTTCCCTCAGGGGGTTTATGCAGAGACCTTCCGTAATAGCCCCGAATTTCTACCTGCTGCTTGGGGAGTCCTGGGCTGCTGCCGCCTCTGCTGCTGCCCCCCAAGGGGGCCTGAGTCATGGAGACACCCTGCTCCCCTCTCAGCCATCCCAGAAGTCTCTCTCACTGACCTGTAGCATCAGTGGGTGGAGGGATCTTCCCGGCCGCCAGATATTCCGTCCCTGAAGCCTGCTCGGATCTGCTCCTCTGGGGCCACACGGCCAGGGCCGCATAGCAGAGGGCTCCACTGTCCGGAGCATGACGGACCTTTGGGGACAGCTCTCCAGGGCTCTCTGGAACAGAAACCTTTCCCCTGTGTTTCTGCGCGCCTTGCGGAGCTCCAGAATTTGTGGGGAGTTCTTCTTGCAGGAAATATATGGGCTGTGGGTTCAGAGCTACCATACGTGAGTCTTTCTACTCTGCCATCTTGACTCCACCCCCTGTTATTAATATTTTTAAGAAGAGGGTTGGAAGGCATTGGATTTGGTGGATATGAAACATTACAAAAATTTAAATTTATTATGCCATAGGAGACAAAAATGGTTGTAAGGCACATTCCTAAATAAGAGGTCTACAATCAGATAGTTAAGTAAAACGATCAAGAAAGGTCAAAATTAGTAATAATGAGAGGAAATAAAAAATAATAAAGGTCCTTAATATCCTTTTCTAGTTGCATTGATACATGCCTAAAGTAAAAGTATACACATTTACTTTAAAATTTATCCTGTAAAAGCAACATTTTCTTAAGTCTAGACAGTCAAGAAAACAATAAATTAAGTCCTGATTTGTAGGTGTTCACAATTTTCGAGGTGTAAATGCTCGTATTGAAAATTTAAAATTAGTTCTCACCAGCCGGTTTAAGTTGGCTCCAGCAAATCATATCATTCACTCCCCAAAGGATATATAGATTAAATTGAAAGAAGGCAAATACACAAAATGGGAGTAATTTTTCAGCTCCTCTAAAATGATTCATTTTTTTTCAATATTGATGACAGATGGACCACATTTGCATTCTTACATTCTGGTTATAATATTTGAGAAAATAGAAATGGCCTTCAATAAGATAATATTGAGAAATGCAGCTAGATCAAAGAACACACAGAATAAACCCATGTTGACAATTACACAATTTTACTGTACTGAGAGAGTTTCATAAGATATCTGAAAGAAGTAAAGGTATCAAATGCCTTGAAAATAATGGAAAATATTGGGGGGAGTGGAAGACAATTGGAATAATACCACAGATTACTCATTCATTTATCCACTTTCTGAACTCTATGAAATTTGTATAAGGCTGATATATTGATAATATCCTTGATGAAAATATAAGAAGGCAACAAGCAAGTTTTCACAATGATTTTTAACAACCTCTCACTGGACCATTCAACTGATAGGTACATTCAAGACCCTCTTGTACTAATTGTTTTTTTTTTTTATTTTTTAAAAAGCATTTAGCTCAGTAAAGCAAAATGCCTCTTTGATAGCTGTTATTCTATGATGTGTTTCCCAAGCTTATGTAAAAACAGAGAATAGATTCAACCCCAGAGACAACTTTGTTCAATAATCTTCTGATCAGACAGAGGCATGTTCTTCAAAAGTGCTCATCATAGTATGCAGGGTATCCTGCACAGGATCCAGATAGAAAAAAAATAAGAATTCCTTAAAGGTGGTGAGGTCCTTCAGCTATTCCTGTTTTCATTTTACATCAAACTTCAGAATAATTGAATGTCTTCTCAGTGAATATACTACCATTTTTAACGATCCACAAAAGGAAAACTGAACAGATGGAGGATGCCTGTTGTTGAGACTATGCCATGCATTTGGATGAGCAGTCAGTCAACTAGCATTTAAAAAAATCCTACTACATGCCAGTCTCTGTGTTAAACTGACTGGACATAGACTGAGTTGGTCCAATAGTACATGCATCCTAATAGAAACAACAGTTGGAAAATGAAATGGACCCAGAATTGAATGAAGAAAGAAAACAAATAGATTTACATTTGGGAAATTCCACAGCATTTTCGATGACCCCAAGCTACTCCATGACATAAAAACCCATGTCTGAAAGAATCATGACAATACCACAGTTTCTAAAGAATGAAATATTTGATAAGTCCAAAGGGCAAATAGTAGGCTACAGTATAACACCACCAGTAGCTTATGGACAAAATGTAGTATAAAATATATCATCCAGTAAATGTATACTTGGAGAAAAAAGTGGGATGGTCATAATGAGGGTGAGCCTGAGGAATCATAATTAGCTACACTGATGTTCATAGAATGTCAAAAAGATATGAGGAAGGTTCATAGCATGTTGAGTAAATCTTATCTGGAGGATTTGTTGGAAGATGTTGGGGGAAATGACACAAAGTAAAACGACAATAGAGTGTGACTATTGATGGCGCTGGATGGAGTGTTTAGATATCCATTAAATGATTGAAGTACTTTCAAACAGAAAGATGCTTTCCATAAGATAGCCAGAGAATGCACATACCCCATTAAAACAACATGCTACATTCATGTCTGCTCAGTAATCTGCATCAGGAACTAATGAAAAACTTCTTTCAATTGGGCACACACTGCTTAACTGATATTGTTTCTCTTTATTTTTCTTTTATTTTTGTACAAGAGTTCTATATATGCCATGATTTATCCTTTAAGATCATAAATTTCCCATAGATCTCTTTTTTTAAAAAAAATACATGACACGATAAATAAATAGCTATATGATCTACTCAAGAAAACAAAACATGGTATGTGAAAACTGACCTCTGTATTATAATTGGATGTCACATGCTATATGGGTGAATATAGACTTCTACAAAGCTATGTAAATTGAACACATCAAGTAAACCCTATTAGTCTGAAAGATCTTTGTGCATAAGCCCAATTAATGATTATTTGTCTAATATCTGAGTACCATCAGTTCTATCACAGAGTGATGACTTTTTCAGCTATTGCCACTCTCAAAAGGCATCTACTAAGTCACAGAGGTGTTGTGTACTGGAGAGAGAATAGGATCATAGATTTAGAGTTGTAAGGGGTCTTGGAGGGCATTAAATCTAACCCTTCTTATATGTGAGAAAATTGAGGTACAGAGAGGTTAAGTGTGTTTCCTAGGATCACACAGGGTCTATTTCAGAGTTTATTTTTTTGAATTGCATTTATTATTTGCTTGTTTTTAAAATTCATTTTTAATTTAGAGTACCAAATTTTCTTCCTCCCTCACCCACTGAGAAAGCAAGTGATTATACATGTGAAATCATGCAAAACATATTTTCAAATTGACCATGACACAAAAAAGCAAGAAAAATGGAGTTTGGAAATTATGTTTCAATTTGCACTCAGAATTCATCAGTTCTCTCTCTAGAGGTGGATAGCATTTTCCATCTAGAGTCCTTTGGAACTGTTTTTGATCATTGTATTGATCAGAGCACCTAAATCTTTCTCAGTTGATTTCATAACAATACTTCGGTTACTATACACAATGATCTCCTGGTTCTGTATTTCACTTTGTCATTTCTTATTGCACAATAGTATTTCAACACTATCACATACCACAACTTGTTCAGTCATTTTCTAATTGATGCGGATCCCTTCAATTTCCAATTTTTTGCCACCACAAATACAGCTATGATAAATATCTTTGTACACATATATATACATACATATAGTAGTGCTGTTGCTAGGACAAAAGGTATGCACAGTTCATAGCCTTTTGGGAATAGTTCCAATTTGTTTTCCAGAATGATTGGACCAGTTCACAATGGTGCCAAAAGTTCATGAATTATTATACTAGCTTTTCCACATCCCCTCTAGCATTTGTCAATTCTGATATATATGAAGTAGTAACTCTGAGTTATTTTAATTTGCATTTTCTAATTAATAGTGACTTAGAACATTTTTCCCCCTATATGGCTATAGGTAGCTTTGATTTCTTCTTCTGAAAGCTACCTGTTCATCTTCTTTGACCATTTATCAGTTTGGAGATGAATCTTATTTTTTTTATAAATTTGGCTCAGTTCCCCATATAGTTAAGAAATGAAGCCTTTATCAGAAAAGTTTACTATAAAGTTTGTTTTATGTTATTTCATTATCTATGGTACTTTTTAGCAAAATATATTTTCTCTGATTATCACTTTTTATTAGGTCTAATTTTGTTTTTGATTTATCTGAGATCATGACTACTACCCTTGGCTTTTTTACTTCAGCTGAAGCATAATAAATTCTGCTCCAGCCTCTTAATTTAATTCTGTGTGTGTCTTTCTGTTTCAAGTGTGTCTTTTGTAAACAACATATTGTTTCATTCCGGTTTCTAATCCATTCTTCTACTTGGTTTATAGGTCAGTTCATCCCATTCACATTCGTGGTTCTGTTTAATATGCATATATTTTCCTCAATCCTTTTTTCTTCTGCTTATCCTTCTCTCTCCCTTTTACCCTGTCTCTTCTCAAAAGTCTGCTTTCTTTCTGAGTACTGCATCCCTTAATCTATCTCTGCCTTTTATCACTCCTCTCACTTATCCTTTTCTCCTACTTCCCTAGTAAGTTAGATTGCTATACCCAACCAAGTGTGTGTGTGTGTGTGTGTGTGTGTGTATTCTTCAATCTTAGAACCAATTTAGATGAGTGACATTTAAGCATTGCCCACCCTCCTATTTTCCCCTCCACTGTAAAAGCTCTTCCTTGCACAAATCTTTTTGAGATAATTTTAATCATTCCTTTTCTCTCTTTCAACATCTCCTAATGCCTCCCTCTTTCTCACCCTTTCATTTATTTTTTGAGATCGTTCCAACATAATTGACTCACATTCATTCACTCTGTACATATAAACTCCTTCAAATTGCCCTAATAATTGTAAAGTTCTTAGAAGTTATAGGTATCACCTTTCCATGTAGAAATATAAACATTTTAACCTTATTGAGTGCCTTATGGTCTGTTTTTCATATTTACCTTTTTATACTTCTCTGGATTCTTTTATTTGAAATTCAGATTTTCTATTCAATTCTGTTCTTTTTGTCAGAAATGTTTGAAAGTCCTATTTCATTAAATATTCATTTCTCTCCAAAGGATTACACTCAGTTGTGCTGAATAGATTGCTCTTGGTTGTAGACTTAGATCCTTTGCTTTCTAGAATATCATATTCTGAACCTTCCACTTTTTTTTTTTAACATGGAAGCTGATAAATCTTGTGTCATTCTGACTCAGACTCCATAGTATTTGAATGGTTTCTTTCTGGCTGCTGGCAATATTTTCTCCTTGATCTGGGAGCTCTGTAATTTGGCTATAACATTCCTAGAAGTGTCACTTGGAGTTCTCAGGAGGAAATTTGTATAGTCTTTTGATATTTATTTTACCCTTTGGTTCTAAGACATCAGGGTAGTTTCCCTTTACAATTTTTTGAAATATGACATCTAGGCTCTTTCTTTGATCATACCTTTCAGATTGTCTAATAATTCATAAACTATCTCTCATCTATCCATTTTCCAAGTTGTTTTTCTGATGAGATATTTCACATTTTCTTCGACGTTTTTCATTCTTTTGGCTTTGTTTTATTGTTTCTTGATGTCTAATGGAGGCATAAATTTCTACTTGTCCAATTCTAATTCCTAAGAAATTATTTTCTTCAGTGAGATTTTGCATCTCTTTTTTCTTTTTGTCCAATTCTGCTTTTTCAATAATTCTTTTCTTTGTGTGGGACCATGAGCAGTCCTCTCTGCCTTGGAACTGTGATTCAGAACTGCATATGAGCAGTGTAATTAGGCCTTTTACACAATGTTAGCTCAATGTAATCCCAGTTGTCTTACTTCATTATTAGCTCTAGGCTAAGAGCACCTCTAGCAGCTGATATCAGTGCTGCAGCCACCTCAACGCCTATTGCTAGTACTGTCACTTCTGCATTCCAGGCTGGTCCCCACCCCAATGTCACAGACCTCTTCTACCAACCTACTAAATTATCTTGGGCTGGAAAAATATCTCACCCAAAACTTTGATTCACTCTGATGCTCCAGAATTCAGTTTAAGGCATTATTTTAAAGTTGTTTGAAGGGGAATATTTAGAAAGTTTCACTATGTTGCTACCTCTACTCCACCATCTTGCCCACTTCCCCAGCTACTTAATGTTTGAAATAAGATGGGAATCCAGGTTTTTCTCTTCCAGTTTCCTATTTACTTTAGGGTTTATTAAGATGCTTTGTAAATTCTATTTGTCTTCATAGTACCTTGATAAGTAGATGCTATAACATTATCCCTATTTTAAAGATTAAGAAACTGAGGCAAACAGAGAATAAGAAATTAAATCAGATTGATAATTATTTATTAAGGGAAGCTGTGTGATATATCAAGGTGCTATTACTGGGGTTTCCTATAAATAAGTCCCTGAATAAAGGTTGCACTGATTAATCTGACTTTGTGTGTCTCTTTCCTCAGAACTTCTGCACAAGTGGATACTATTAGGTACTTCAATGTTCTCATCTTCAATATTTACCTAGAAAAGGACTGTTTTCAAATTGGGACTGCACTCACAATTTCTATATGTAAAAACATAATAGTAGTACTAGTTACAGTGATTTGATGGTGGTGAAAAATGACAGCACTCACTTGATCCATCATTTAACTTTATTTCTACAGTTAGAAATATATTAGTAATATGTGAGATTGATCACAGCACCAAAAACAGGGTTCTGGTTAGTGAAAATGGTCACTCAGAAAACTGTATCACATGTCTAGTAAGTGTAGAAAGCAAAATTGTGACCAATCTTGATTCCAAGTTCAGCACTTTTAATATATAGTTGACCCATACAATTTTCAGGCCCACTCTTTCTCCAATGCATTTAGGGATCCTTGGAGGTATGATGTAACCGAGATCTAAGGGCTTTGGTTGCTATAACATTTGTAACTTATAAGCATAAAGCACATCAACAATATAAGCACATAAACAACATAAAATGGCAAGTATAATAGAACATTAATTTAGGAACACTGCATGGTCTTGGTATCATTACCAAAGCTCTGTAAATCACAAGAACCATTGTCTCACAGTGGTCCAACTTTCCAGGATGCTCCTTCATGACCATGCAGAGGCATAGACATGTACATGAAACAACAGTATGTGGTTCCTCACGTGCCACACAGTGCACCCAATCTATATATTGATTCTCATGTCCCCAGTGGGGCCAAGTAGCATAACAATTAACACAATAGTCATGTCAATAAACCTCATATTCAATGAGTAAAAAGAGCTATCAATTAATGATAGCTCAGTACTTAAAGGAGCTGTTGGACAGAGAGTTCCAGTGCTCTGGGTAAACATACCATTAAGTTAAGGTGGGGGTTTATACAATGAGAAAAGAAAACCGTTGTCAATATTCCCCCTCTATGAGTCTCTTTCACATCCTTTGAGCAGTTGTGTCAGGGCCATTGTACCCTAGGTTCAGAATGCTGAAGCTCTGACCAAAAGAACCAAGTTTTTGTAAGATTGCATGCTCATCACCCCCAAGAACATATATACCAATTCTTGAGAACATCTGGGAATAGATTTATTTTGGGGGTCAGCCTTGTAAACTACTGCGAGGGAATTCCAGCTAAAAATAACAATTATACAAGCAATCCTTTGGACTTTTGCCATATAGATGCCCTCTTCCTTTCCACCATCAAGGAGGGTGGTGAAATTAGACAGTACATGTGGCCAAAAAGGGAATCAATAAATATCAGAAGCAATTTTGAAATTGGCTAAAGTAAATAACCTATTTACAACCAGAGCTTTTTTAATAGTCTAATGTGGCCTGCAAAAAAAACCTGATGGGATCTGGAGAACTACTCTCCAATACATCCTGCAGTTCCAGACATTATTACTATTAGAGATTGACCACCAAAGTGGGACAATAGCATATTGTATTTGATCTAGCAAATGCCTTTTTTAACGTTCCCTTGGCAGAGATCACCAGTCTTCTTGACTTATGTCTTGCTACTGGACTTAAATGACTCTGGAGGAGAGAATACAACTCTGCCTCAATTATATCCAATTACTGTGCAAGTCAAGACATCATCCTCATGATGTTGTTGGATGACCAAGAGAAACAACAACAGTTTATGTTTACATGGGATGAATAACAATGGACTTTTCAAATTCTACCCTAGGAAAATATAGACAGCAGAACCTCATGCCATAGTCTAGTTGCCCCAGAATCTGAACATCATCTCAACTCCTGTGGATGTCCACCATGAATATTACCATGAACTGATGAGATTGTTCTGACATCTGATGATTTCCCTTTAGCACAGCAATATTTTGATTTGAGCTACACAATACTCTCCTTAAATGAATACGGACAACACACCTGAGAAAGGTGTGAGGATTCAGACATATTGTGAAGTCCCTCGGTGTGGTATGATCAAATAAGGCTATTTTCAACACTTAGTATAATTAACAAAATTAAAGTTTTCCCATAATCCTGATTCTTTAAAAATGTTGCAAACCTTTGGGGAATTATTGATGGTTTTTTTCCCCATCTTGCTCAACAACTAAGAGAGTTAAGTGGAAATAGGGCAATCAACTGAACTAACTGCTTTCACTAAAGCTAAGGCACTGGTGACTCAAGTCATTGCAGTCAATGCTGCAGATCACAGTTTTCCATATGAAACAACTAATGAGGGATTTGGTTGGGTCTTGTGATAATACCTCCAACCTAAACTACAGCAGCCCCTTGAGTTTTCATCACAATTGTTAAAGGGATCTGAAAGGTGATATACAAGATATGCCCTTTTAGCCCTTCAAACTTCTATGCCCCTAAAGAGGTAGATTGACAGAAGTTTGGCAAAGCTCTCTTCTGCTGTTACACAAACTACCATTGTGGTATCAAGTGTCATCCTTACCTAGCATGGCTGAGCATTCTGTCCAATAATATGATGTTCCAAAAAGTTTTGCTAATTGCACTTTTTGCTCATTGAGTATTAGGTTTATCAACTGGAATACTGAATTGTTATTGTTATGAAAATAGTATCTTAAGTACATGAGAATCAGTGCGTATATTGGGCATGCCATGTAGCATATGAAGAACAATGGATTGTTGGATGAGCATGTCTAGCCTTGTCCATGGTCATGGAGGATCACCCTGGAGAGCTGAATCACTGAGAAGCTATGATTATTATAACAAATATTTTTGTTAATAAAATTAAGACCATGCAATATGCTTTAACCAATGCTCCATGTCCAAAATTCTGAACATATGCTTATACATTGTGAACATGTGCTCACAATTTACAACCATTGTAGTAAACCTTTAAAACCCTATTACATTCTGTCTCCATGGAAGATTGTAGGGGCCAAATATAATGTGACTAACACACAATACTCATAACTGAAACCATGATCTGTTTAACTCAAAGCAGAAGCATTTGTATTAAGTTAGGTTTATTATGGGGCAGTTAGGTGGCACAGTGGGTAGAGTGTTGGGTTTAGAGTCAAGAAGACTTGTCTTCCTGAGTTCGAATCTGGAGTCACATGCTTACTAACTGTGTAATACTGTGTAAGTCACTTAACTCTCTTTATCTCAGTTTCCTCATCTTTAAAATGAGCTAGAGAAAGAAATGATGAGCCACTCCAGTATTTTTGTTGAGAAAACCCCAGAAGGGGTCATGAAGAGTGGGGACACAACTGAACAATAAAAGTTTATTGAAATTCTTTTGACTTGAATGTTGGGTTAGAATTTTCTTTGAATAATGATAATAACAAGTAGCTGGCATTTATATAGTACTTTTAAGTTTGCAAAGTACTTTACATATTGCATCATTTGATTTCCTCCACCCACCCAAAGTCTATTTTTTCCTTTCTTTGCAGATAAAGTCAAATACATAGAGGTTAAGTCACTTGTTAGTGACATAGCTAGTAAGTGTCTAAAGCAGAATTTTATTTCAATTCTTCCTTCCTCCACCTCCAGTGTTTTATTTATTATACTTTCTAACCACTTGTATCTTCATAAATCTTTATGATAGAAGTTAAAAGTTTTATCTTTCCTTGTAACTTTGGCAAAAGTCCTCACTCCCACAACACCTCCCCAAACTCACAAAAAAGCAATACTTCAAATATTTTTTGTCAGGATAAGTATTAGGGTGTAAGCTGAAAAATCTGCTAGCCCTAATATAACTATCACCCCCAAAGGTCACTGACTTTATATATCACTGGGTTATTATAAGGCTAGCTCATAACTGAATCCCCGAAATATGCTCCTTGATAATAGGCATGCATATGTGACGCTGCTAAGGGTCTGTGTCATAGTCAAGTGACCCTGAAAGTCCGGAAAAAAATGGATGAGTAACAGAAATGTGTGCCTTGGACAATTAATAATCTTAAATCTTCAAGGTTAATCAATAACAATTACAGTAACAACCACATAAAGAAAAACAGACAAAAAACAAGGGCTAGCTGCTGCTAAGGAACTAAATGAAAATGGACATTTTTTTCTATGAGAGAGAACAATTGAAATTTGAGTCTCATTGCTACAGAGAACACACACTGCAGGTCTCACGTGGATACCACAGTTTGTATTGCTTTGGAGAAGTACCAGAGAAGGCTGTGGCAGCTTTCTTTACCTTTATACTCATTATTCACCTGAGATTTGACCAACTGTAACATATCCTTCAATAAATCCCACGGGGATATAAATGAGTTTTGCATTGAGTTTTGATTTATTTCACCTTTTTTGTGGTGTTGAGGTATTATCTATCATATAACTATGTATTTAAAGAGCACTAGCTAAATGTTGAGGAATGAGTGGGAGAATTAGATCTTTAACTCTCTGGGACTTAATTATAAAATGCTGATATCTTCAGTACTTAACTGAATAATAATAATACTTAGCTTTTATGTAGTGTTTTACAAATATGATCTCATTTTATGCTCACAATAATCCTAGGAAGTTGATGCTATTATTTTCTCCATTTGACATGCTAGGAAACTGGGGCATAAAGAAGTTAAATCACATAGCTAATATGTGTCTAAAGTTGGATTTGTACTCAGGTCTTCCCAACTCCAGTGCTTTATCCACAGTGTGACCTAGATTCCTCAATTTACAGATATACTGTTATGGTTTACGAAGGTGTGTGAGGCTCATATGAAAGATACATACATACATGCATACATGCATACACATATATGTGTGTTTATAAATAGGTACTTACAAACTTTAAAATAGTATATGAATGTCAATTATTATTAAGCATTTACTGCATGCAGGAAAACACACTGGGGATTAAAAGATGAAATAACTCTATAGTCTCTGCATTCATAGTCCTTATGATCATATGGTAGTGCTGGTTGTGGTGATGGTGGGGGTGTGTATGTGTATGGGATATTTAAGAGATGTATGGAAAAGATTGGGGAGCAAGAAATAGTTCAGTTTAAGTAGAATGCAATAAGTGAATGAATGAAATAGTGAAAAGCCAGACTTGAGCTACCAGAAGTTAGTACAGAACTATGGAGGACCACTAAATACCAGTGCAATGATTTTCTTTTTATTCCTTTGGAAAATTGGCAAGGCACTGAATGGGTTTGAAAATGAAAACAATAAAGTGAAATCTGCATTAAAATATTTTTTGCATCTTTGTGAAGGGTTGATTAGAGAAGACCAACTTGACTGTGATGAGTGGGACATGGAGAGGTCAGGGAGATAGTTTCAATGAGAGATAATGAAATTTGAACTAGAGTGGTAGATGTGTGAATGGAGAGCTGAGAATGGATGTGAGTCACAGGACTCAGCATATGACTCCATACAGCTGCTTTGGGAGTACAAAAGAAAGGAAAATAGAAAAAAAGAAAGATATATTTTAAAAACTTGTGACCCAATTTCTCCAGATCTTTGTTTCATTGTTTGTATTATCCAGGGACATTTGGTTCCTCAACCCCAAGCTCCTACTTTAATCAATTATCCTCCTACTTCTTTATGTTGTACTAAGGTTCAATATGTTTTCTTTGCTTTTTTAATCTGTAGAGATTTATTACATCTTCCCTAGCTGTAGACAATTTATTTCCTTAGAAAAAATACTCAAATTCATCAGAGAATCGTCAACTTTAGCTAAATCTCAACTAGAAGTTTAGGGATCCCTTATTCTCAATTCATTGGAGTCTTTAACTCTTGTCTTCCTGTACTTGAGAAAATGAGACTTTCTTCATCCTGTCAGTTTTACGACTACAAATTCCATAGATCTACTTCCAGGAGCCAAGGCAGCAGAGCAAGCAAAGAATAACCTGAATTCTCCCATATTCATCTCCAAGCCACTATAAAATAATACCCCAGAAAGAATTCTAGAATGGAAGAACCAGCAAAAAGACAGGGTGAAAAAATTTTATAGCCCAAGGAACCTGGAAGATTGGTACGAAAGTTCTGTCTCACTCAGGTAAAAAGGGACCACAGTCCAGTACTTGAAGTATCCTGGCAAACCAGCATCAGGTCCAACTTCAGCAAGCCAGTAGGAGTCCCTGAGCCCCAGGGTGACACCAGGCAGGAAGACAAAAACCAACACTGAGATCCCCTACAAGGTAAAATTTTCACTAGTCAGGAAAAATAGTCAGGGGAGGGCCCTTTTAACGAGGCAAAGAAAAATAACCACACCAGGCTGGGGGGAAACAGCAACAGTTACTATTCATAATCACTCTTAAACCAGGAGGGTCCAGAAAACAGTTCTCAAGGGAAGCTTGTGCATGGGCCTAGTGCTGTCCAATCTATGGCCTTCAGAGTGCGGTAAGGTTTAAGGTTTCGGGAAAGGAAAGATCACTTCACTGAATGGGCATTATCTCACCCTAAGTGTGTATCTGAATGGACCTTGGCCTAAAGAGGCCAAGGTCTCCCATTGCATCCTGGGCCATCTCCCGTCATCCTG
This sequence comes from Bettongia penicillata ogilbyi, assembly GCA_023548195.1. Taxonomy (NCBI): domain Eukaryota; kingdom Metazoa; phylum Chordata; class Mammalia; order Diprotodontia; family Potoroidae; genus Bettongia; species Bettongia penicillata. Next base: position 4,237,753 of record JAJHZJ010000052.1, on the reverse strand, counting down.
ATGAATATCTGGTCACTGGATTCAGATGACTCTGGAGGAGAAGTGAGGCTGGTGACCTGCACAGCCCTCCCTCACTCAAAACAAAGTCAAGTGCAAGTCAGGTCATCATTTCTCTGATGGCATGGTCTTCTTCATCAACAAAGGACAAACACAAGTCAGGAAAAATAATTCTATTGAAAGTGGAATTTTGGAACAAATTTCCCCCTAAAATATTATTTCATCTCAATTCTTGATCAGTAGTTTAATTGCTCCATATCTTCATGAAACCTATGGATCATATGTCTCTGTATTAAAAAGTATTTACCTTTCCATGATGAATAGCTTATACTCCCTAGTCCTTACTTTCTCATTATCTACCTGCTCCTTAACTCATGATAATCTAGCTTTTGATGCCATCCCATCTAATTCATTAAACATTTATTAAGTGCCTACTATGTACCAGGCACTGCACTAAGTGCTGGGGATACAATTAATAAAAATAAAGGCAATCTGCACCCTCAAGAAGCTTATAATCTAATGGGGGAGAGAGCCCACAAAAGGAAGCAGGATGGGGGTAGGCATGAGTTTAACAAAAGCATAAACTGGCAGGACTGAGAAGCAGAGTGGAGTGAAATTAAGTGTTCAGCTTCTGCCTTTTATAAAGGAAGACATTTAGATGAGTTTAGTACCCTGCTGAATAACCCTCTAATCATAAGGGGGATGGAATAAGTCAAGGCTGCAACTTTACTGATACTACTTTATCAAAGATCTCTAGTGACCTAATTGTCAAATCCAATGGTTGTTTTTTTTTTCATCTTTCATTGACCTTGACTTCTTGAAAGCAAGGTCTGTGCATTACCTTTTTTTGTATCCCCAGTACTTGGAACAAGACCTAGCACATAGTAGAAGCTTAATAAAAGCATGTTGATGTGTAGCATGTAAAACTGTTAACCATTCTATAATTATTGAAACTATATTCTCTTAGCCCTTTGACACAATGAATTCTGATGAAACAACGATTCTTACCTGATGTTTTTCCAAGAAGGGAGGCAACTTGATGCAGTGAAATGAAAAGCTCAGAAGGCAGAGGACCCAGGCTCAGATGCTAGCTTTCTGAGTTATCATACCTGGGATGTTGGGAAAAGTCCCTTTACCACTCCTCTGTTCGGTTTCCACATCTGTAAAATGGGGACATTGGAGTAGATGAACTCTAAATTTCCCTCTAGCTCTAAATCTATGACCTCACTTTGCTGAATCTTATATTCCTTTCGCTCCCTTCTTGTAATTGTTCCTTACAAGTTTGTTTGTTGCACAATTTTGCCCTTCATATCAAGTGAAGAGAGATTTTAAATTGGCTGGTTGCTGACACATCAACCAAAAGGAGGCATCCAAGTCGGGGTGAACACTATCCCCTGTGAGCTGCTAATGCCTTTTCCCCGAAGAAGTGATATGGACAGTTAGGATTAAGGCCAAAACCACACAGAATCTATTACTACTAGCTATTGTTTTTACTGGAAGGTCTGTCTGTGTATAGGAAAGTCAGGGAAAACAAGTGTGCCAGAGCTGATATTCTAGACTATGTTTTCTCAGTTCTAATAGATTGGAACATTTTAATCTTGACTTTAAAGTCACTTGGTTGTTTTATATTTGTAACTGCAATGTCTTTAGCATTTATCCCTTTCTCTCTATTCCAAATGCCACTGTCCTAGTATGGGTCTCATTAACACTTCCTAGACTATTGTGATAGCCTTTTAACAAATCCTTCTACCTTTATTTTCTCTCTGCCAGGATGAATTTTTTTATTCATAGATCTAGTCCTGATACACCTTTTAGCAAATCTTTTCAGTGTCTCACTTACTTACCTACCAAATAAACTTCAAACTCTTTTCTTTGTCTGATATCTTATGCCCTTCATAATTGTTTTCCAGTTTTATTCCATAATAAATACTTCCATTCATATACTCTGTGTTCTAGGAGAAATGTACTATTCTTTGTTTTGTTTTTATTTTTTGAGGGGAGAGGGAATGAGATAATTAGGGTTAAGTGACTTGCCCAAGGTCAAACAGCTACTAAATGTCAAGTGTCTGAGGCTGGATTTGAATTCAGGTCCTCCTGACCAGGACTGGTGCTCTATCCTCTGTGCCATGTAACTGCCCCAATACTGTTTTTTGTTGTTCCTTTCCTTATCTGTCTTCCTGCAACCAGGCTCCATGTCTTTTTGTTCATTCCTTAGGCCTGAATTTCTTCTCTCCCCATCCTACTCTCATTATTGCCAATTCAATTCTTATTATTCATATAAAGTCTACTGTCACTTCCTCTATGAAGCCTCCCCATTTTCTCTGTTGTGAATGACTTCCCCCCTCCAATCTCCCATAGCAAAAGATGTTTTGCATTTTTCTAATGAAGTTACCATGTAATCATGGATTATAGTTATTTGATTTACTAACTCATCTCCATACTTACATATAGTTTCCATGGGAATAAAGGACTTATTTATCTATCCAAACTTGGTATATATTTTAGGACTGAGTTTGGTGCTGTGCACACTTAATAAAGGTTTGCTTTTTTTTGACACATTCAATCACACTTAATGACAGACTTAGTAATAAGACTCATGTTTGCTAGTAAAGTGTTTATAACTCCACATGGTCATTGGGGTACAAACAAATATAGTGAAAAATGAGAGTTTAAATTGAGTCAACTACAGTATGACACAGAAAACAATTACTAATCTAAGCATAACGGAAAAGAGAATGAACAGAAATCAGCCTGGGTTAAGATCAGTGGGAACACAAATATATGTTTCAAGCAAAGATTACCACTGAGGGGAGTTCTCAAGAGAAGAGGTGGCATGAGGGTGTGCTAGGGATTGAAACTACGAAGATTCCTTAGTTTCACTTCATTGTTCTCAGGTCTACAATTTGAGTCAGACTATATCCACCAGTGATGGAAGATGACCAAGTAAGATGCATTGTCAAGGCAATATCTGATCAGGGAAGCTGGGTTGCTTTTCTACTTTATAGATAGAGAGGCTGAGATCCCACCTATAACTTTCATGCCAATGACTTAGTCAGGGCATTCAACCAGGGTCCCACTAACCCAATGTCCTGGAAATGAAGGCTTTTCTCTAAGGTAAAGAATGATAGCAGAACTTCCCACCAAACAGCTGTGTTGCACAACATTGGGAATCAATAGTATTTCATTGTCAGTACCATGCCTAAGTAGATTTTTGCCCTAGAGGGGGGGGTAAATGTTACTCTAAGTGGCATTTTGATCACTGGTATTTCTCAGATGTTTTCTTAGGAGATCTCATTCCAACCCCATTAATTTTATTTGGAATATGGGACAAAGAAAGAACACTTTGGAGTAAGAATAGATGAGTTTGTATCTTAGTACTTGTATTTACTGCCTTTGTAAACTTGAACTCTTAAGTCTCCTCTATTGCCTCATCTGAGGCCCCTTCCAACTTCAAATCCTGAGATCTTACAAATTTTATTTCTGCATGAAATTTTTGCTTCCATTTTGATTAAGCTGTATGTCTTCTTCCCCATGAGTGTCCCATTCACTTGATCTTTAACCATTGCTTCCTTATATCAATTATGCAAGAAGCCTGGAAAGGTGAGAGAGGGCAAGGTTATGAAGGGTTTTGAATACCAAATAGTGGATTTAATATTTTATCCTGGAGATGACAAGGGAACCACTGGAGTTTATTGATTGGTGTGTGTGTGTGTGTGTGTGTGTGTGTGTATGAGAGAGACAGAGAGAGACACAGAGAGAGAGATGGAGTGAAACAGACAGAGAGACAGAGACATAGAGAGACGGTCAGATTTTTACTTTAAGAAAATTACTTGACAACTGAGTGAAGGACAGGCTAGATTGGGAAGTAACTTGTGGCAGAGGGACCCACTAGCAAGTTTTGAAATAGTTTAGGTATAAAGTGATGTGGGCTTACCCCAGGGTAGTGGCAATATCAATGGAGACAAGAGGACATATTCAAAAACTGTTACGAAAGTATAATCAACAGGCTTTGGCAATAGATTGGTTATGAGGAATAGAGAGAGAAATTGAGAATTATACCCTACATTGCAAGCCTGAGTGAGTGGAAGGATGATGGTATGCTCAACAGTAATAGGGAAATTAGGAAGAGGAAAGAATTTGAGGGAAAAGATAATTTATTTATGGACATATTGAGTGTAAGATATTTACAGGACATCCACTGGGAGATGTCCAACAGGCAGTGGGATATGTGAGACATTAGGACTGGATAAGTAGATCAGCAAGAATGATAATTGAATCCATGGGAGTTGATTAAGTGAAATAGTATAGAAGTAGAGAATAAGGTCAAGGAAAGAGTCTTATAGGATATCTATTGTTAGCAGGTATGACCTGGATGAAGATTCAGCAAAGGAGACTGAGGAGTGATCAGATAGTTAAAAAGATAAACAGAAGAGATTAGTGTACCAAAAATCCACAAAGAGAATATCAAGGAAAAGGTGAATGACAATGTGAAAGACCAAACAGAGTTCAAGAAGAGTGAGGATTGAGGAAAAGATATTTCATCGAGCAATTAAGAGATAGCTAGTAACTATGAAAAGAGCCCTTTTAGTTGAATGATGAGGTCAGATGCCATATTGTAAAAAGTTGTATAGAGAATGAGTGGAAAGAAAATAGAATCACCTCTTATTGATGGCTTTCTCATTAAATTTAGCCCCAAAAAGTTGGAGGGATAAAGGATAATGGCTAGTAGGGATGTATAAACAAAATGGGTTTTTGAGAAAAAGGGAGATATGAGCCCACTTGTACACAGAATATGGTCAGTATGTAGTTTGTAGAATGTTGCTAATAGGCAAAGATTGGAAATGAGTGACAGAGTAGGGGTGGTAAAGGTGATAAACTGCTAGAGAACATGGAATGAAATTGAATCATGCATATAAATGGATTTTCCTTGGCAAGCAATTGGACCACCTCTTTGCGTGAGTCAGAGTAAATGAGATAATAGTGACAGAAGACTTTTGGGTAATATGAGATGAGGAGATAGGGAGAAGAGGGAGCTCTTGGTGAGAGATCTCAATTTTTCAGTAAATTATGAGGCAAAGTTTTCAGTTGAGAGTATAGAGGAAATGAGGAACCTAGGGAATTTTGAGGAGGGATGTTAAGGTTTGGAAGACCTTCTCTGGTGAGTGGAGAAAAATTTCTGAAGTTAATCACTGTTCAAGTCTGTGTTTACATATGAACTTGTAAAATAATTATTTTAAATTTACATTGTCATTATAGAAGTTTCATCAACCTTCTCTCACTTGGCTTATTGCATAGTGAATTCTAGTGAATTGCATTTGAATTCTAGTCTGAACCTGATCTATTATATTTTTTTGGAATAAAATGAAAATTATTTAGAACCATCAGTCCACCTGGATATTAAGTTTGAACATGAGTCTTAGTGTTCATCAAAGCTGTGATGTCCAGTTCAACAGCAACTGTAAACAAACAAACAAAAAAAGATGGCTAAATAAGAATCATTGCACAAAATAAAAAATGGTCAGAACTATTGCTTTTTATCAGTATTGTGAGCAGGCACTTAGTGCACTTCAACTTACAGGATAGATAATCAACCATTTCTGTCATATAAAAGGAAAGTTCAATTAAAGAAATGGTACTCAGATACAAAACTAAGATTACAAAACAAGATATCCACATCAGTGAATGTCTTACCAATATTATATGACATAGAAGGGTTGATGTATGTCTTCCTTTTTCTCTTCCCTTTCCAGCCATGTATAACTGCATTTTGGAATATTGATGGTGCTGTATACACTAATCTCTGCATATAAACTTGATAAATGTACACATATTCACATGTGCATACTATGTAAAATGATGCATATATAGTCATATATGCATGTATGTGTATATGTGCATTACAAGAGAATGTAATCTCCTTAAGAAAAGGATAACCTTTCTTTTTTTCCTTCCTTCCTTCTTCCTTTCTTCCTTTTACTTTTTCCTTCCTTTTTTCTCTTTCCTTCATCCTTTCCTTCTCATCTTCCTCCCTCCTTTTCACTTTCCTTCCTTTCCTCCCTGTCTTCCTTCCCTCTCTTTCCCAACAACTTTCTCTTCTTCCTTCCTTCCTTCTTTCCTTTCTTCCTCTCTCTCTCTCTCTCTCTCTCTCTCTCTCTCTCTCTCTCTCTCTCTCTCTCTCTCTCTCTTTCTCTCTCTTTCTTCCTTTCTCCAACAATCAGAAAAGTGCTTGACCCATTAAAGATGTTTGAGAAGTGTTTATTGAATGCAGGGACACTTTTGTAATGCTTTTAAAAATCCATGTTTTCATTCAGGTTGTTTGTTCAAGCTCCTTAACCTTCCTGGGCCTCAGCTTTCTCATCTGCAAAATAAGGAGGATAGACTGGTGGGTCTTTTCAGTTCCAATTCCATATATATGATCCCATTATCCCTTACAGGTTTAAATCCTATGATCCTTTAAATAATCTTGCTACCAGAGCTGATGGCAAAATTTTCCAACCATTAGTAAATAGTTTTATGACCTGCTGTGGCCCCCAAAACACAACAAATCATTATCTGGTGACCAACATTAAGCTAATAATGAGGTGGCTATAATTTAAATGTGCATAAAATACACTAATATGTGTCTACATGTGTATATGTATGAACACAGAGAAAGGATTTTATTTTCTTAAAGGAGAGATCTAATTATAGAAACAAAACCATGCATTAATTCTAACTATATAGAAAATTACTTCTGAAATGAAAAATTGGGCCCCAATTTTGAGTTTTTGCTTCCACAAAAAATGCTGCTGATACAATTTGATAAACATGAGGGCCTAATCTTTTATATTTTTCTGAAAACTCTCTAGATACTATGAAGCTTCAGCTATTTGAAGTGATTGAAATTTCTCAAATAGTTATGTCTTTTGTTGAATTTTCAAAAGTAGTTATAGAGGAAAGCAAAATAAAATTGTGCTCAAACAAGGATTACATGAAGATACGAAGGAAAGGATGAAGCATCAAAGACATTTTTTTAAAGGTAGAAATGTAGTGTTTTTAAAGTAGAAGTTTTTTCTCCAGAGAGCATAAGACTGAGGATTGGGAAACCTGGGTTTAAGCATCAGCTGTGCCTTTAACTAACTTTAACTAATCTATAAAAAATCTCATAACCTCTCTAGAATTCAATTTCTTTATATGTAAAATGAATAGGATGTTATTGCTTTTTAAGCCCCTTCTAATTAAAATTCTGTGGACAAAGAATCTAAAAGAGCAGATAAAGATTTTTTGGTACCTAGGAAATGTTCAAAAAAAGGTATCTTGAAAAGATTAGGATTTCATGTTTACTCAAACATTCATAGTAGCATTTATTTTCTGGAACAGCAGAAACTCAAAAGAAATCAGGGGCTCCCATTTGGGGAAAGACAACATATCGTTTTACATGAAAGTAGTATAGGAACAGGTCTTGTGGTTTCAGTGATAGTTATAGTCCTTTTACCAATTTAAGTTGGCATCTCTCTCTACCTTAGTCTTACACAGTTGCCCAGAGCATGTAAGTGTGCCCAGAGCCACAAAACTAGTATTTAGAAAGATAAGACTGTAATCTAGTTCTTCCTGACTGACTGTTTATCTACCATGCCATCATCTTCTAAAAATAAAAAAAAATAGTATTATGCCCTGAGAAATGATGGACATGAGCAATTCAGAGAAAAATGGGAGATTTGTATCAGTTGAGATAGTATAAAGAAAGCAGAATCAGGTGAATAACATGTACGATGACTTCAATAATGTGAATAAATACAACACTAAGCAACAGTAGAAATTGATTAAAGGCAATGATCAATATTGATTTCAGAGAACAGATGAGGAAATAGCTCATCCATGGGGAAATGGAATGCTACTAAATCTGCTTCCAAAAATGATTAAGAAAAAAGGAAAATAACTTACATGTTCTAAAATATTTATAATCTCTCTCTCTCTCTCTCTCTCTCTCTCTCTCTCTCTCTCTCTCTCTCTCTCTCTCTCTCTCTCACTCTCTCTCTCTCTCTCCAAAGAATTGGGAATTTCAGAGACGCCTATCAGTGGGTGAATGACTGAGCAATTTGCGGTATATGATAGTGATGGAATACTGCTGTGGTATAAGAAATAATGAGCTCATTGATTTTAGAGCAATATGGATAGACTTGAATGAAATAAATGAGAAGTGAAATGAGCAGAACCAAGAAAACATTGTATATAATTACAGAAATACTGTTTTAAAAACAATTTTGAGCAATTCAGTCATTTGACTATTATGAATATCGGAATTAACTAAAAAGAACCTATTAAAGAAGATGCTATCTGCATCCAGAGAAAAACTGATAAATAGAAATACATAGAGAATGATTTTACATTTATATACAAATTTGTGTCTAATGGTAGCCATCTCTGGGGGAGGGAGGAAGAAGGAAGAAAAGAAAGTTATATGATAATCTTATTATATATTTAAAAGGAAGAGCAAATTCTACATAATGGTTTTGTAGTTTCAGATGCAATCATCTTTTTTATTCTACCATGTTATGGAAATGTTTTGTGTTATTTCATAAATGAAAAATCAAATATAAATAGAAAAAAATAAACTCTAAGAGGGAAAACCACATAAACACACAAAGAAATGGAGTTCTAGTGTTGTGGATTATTGTATTTGCTGTTAGCTATAATTACTCTGTTGATCAGTTTTGATTATATTGTTTTTAAATTTGCAGCTAATGATTTATAGGGATTATTTTTGGGAGGAGGGGATAAAAATTGGATATGTATTCATCCTTCATTGCCAAAGATGACCATGCCATCAGAGAAATAATGACATGACTTGCACTTGACTTTGTTTTGAGTGAGGGAGGGGTATGCAGGTCACCAGCCTCACTTTTCCTCCAGAGCCATCTGAATCCAGTGACCAGACATCCATCAGGATGACTGGAGATGACCCAGGATGAGGCAATTGGGGTTAAGTGACATATCCAAGGCCACACAACTAGTAAGTGTCAAGTGTCTGAGTTGAGATTTGAACTCAGGTCCTCCTGACTCCTGCACTGGTGCTCTATCCACTGTACCACCTAGTTGCCCTTAAAAATTGGATATGTCTATTACAAAAGATGAAAAATGTAAATGATTTTTAAGAAAATAAAAGATTAGAGCTAAATGATAAAATTCTTAGATGTACAAGCTACCATTATGACAATATTTGGGGCAAAACTGCCATTTGCTTTGCTAGTAATTCTTTGAGAAAATCTTCAGGTAATATGACCAGTAAGTCTTGATAAATTTTTTTCATGTCATGGACTCCTTTGGAAGACTGCTGAAACCTAAGAACATAAAAAAAAATATATGGGACTTAAATAAAACTATATATATATATATATTTCTCTTTTTTAAATTTTCTCTCCCTCCTCCCTCATTAAAACAAAACGAAACTTAATGGACTGCAGGTTAAGAATTCCTGTGTTAAGTGCTGTTAGGACAGCAGAGAACCTGTCCAAATTTGACTACTGTAGATTACATCATATCTCTAGCTGACTATCTGAATACTGAGAATATTCCAGTAACCTCAGAGCTAATATGCCTACTAGAGATTAAATACATTATTAAGATATTATTTAAGCAGTAGGGAGAATTTGGCTTCTTCATTACATTTTCTTTGTATTCTAGCTGGGAGGAGGTGATCAGGCACTATTCCCAATCTGCAAATAGCAGCATTGAGAAATCTGCTTTTCTAAAACCTCCAAGCAGATCAGAGGCACAACCAGCCATACAACTTGGAGTGTATTTCTGCAGTTCATTGCCACAGACAACATTGCTACTTTATATGTCTTCTATTTAAATGTTAATGTTTTCTCACTTACGGTAATGTTTGGAAATTTCATTAAAGATAAAAAATTGTTTCAAACATTTGTCATTTTTCTGTTTCATTTTCTATGTATATTGTATTCATAATAGGCAACATCTAATTAAAATACTCTGGATAATGGGTGATTCAGTGCTAAGAGTCAGAAACTCTAAAGTAGAATCTTTGTTTGACACATTGTATCACCTTGATCATTTACCTTCCATGTACCAGAATTTCATTATCTTTAAATGGAGGATAATAAAGATAATATTTCCTGCTAAGGGCAGCTTGTGAATTAGCTAATGCTTCAGGACCTTTGGAAAATGCAAAGCTTGATGTAAATGCTACATGATTTTATTAATATGTTCCACACAGAGAAGCTTTCAAACAAAAATTAAGGCACATTGGAAAGTCCTTATACAAGGAAGCTGACCCTCCATCGCCAGCTGAATGCTCATAACTTATAAATATAATATCACCCATTCATATCTGAAGCAATACTTTGGTTTGGATTTCACCTGTGTACATATGCTATGGAAAACAAGCCAGTGATGAGGAAAATAATGCCCAGTCGGAAGAGTTTCTTGAATGAGTCCATTTGAAAAATAACCTCCGTCTCATCTAAATTAAGAGATGCTTACTGTTGCTCTCCTGAGGCCTAATGGGAAAGGAAATAATATGTCTTACTTTCAAGGGAAATGCCTCTTTGAAGTATTATAGGTTCTGCTGCTTTCTGTGCTTTGCAAATGAATCATCCTGCCAGCTGAAATTGCTTCTCATTTGGTAAAAATTGACATCTCCAATCAGATGTTTCCCTTTCCTGAGCTGATGGCTTTTCATAAAACTGCATAGGAAACTAAAAAATAGGCAAACAAGACGCAATTAGAATCTGCAGATGTAAATATGTGTGTGTTTATCTCAGAATGAGATGTCATTCACCTCACACAAAAACATAACAAAACAAAATCTCAGAAATCCCCAAACAATGTATTTTCAAATTACTCAAAAGAACACAAATACTCATTTTAACAGAAGTATTCTGCATTTTTTTCCAAACTAGTTACAGTGTATCCTGGCTCAAAAATATTGTTTTTTTGGTAAGCATAAAAGTTCAGAATTTTGTTCTGAGCATCATGTTAATGCCAGATAGATATAATTGACTTCAAGAACCTAAAAGAGGTTCTTTAAATGAAAATGTTTAATTAAAGTTTCAAATTGTTTATTTTCCTTTTTGTAATATGTTACATTTCTCATGAAGAGATGTATATAAATATGCATGCTGAAAAATTTTCTCAAATTTAAAAATTCATTATAATCTGTGATTGCTTCTGCATGAATTAAATATTTTTCAATTACACTGGACTTCCTGGAGTCTCATCACACTCCTGAAATCCATTTCTGTGGTATGAAACAAAATAACTGAAAAATGTCCTTGGTTTACTTACTTGAAATACACAAAATTATTATAATTTGAAATTCTTAAAACCCCAACTCCTCTGTTCCTCCTAATACGATACGTTATATGCATATAAAAAACACAACCAACCTTTCTATGGAGTAATAAAAAGGAATATTATTTTTTTAAATACTATTTTTTTATCTTTTAAGGAGATTGACTTGTTCAGTCTACCTCCAGACAGCAATTTGCCTCAGGAAAATCTGAAAGTAGACTAGTGGGTACAAACTCAATATGAGTCAACAATATAATGTGCTTGTTAAACAAACAAATACCCTAATGTGATCTTAGACTGTAGTGACCAGTATAGTTTTCAAGAATGAGCAGATAATGATCCTTCTGTATTCTGCTCTGGTCAGTCCACAGTTGGAGTATTTTGTTCAGATCTACATACCATGGTTTAATAAAGATGGTGATAAGCTGGAAAGTGACCAGAAGATGATAACCATGATGTCAAAGGCTGTTGATTGTTTTAAGAATTGATTGAAGGAACTGAGAATGTCTGGTTTAGAAAAGAAAATAGTGTTTGGGAGGGGCATAAGAACTGTCTTCATATATTTGAAGAGTTGTCAAGTGAAATAATAATTAAATGTGTTCTATTTCCACTTGCAGAGAAGGGCCAGATGTAATGAGAGAAGATGCATAGTCAAATTAGGCATGATGTTGGGGAGGGGACTCCTATAATGAACTCTATCAAAGTGGAATATACTATTTTTAAAAGTGGTAGATTCCCCCTTTGTTGGACATATTCAAGAAGAAACTGCTTGACCATGTGGTGGATATATTTTGATGGGATTTCCCTTAAGGTATGGGTTAGGTCTAGGTAACTGCTGAGATGCCCTCCAACGCTCAAAAATCTATGGTTCTAAAATTAAGGCAATCACTTAGGACAGCCATTATTAACAGGGTCATGGTAGACAGTTTCTAATTATAGGTCAAAGACATCTGATTGAGTAACCCATCAAGAAAGAAAAGATGAAAACCTTCAAAAATAGTAGGAAAGCCCATTATTGAAAAGCATTACTCAAGCAATACTTCGAGTCTTTACTTCCATGGAAGAAGATACACAGTTGGTACCAAGAATTTTCAGTAAGATAGGGGCAGAGACAATAACAGTAACAATAGCTAATATTTCTATAGCACTTGAAGGCATACAAAGTGATTTACATATGCATATATATTTTTGGTAATTGTATGTTTTTAGCCGACTAACTGCCCTTATACCCAATGAGCCAGGTGCTTTATTATCATATTGATTTTATAAATAAGGAAATTGAAACTCAGAAAATGATGGATCTGTGATTTTATTGGTTTTGAGAACTCCTGGATTAAGAAATTATTTACCATTGCAGGTTGGACTCCTCACAGTAACTTACAGTCTGAGAACATTGCGTAGGGCACTGAGCTATTAAGTGATTTGCCCGAGGTCACAACTTCAGTCCATGTTAGAGGCAAGACCTGAACCCAGGTCTTCCTGACTCTGAGGCTAGCTCCCTTTCTACTATGTAATCCTTCTTCTCATAGGCTGCTATTTTCTGAGTCATTTTATTTTCTTATAATTGCAATTCATACAATAGACCAAAGAGTAAAATAATTTTGAAAGTGGACACAGTCAGATCGTCAAAGTAGCAGTAAGAGTCATAAAAGCTCTTGCTGCTTAAATAAGGATCTAAGTTTAGCAGGTATAAAAGGAAAGGATGATATTCTAAGCTCCCATTCATACCCTCCTTCTGGGAGTAACTATTATGAGTATTTGAAATGCAGGTTCTTCCACATTTTCATGTAAAATCATCTTTTTTAAAATTATACTATGTTATGGAAAAGTTTGTTTTATTCCATAAATTAAAAATTAAATAAATAGAAAGAATACTAAAAAGGAAATTCAGGTTCTTCTTCATGGTAGAGGACAAAAATGAAAGTTAGAAGAATGCATCACTACACTCTGAGTTATTAGTGGGTATGAAAAGATCTTTTAAAGAATAGAAGTACTGTAAGAGGAAAATGAAAAAGCGATGGGGAATCTAAACCTTTGTCAGGAAATTGGATGTAGTTGTTGAAGAATGTAACAGAGAAGGAAAGAAAGGGCGTAGGACACTGAACTATGGGAGTTATAGGTCCGAGACTCTTTCCATGCAAAGTGGAACAGCTTCCTTAGATCTAGGAAATGAGAATGAAGGTTCACGGACAAGACCAAGGACATCTTAACCTATACATTCTAAAAGATAAGCTCCAATTATCCATAAATTCATACTGAAGGATGATGCTGCGATAGAAAGAGCCAGGAGCAATACTGCCTCTTAGATCATATAAATAGGATGTGATCAACAGCCATACAAAACTTGATTAATCTAATGATCACTACCCACTCTTTTCCAAGAATTCATTTTAGGAGAAATTATTTTGCCAAAGGAACTTAGGAAATTTAGAATTATAGGATTCCCTAACAATCAATCAAACAATAAACATGTATTAAGCACCTATGATATTCCAGGCACTGTAATAATCACTGGGGATACAAAGTGAGGCAAAACACAGTACCTGCCCTGAAGAGGCTTACAATCTAATGCAGGTATGCAAATCTGTGTGTATACACATATATTCATATATATGTATATTTGCATACATATATATATAAAGAATATAAAATATGCAATATATACAGGAAAAATATGAAATAATTAACAAAAGAAAGGTACTAAGGTAATATGAAGGCCAGGGCAGGAATCTCAAGAACTTCAGCACACAGTTGTAATTTTTCTTAATGCTAATTATTGAAGGTAAGGGTTTCAGAAGTGCATTTGATAAGTAAACATGCAGTTAAAAAGATTGTATTAAAGAATGGGATTTGGATTCCTGGTCTAGAGTTTAAAATGTCAGATTATTGGCCAGTGGAATGCGCCTAAAGAGATCCTGAAGTTATACATTTGCTTGAGTCTTAATGGAAAATGGAGGAACATAAAAGACATGTAGATAGTACTGAACACAACAATTTTGCCATATTAGTTCCCTTTTTGATATAGAAACAAAAGGAATTATCTTTTGGTATTTAAACTGTTCTCAAATCATTCAAAGACTGACTGTCACAGACTTTGATGGATTGATAGGAATAGATTCTGGTGTGAAGTGGGTAGGGATATTTGAGGGGGAGCAAATTTTATAAGTGTATTCATAAATATTTTCATATTATAATTTCTTTTGTTTCTGTATCAAAAAGGGAACTAACATGGCAGTAGGAGATAGAGACTTAACCTCAGAATTATAAAAACCTATGTTAAAATCATTCCTCTGGCACAGAATAGGATTCCTCTTAATTGTTTAGTGCCCCCACACAACTCTTATACACTGAATAATTCACATTGATAGAGGGTATTACATTACTGGGATTTCTCTATACCAGTGAAATCTTTGATTAAGACTAAAACATAATGAAATTTTGAAGATGTGAAGAAAGGGTCAGTCTCAGAAAATTCATTCTTGGACTTGCTGTATATGAAGTATTGTGAAGGAAAGGAAAGAAAAAGAAAGGCAATGAGTAAAAAAAGAAAGGAAGAAAGATAGAAGGAAGGAAGGCAGGAAAAAAAGAGAAAACCAGAAAATTACAAAACACACTAAAAACATATAGAAGCACAAATAGATGAGAATGAATGGACAAAAAGTAGAGGGAGTAAGTTATTTATTTAAATATATATAATTACAAAGGAAGTTTATTTGGTTGCATTATGACTCAATGTTATTCTAAAGTCTAAAAGACTTTTTAAAAAAAAGATAAACATACTTCCTCTCTCCTCCGACATTGCCACCACTCTATTGTAGGTCCTTAACACATCACTTTTGGTCTATTTCCATAGCCTTTTAGTTGTTCTTCTACCTCCAGGTCTCTCCTCACTCCAATTCATTCTCCATTCAGCTATCAAAATGATCTTCTTCAAGCACAGGTACCATATTTCACTGCATAATTGTTGCAGATCTTATGTCAAATGTTTTTGCCGAAGAGTGGAGTGTGATCATTAATACGATCTTTTTTCTAAAAAAATTATACCAATATTGCATAAAAATCATTTATTATTAAACTGTCTTTAGTGCAAAATTAGAATGCACAGAATACTAGTGAATGTACATTAAAATCAAATACTGACAACGTGTAAGCTGAGAATTCTAGGCTCACTCACAATACACAAGAGATAAACGCATATGCATATGCCACTGGTGAATACGTCTGAAGCAGCATAATGAACAGAATTATGACATGTGACGATTATGCGATGAATGGTTTTAAATCAATTTTTGGACTGAAGAAACAGGGTGTGACAATTAGGTTGGTGATGACAATTACATGGTAAAATATAATATGACTATCTCACCCCATTTCCAGTGGTTCTCTATGATCACTAGGATGAAATATAAAAACACCTAGTATTGAAAACCTTTCATAAATTATCTCCTCCCACATACCCAGTCCCCCTAAGTACTTTTATAGTCTTACATCTTTTACCCCACCCTGTATGCCTCCACCTCACATACTTTAATAGGGTGATACTGGCTGCTTTCTGGTGCTGTTTCTCAAACAAAGTACTCAAGTGCTCCAATTCCCACCTGCAGGCATTTCCATCCACTGTCCCCCATGCCTGGAATGTTCTTCATCTCCATCTCCTGGCTTCTCTGGCTTCCTTCAAGTCCCAGACACAATTCCATGTTCAACAAGAAGCCTTCATCAATTCTTCTTAATTCTTGAGTTCTCCTTCTCTTGATTATATCAAATCTATCCTACAGTTCATTTGATTGTGCATAGTTGCTTCCATGTTGCCAGCCCCACTAGATCATGAGCTCCTTGAAAGTAAGGATTGAGCCTTGTCTTCCTTTGTTTCCCTGCTCCTGGGCACACATTAGACACTTAGTGGTTAGAGCATTGGGCCTGAAGTCAGGAAGATCTGAATTCAAATCCAGCTTTAGATACTCACTAGCTGGGTGACCTTCTCAAGTCATTTAACCCATCTCAGTCCCAGTTTCCTCATCTGTAAAATTAGAAAAAATAATAGCACCTACCTCTCAGGGTTTTTGTGATAATCAAATAAGATACATGTAAAGCATTGAACACAGTGCCTGGCATGTAGTACACATTATATAAATAACAACAGCAGATGTTGCTGCTGCTACTTCTACTACTACTATTACTAAAACTGCTACTATTACTACTGCTACTACTTTTGAGCACTCATTTCCCTACTCTGTAACTTTATTCATATACAGTACCAAATTTGTCACATTTAAATGCTCCTAGAAATTACTTTGGAACAAATGTATTTAGCTAAAAGTGATTTTTAAACTTTTTTGTGTGTCTTGGACCCCTTCATAATCTGGTGAAACCTTTTCTTAAAATAATGTTTTAAAACATATAATGTATAAATATATAAAATAAAATATGTAGAAAATTAATTGTATTGAAATACTTACTAAAGGAAACCCCCAAAATCCTGAAGAAAATAACGCCTTTAAAAATAGACTAACCCAAATAGCAAAAGAGGTCTAAAAAGCCCATGAGGAGAAGAATGCCTTAAAAAGCAGAATTGATCAAATGGAGAAAAAAACAGGTCCAAAAGCTCACTGAAAAAAATAATTCCCTAAAAATTAGAATGGAGCAAATGGAAGCTAATGAACTTATGAGAAATCAATAAACTATAAAACAAAACCAAAAGAATAAAAAAATAGAAGACAATGTGAAATATTTCACTGTAAGAACAACTACCTTGGAAAATAGATCCAGAAGAGATAATTTAAAAATTATTGGTCTACCTGAAAGTTATAATAAAAAAAAAGAGAGCTAGACATCATTATCAAGGAAAACTACTCTGATATTCTAGAACCAGAAGGTAAAATAGAAATGTAAATAATCCATTGATCACCTCCTGAAGGAAATTCCAAAAAAAGAAAACTCCTAGGAATATTGTAGCCAAATTTCAGAGTTCCCAGGTCAAGGAGAAAATATTGCAAACAGAAAGAAACAATTCAAGTACTTTGGAAACACAATCAGGATAACACAGGATTAACAGCTCCTACACTAAGGGATCAGAAGGCTTGAAATATGATATTCCAAAGGTGAAAGGAGCTAGGATTAAAACCAACAGTCATCTATTCAACAAAACTGAGTATATATCAGGGAAAACAATGGAATTTCAATGAAATAGAGGAATTCCAAGCATGCTTGTTGAAAAGATCAGAGCTAATAGAAAATTTTCCCACTTATTCTGTCCATACACTTCTGCCTTGGCATATAACACCACTTATTGATTGTCATTTTCTTACTTTCTGACAGCCTCCAACATCCCTGTGCAAATACTGATCCCATCTTGCTTCTCAGAGACAGGAGCTTTAGAAGGAAGCCACATTTTCAGCCACATTGAATTTGGTAGCACCAGTCTCACCATATCTCAATGTCTGAAATTGCACTCATGATCTTGCCAGATTGGGTAAAGCTGGTGCTCATCATTGACAGCCCTCTGCATTTTGAATCTCCTTTACTCCAAGGTGATTGATTCCAACAGAATTGTAGTGCAAATCATTTTCCCTCCCACCCATCACTCTAGGGATGGATTGTCTTTTTACTCTAGGGATATGAGTCCCCATCCCCTGGATAAGTCCTAAGAAGCTGCCTGAGGCATATAGAGGTTAAATGACTTGCCCAGGATCACAGATTTAGAGTTAAGAGGGACCTGGACCTTTGAGGACATCAAGTCTAATTTTGACATGTTACAAATGAAGAAAATGAGACACAGAAAGATTGTTTCCTGCCCAACGGTCACACATTTAGTAAGTATTTGGGGAAGAATTTGAAACAAATTCTCACTGAACCCATTTTCACTGATGGATCTCTACTCTAGCACTGTCCTTTTAGTTCCTCTTATGTTCAAAATTGGATATTGCAATCCAGGTTGCATAGAGTATTTAGTTTGCTTTTCCTGATATCTCTGGTTAAATTGTTTTCAACATATATTTTTAAAATCCTCCATTCTCAAGACTAAAAGGCACATATTTTGGCAGGATTACAAAGACAAAAGATAAACCATTTTTAGCCTGAAGGTTTTGAAAGGATATGATTTTTACATTTCATGGATTAAAAGTAGTACAATTATCATTTTTTGCATTTTTTACTTTACAATAACATATTTCAAGTATAAAGTTAATTCTCCAAAAATAAAGATGGTATTAACACTAGAACACTCCATGTATACTTTAACATTTGATTTCATCTTGTAAGATGAGACATGGAAAAACAAAGGAAAATTGAAGGTTAGAAACTGGCAGAAGGTGAGAGTCACATAGTTTAATCATTTAATATGGGAAATGAAATATCTATTTCTTGTAGAAAGATGGCATTACGTGCTAACTAGAAAAACAATGGGAGAAATCAGGACAATTTGCTTTACTTTACAAATTATGGAGAAATTGGATGAACTTTAATGAATTTTACCATGCACCATGGAAAAGTATCATTGTAGCCTGAGCTCACTTCTAGTGATATGCAATTTCATATGAGTACAATCTATAATTGGGAATTGGTTAAACAATTATCATGACTGATTCTTGATGAAAATTTTTATGTTGTTTTAATTTAGAACTAAAGAAATCAAGACTTCATCTTTTCCTCAATTAATGTTTATTGACTTTGAAGGTAAAATGTGGAGCATACCAAAGTCACAGAGGTAACAATGGACTGGAAGTCTAGAAAACTAGTCTCATCTCTGCATCACTTACCAGTGGGAACTTGAATACATCCTGTAATCCCGCTAGTTATTGCTGAGTTAATCATCTCAAATATTCCCTTTAGTCTTTAGTTTATAGGATCTAGCCTTGGAAGGACTTCATAGATCATCTCCATTTTCTTCTTTTAAGAGAGTAAAATGAGGCCTAGAAAGATTAAATGATTTCTCCAAGGTCTGCAAATAATGGAGTCACTATTGTAAATCAAGCCTTCTGATTCCATATTTGATGCTCTTTCAGGTAAATGGTAGCCTCTGACATTTTATAATTGTATACAGTCCTTGTCATACATCTGTATCTGCACATTGGAAGACACATGTCCATACCTAACTAGGGATTTCCCTAAGAAAGATGATGGAGGCAAAGACATAGAATTCATATCTGGTCTCCACTTTTTAAGCTACCTTCTCATCCTGATGAGTGTCCTTATTAAAGTGTTCCTTGATACATGGCTTCCTTTTTTTTTAAATTTTATTTATTTTTAATGCTCTACAATCACTACCATAAAACTTAGATTTTTTCCCCCATTTACCCTCCCACTCCCTCCCTCCCCAAGACAATATCTACACATACATTCCTATTGAATACATTTTCATTATAGTCATGCTGTGTAGAAGCACTAAAATAAATGGGAGAAATCATATAACAAACCAAAACATAATACACATACATACACACACATACACGCAGGTACGCACACACACATACACACACACACACACACATGATCTACTACATTCTGCGAATGAATTCCATAATTCTTTCTCTGAATGTGGAAGGCATTTTGCCTTAGAAGACCATTGGGAATTTTTTTTTTTTAATGTCCTTGCATTGCTATGAAGATCCAAGTCTATCAGAAAAAACTCTCACATGCTGTGGTCATTGCTGTGCACAAAGTTCTCTCTAGTTAATTTTTGTACTTCCTTTTCCATTTGTTCAATTTTCCTTTTTAAAGAAATGTTCTCATCTGTAAATTCTTTTTTTATACTTTCAAAATCATTGGCCAAAATCATTTTATACTTTCAAAATCTTCTATTTCCTTCTTTAGCTGTTCCAGGAGAGCTATTTGTGTATGTTCATAACCCCTTCTGAAGTTTCAGATGGAAGTACAGCCTCACTACTGACTTCTATGGTATTTGTGTTTTGGTCCTTGTCCCCATAGAAAGATTGTGTGGTTTTTCATGCTTGTTTTGCTTTTTCTTGTTCATGATGGTGATTGTGTGTTGTGGCTTCTGGTTCTTTCAGTTAGAAGCTGCAGAACTTAGTGCTGAGCTGACTTTTGTGAAAAAGCTAGGAGCAAGTGTCTTCTCATCTTTTTGTTTTTGCATTTCCCCAATCTACCCTGGGGTTAGCTTATTAAGTGTGGGGGAGTGGTGGTCTGGTCATGGGAGATCTCCTCAACTGAACTGAGGCAAAGGCAAGCTCAAAGGATGGTGATCCCATCTGCCCTATTGTCTTCCCATTTCCCCTGGAGTGCTGAGGCACACCTAGATCCCAGTGTGAGTTTCCACCCCTCCTGGGGCTCCTCTCCTAGCACTGAGGCTCTCCTGGGTCCTAGTGTGAGTTTCCACTGCTCTGGGACCCCTCTCTTTCCAGTTCATCTCTGCCATATTAGGAGGAATCCCCCTTAGCTATTTCCTAGCCTCAGGTGTTATGAGACTATTTGCCCCCTCTGCTGTTTCTCCTGATCCAGGATTTTTCTGGGGAAATATTTTACTGTTCCTTTAAGTGATCAAGAGGGGAAGAGAGAACATTTACTGATCACTCTGCCGGCTCCTGGAAATTCAAGTAGGTGACTTACAGATGTTTAATCTGTAGACTGAAAGTCTCAGCAGCTGCTGAGGCTGATATCTGGTGCTCAGCAGCTGTCACTCGGCTCTGCTGGTCTCTCAGCCTGGGCTGCCACTCCACCGGTTCTGCCCGCTGCTGTCTCAGATTTTCCTGCTCCCCCCACCCCTCCACTGCACTGTGTGCTGTGGGCTCACCCCCACAGAACCGATCCTTCCTGTGCACTTTCCAGTCTGTCCTGGGCTTTGAATTTGTCACAGTCTATCTCCTATTGGAGCCTTCACCTCCAAAATTTGGTCAGATTCTCTTTTTTTAGCGGTATCTGAAAGAGTTTGTCTAAGAGCTTAGGTGAGTAGTTGCTCTCACTCCACCCTTGGCTTCCTTTTTTCTATAGTTCTCTACATATTGAAGCAGAATCTCATATTCTGAACCTCCCACCTCTAACCGTCAACTCCCAACTACTTATCCTCCCATATCCCTCTGTCCATGTTTTACAGGCATACTACAATGAGGTCAGCACAACAATTCTGTAGACCTTCAGTTTAGCAGTCAGTCTAATGCCTCTTCTCTCCCAAACTTTGTTTTGAGCTTCCCAAACACTGAGCTAGCTCTGGCAATGTGTGCCTCAGTCAGGAAACTGAACCATTTCCATTTGTACTGTCTTAGGAAGATTCTGAGGATCACCTGGCAGGATAAGGTACCAGACAGTGAAGTTCTTGCTCGAGCTTAACTGTCAAGCATTCAAACTATGCTTCAGAGAGTGCCACTCTGATGGGCTGGCCACCTTGTTTGAATGCAAAATATATGCTTGCCAAAACCACTATTTTGTGGAGAACTCACATGGGGCAGGCAATCACATGATGATCGGAAGAAGTGATACAAGGACATTCTCAAGGTCTCTCTGAAGAACTTTGGATTTGTGCAACATGGAAGACACTGGCACAGGACCTCTCAGCATGACATGCCCACATCAGAAAGGGTGCTGTGCTATATGAACAAAGCAGAATTGAGATATTACAAAGTACATGTAAGATGTGCAAATTTGAAGTATCCACTCCAAAAATTCATATGGACTATATGTGCCCAACCTATGGTAGAGCATTTTGAGCTTGTATTGGTCTAATCAGACACAGTCAGACACTCTGAAACTTCACTTTTCATGGTAATATCATTTTGGTTCTCTTTGAAAACAAAGGACAGTAACCAACCAACCAATATCTCTCTAGTCCATTGCCACAGCCAACCATTCCATTATAAAGCAATCATAAAAACAAATTAATATTTAAATAATATAGCCCAGAGTATCTGGGGAAACTTTCCTACATTTCCTCCTTCCTTTGATGAAGGAGGTGGGGCATTCAGGAGGTACATGCAGGGTCTTTTGGAGCAGATATAGCAATGGTAGAAACTCACTTTCCCAATGCTATGGGTCAAAGGTATATGACAAAAGCATCAAGCAGTGGCTGCAGAGGGACAAGTAAGCGAGGAGGAAGGAAGTAGAAAGGACAGAATAATGAAGCCAAGAGATAAGAGAGTGGCCACATTATGTCATTGGTTTGGTGAGCCATAAGGAGGATCTGTGGAGTTACAGCATTCCAGGCAGTGTCACCCACTGAATGGCATCTATGAAGTTGGCAACCAAGAGATAGCATTACCAGGAGATGAGATGGAACCCTTATACCTGCCATGCATAGGACCAGCCATGGTAGTATGCCAGCATACCCACACTGTTGGGACTTCACCTTCTGTGGGTGACATATGCTTCCAGGAACCAAGAATAAAACATTCTAGGGATAAGAGAAGAAAGAGAGGAAGCTGGGCATCCTGGTTAAGGTGATACCGTTCTGAGACAGTGCCAATGAGATGAGAAAATGTCAGCTAGGTGAGGAGAGGTATCACCTCTGGGACTGGAGAATAGCACCATTTGGCTGCAGCAATTTTTCAGGGGAGATGGTGTGAAGAAACAAAAAGAATTAAGATTATTTTCATTTCCAGCAAATGAGGGGAGAAGAAAGAGTTGCATGAAGGTCCATAGAATGTATGGTCTCTGTTATAGCCATTGCCTAATGAGTCCACTCCAATGTGATGTGACAGATAGGTAACAGTAGGTAAAGCACCAGACTCAGGAAGACCTGAGTTCAAATCTGGCCTCAGACACCTACTATCTGTGTGACTCAAGTCATTTAACCTGTGCTTGCCTCAGTTTCCTCATCAGTAAAATGAAGGTAATAATAGCACCTACCTTTCAGAGTTTTAGTGAGGATCAAATGAAATAATTTTAAACCACTTAGCACATTGTCTGGCATAGAGGAA
Organism: Bettongia penicillata ogilbyi; assembly: GCA_023548195.1. NCBI lineage: Eukaryota > Metazoa > Chordata > Mammalia > Diprotodontia > Potoroidae > Bettongia > Bettongia penicillata. The sequence goes on along the minus strand of JAJHZJ010000052.1, from coordinate 4,214,603 downwards.
GTACCATGAAGCCATACCTCAGAGATAATAAAAGTTCAATTCTAGACTCCTACAATAAATCAAATAACACAATAAAATGCGTCACATGACTTTTTTTGGTTTCCCAGTATACATAAAAGTTATGTTTAAACTGTACTGTAGTCCACTAAGGATACAATAGCATTATGTCTAAAAAAGTATGCATGCCTTAAATAAAAATGTTTTATTCAAAAAAGTGCTAATCATTATCTGAACCTTGAGCTAGATGTAGTAATCTTTTTGTGCATAGAGGGTCTTGCTTCAGTTCTGCATACTGCTGACTGATCAGGATGGTGGTTGCTCAAGATTGGGATTTTGTGGCAATTTCTTAAAATAAGACAACAGTGAAATTTGCCAGTTAAGTGACTTCATTTCACTTTAACACTTAGGTCATGGTAGGGTTACTAATTAGTCTAATTTCAATATTTTTATGTCTCAGGAAATTAGGGAGGTCAGAAAAGAGGGAGACAAAAGATGAAAATGGATGATAGTTGGAGCAGACAGAAAACACACACCATTTATCATTTAAGTTCACCATGCCTATGTATTATAATAGATCAAAGATCACCATATAAAAATAATAGTAATGAAAAAGCTCAAAACATTCCAGGAATTACCAAAATGTGACACAGAGACATGATGTGAGCACATTCTGTTGGGGAATAAAAAATGGTGCTGATATATTTGCTGCATTGCAAAGTTGTCTCAAACCTTTAATCTGTAATTTCACACAACCTCTGTGAAGTTTGGTAAAACAAGTTATGCCTGTATATGTGTCAGCTATCATGATAAAAGTCAAAGGACATGAGAAATGTTTTTCCACTCTCAAGGTCATCTTGGAGAATGAGGCTTTCCTTTACAACTAAAAGAAAAAACAAAACACAAGACTGGTTTCAATGGGAAAACAAAGTAGAAAAAAAACACAAAGGTAAAAGGTAATCTTGATTTGTGACAGGAAGTTGGAAAGTTGAAGAATTTGGCACAGAGGAAAAACTGAGGAAGGACCGCTGAAAACTTAGAGCTAAGTTACAGAGATGAGATTGATTTTTAAACTCTTATCGTACAGGGTAGTCTGGATGAAAAGTGAGATCCCACGCAGAGATAGCTTCAACAAACTTGATCACTACTCACAAGAGAAACAGGAAAACAGCTGTTAGCAGGTAAAGTCTCAGTGTGAGGCCTCTATGCTGTAAGTGGGCAACACACCTGGAGCAGGGGATGGGGAAGAGGGTGGGAGAAGATATCTGCTCTCCAGTCAAAGTCCCAGAGAACCTCAGGGCTCAACATTAAGTATTATTTGAGATAACTGAGCCAGTATGATACCAATGATAGACTCCTCTATCATTGATAGAACCAAAAGAATAAAGGTATTTTCTAAATTACCTAATAAGGAGGAAGGAATGTGGAACAGGGAGGTAGGAATGATGGACAAAGTAGTAAGAGTCTTAGCCTTAGTACCATTCTAGCAAGAGGCTGAAATAGGGTGGAAGAGGGTAAAGTGGGGTCACCTTCACCACACTGGTTTTCACTGGCACACAACTCTATGAGAGAAAATAGGATAAGAAGAAAATGACGACAGATTCGAAAAGGCAGATACTCTCACCCCTTTTCTTTGCTTTTGTTTTCTCTGCCAAGGAGAATATCTTCACATTCAAATGGCTGGAACAAAAAATGGTTAATAGAATCTTGCTACCTGAGATGATTTCCTGCCATTCAGTCACATACTGTTCTTTGTGACCCCTATTCTTGGCAAAGATACTAAAGCAGTTTGCTATTTCCTTCTCCAGCTCATTTTACGTTTGAGAAAACTGGGTCAAACAGGGCTAAGTGATTAGCCCAGGGTAACACGGTTAGTAAATGTCTGAGGTCAGATTTGAACTCAGTAAGATGAGTTTTCCTGACTCCAGGACTGGCACTCTGTGCACTGCATCATCATACTTACCTGAGAGGAGCAGGGAATTATGTAAGACAGGACCTCTTTGTTCTTGATGATGAGGTCAGGTGACATGACCTGTTGAAGGATGTCCTCCTGTAAGGAAAGAACCATTGAGTATGATTGCTGAGTGACTGTCAGTGATTTTTGAAAGATCATGAAGAAGAGGAAAGACCTGGAGGACAAATTTCTGATTTTTTTTAAAAAAAAGGAGAAAAAGGAAGAATGGAGCCTGGATACTATAGGCTTGACTTCAATTCCTCATAAAATTTCAAATTATTATACTGAAAGCGTGGGAAACATCTAGGAACAGAAGTGATCATCACAAAGTTTCACTTTTCCTCAAGAGTACAGGTTGTTCTTATTTCATTTTTTACTAGTCAATCAGTAAGCCAAGCAATAAACGTGTATTAAGCAACTATTATGTGTCAGGCAATGTGTTGGTAATCCTTCCCTCTATGTGAAACCTTTCCACATCACCCCAATTGCTAATGCTCTCTTCCTAAAATTATCTATGTGTTTTCTTTTTATTTGTGTGTTTAAATGTAAGCTGTGATAGAGCATAAGCTCTTTGATAGCTGGGAATATTCATTTTTATCTTTGCATCCTCCAACAGCTTCATGGAATGATGACATCGAGCATGAGGCATGGAGTCAGGAAGTCCGGAGTTCAAATTCAGTCCAAGACACTTACTGGGTGTGTGACCCTGGGCAAGTCACTTGACCTCTGCCTGTCCTCATTTCCCTATCTGTAAAAGTGGAATAATAATTAGCACCTACTTCCCAGTGGTGCCCTGAGGATCAAATGAGGAAATACTTATAAAGTCCTTTGGAACTATTAAATGCTACCTGCTAAGTATCCTCAGGACCGGATCCACAACAAACAGTAAGTGTTCATTGATCGATTAGGAGAATGTTGTACACACACACACACACACACACACACACACACACACACACACACACACATGCATGCACACACACACACCCACACACACACACACACTTCACCTAGAGTTCTAGCAAAACTGTTGACAAAAGCCCCCATGTTCCTTTTGCTACCTGTCTATCCCACATTGCAATGACAAGTTAGGCTATCCAACTGCAGAAAACTATTTTTTCCCTCAGGAATAATCCTGAGGTGGCATTGATTGCTCCTGAATCATGTCCAACTCTCCATGATCCTGTGGACCATAGCATATCAGTACTACTCATGGGGCTTTCTTGGCAAGGGTACTGGAGGCTTTGTCAGTGGATTAAGACCAAAAGAGGTGAAACAACTTGGCCAGGGTCACACAGTCAGTAAGTGTCTCTGATCAGTTTGAACTCAAATCTTCCTCACTCCAGACCCAGCACTCTATCCACTGTGCCACCTAGTTGCCTCCAATCCTGAGAGGTTTGGACTTAGAAGCAGAAGTCCTGGGTTTGAGTCTGAGTTGTGTTCATGGCATCTTGGGGAACCCTGAGTAAATAGAAAAAAAACTTACATATTTTCATAATTCATAGAAACTAGATAAGGGTCAATTAATATTAATATTAGGGTATCTCTGGACTGTTCCCACCCTTGACACACATGGGCCTGCCTGTCCTTCATCTTCCTCTCTCTGGCTCTGTACCATTCTCTCCTTTCTCTTACTTAACAATATTTGTCTATTGTGTTATCTCACTCTGCAGGGGCTTGCTCTTAACTCCCTGTTATCTGGAAAAGAACTCAATAAATTTCTGCTTTGATACATACATTAAATAAGTGTTGTCACATTGCTTAATGTTTGAATTTCACAGCTTTTGCATTTCACAGCAGGAAGACAGTTTTAGCTAGCATTTTCCTAAGTTCACACTTCTTTTCATTCGATGTTGTACAGTGGTAAGAGCGTTGGATCTGAAATCAGGAGATCTGAATTAGAATCTGCACTAATTGATGCAACAGTGCGACCATCCATGACCACAGACAATTCACTTCACATTCTCGAGTCTTAGTTTCTTTATTTGAATATATTTTATATATATATATGTATATATATATATATATATATATTAAGGAAAACACATTGCAAGCCTTATACGTATATACATATATCTGAATACCTCTATATACAAAAATATAAGTATATATACATATATACATACATACACACAGGCATGTATACACACATGCATGCCCATACATGCATGTGTGAACACACACATATATACATACACACACATACACATGGAAATGACTGATATTTTATGGTTAACTAGTTACTACATGTCCAGATGGTTTTATGGTACATATATCTTATATAAGTCCTTCTTTTCTTGGGTTCCACTTTAAAAAAAAAATTAGGTATATAGTAATAACTGACAACTTCCCAATGCTCCAGAATGTGGGCTTACATAGGCTAGGTTCAATCTCAGAGAACCCCCTAAAATCATATTTCTTTGGCTCATTTTTCCCCAAACTAGAATTTTTCTGGCAAATATAGGCATATTGTTTTAATATAGTTCATATCTAAATGTCCAAAGATTTTGGTAATATGATCCTGAGTTTTCTTAATAGTCTTCAAGGTAATAATAATTGGTAGTAATAACCAATATTTATACAGAGTCTAAGATGTTCCAGGTACTGTATTAAGCACTTTACAATCATTATTATCTAATTTGATCCTTGGAGAAACATGCTATTACTATTACTATGCCCCGGCATTCTATTCACTGTTCAGTGTGGTGTCATACAAGATTGTCTTCATTTCATGGCACAGAAAATAAAGAAAACTCATAGAGAACTTACAGTAACCCAAAAATAGCTCTTTTCACTTTCTTGTGAGTTCTACCTTCCCCCAGGGTCCTAAAGAGTTCCTCAGATTTAAAACACCACTCCACGATTTAGTTTACCTATGGAATAGGAACAAATTTGGTGTTACTACAGAAGAAACCCTTCTCCACATTCTACTGAGGCTTAGATTGATTCTAGAAGGAAAAAGGTTGCAATCAATTACAAAATCAATAGTTATCAATCTTCTACTATGTTCCAACAACTGTATTAAGCTCTAAGCACACAAAAGTGAGGCAATCCCTACTTTCAAGTAGATTACATTCCTCTAAATAGAGAAGGAGAAATTGCCCTCTCCTTTGACCTGAGCACTCTGAGTAAATCAAGACAAAAGCCCCTATAATTTGGTGTAGTCCCTTGCAACCCTTCCAGCCTTAGGGACCACATAAATGATTTTTTCATTTCTTTTCTTTTCTTTTTTAAAATTTATTTATTTAACTTTTTACATTCATTTTCACAAAATTTTGGTTCCAAATTTTCTCCACATTTATCCCCTCCCCCCACCCCAATACACCGAGCAGTCTAATTTTCCCTATCACCAATCTGCCCTCTCTTCTATCATCCCTCCCTTCTCTTGTCCCCATCTTCTCTTTTGTCCTGTAGGGCCAGATGACTTTCTATTCCCCATTAACTGTATTTCTTATTTCCTAGTAGCAACAACAATACTCAACAGGTATTCCTAAAACTTTGAGTTCCAACTTCTCCCCATCCCTCCTCCCCACCCTTCCCTTTGGGAAGGCAGCCAATTCAATATAGGCCAGATCTGTGCAGTTTTAGGGGAATAACAGTCATGTTGTGTAACACTACCTGTATTTCCCTCCATCCTATTCTGCCCCCCATTGTTTCTATTCTCTCTTTTGATCCTGTCCCTCCCCAAGAGTGTTGACTCCAAATTGCTCCCTCCTCCCATTGCCCTCCCTTCCATCATCCTCCCTCCTTGCTTATCTCCTTCTCCCCCACTTTCCTGTATTGTAAGATAGGTTTTCATACCAAAATGAGTGTGCATTTTACTCCTTCCTTTAGTCGAATGTGATGAGGGTAAACTTCATGTTTTTTTCTCATCTCTCCTCTTTTTCCCTCCACTAAAAAGTCTCCTGCTTGCCTTTTGAATGAGATATAATTTACCCCATTCCATTTCACCCTCTTTCCTCCCGCTACATTTCTCTCTCACCATTTACCTTAATTTCTTTTAAGATACGGTCCCATCCTATTCAATTCACTCTGTGCTCTCTGTCTCTGTGTGTGCGTGCATGTGTGTATGTGTGTGTGCGTGCATGCATGTACATGTGTGTGTGTGTGTGTGTTTACGTCTGTGTGTGGTCCCACCAATTACCTAGATACTGAAAAGTTTTAAGAGTTTCAAATATTGTCTTTCCATGTAGGAATGTAAACAGTTCAACTTTGGTAAGTCCCTTATGACTTCTCTTTGCTGTTTACTTTTTCATGCTTCTTCTCATTCTTGTGTTTGAAAGTCAAATTTTCTTTTCAGGTCTGGTCTTTTCATCAAGAATGCTTGAAAGTCCTCTGTTTCATTGAAAGACCATATTTTCCCCTGAAGTATTATACTCAGTTTTGCTGGGTAAGTGATTCTTGGTTTGAGTCCTAGTTCCTTTGACTTCTGGAATATCCTATTTCATGCCCTTCGATCCCTTAATGTAGAAGCTGCTAGATCTTGTGTTATCCTGATTGTATTTCCACAATACTGGAATTGTTTCTTTCTAATTGCTTGCAATGTTTTCTCCTTGACCTGGGAATTCTGGAATTTGGCCACAATGTTCCTAGGAGTTTTTTTCTTTGGATCTCTTTCAGGCGGTGATCGATGGATTCCTTCAATTCTTATTTTTCCCTCTGGTTCTAGAATCTCAGGGCAGTTTTCCTTGATAATTTCATGAAAGATGATGTCTAAGCTCTTTTTTTGATCATGACTTTCAGGTAGTCCCATAATTTTCAAATTGTCTCTCCTGGATCTATTTTCCAGGTCAGTTGTTTTTCCAATGAGATATTTCACATTCTCTTCCATTTTTTTCATTCTTTTGGTTTTGTCTTGTGATTTCTTGGTTTCTCAGAAAGTCATTAACCTCCATCTGTTCCATTCTAATCTTGAGAGAACTATTTTCTTCAGTGAGCTTTTGAACCTCTTTTTCCATTTGACTAATTCTGCTTTTGAAAGCATTCTTCTCCTCATTGGCTTTTTGAACCTCTTTTGCCAATTGAGTGAGCCTATTTTTCAAGGTGTTATTTTCTTCAGCATTTTTTTGGGTCTCCTTTATCAAGGTATTGACCCGTTTTTCATGCTTTTCTTGCATCTCTCTCATTTCTCTTCCCAGTATTTCCTCCACCTGTCTAACTTGATTTTCAAAATCCTGTTTGAGCTCTTCCATGGCCTGAGCCCACCAGATATCCACCTCGGATGTCTGGGATAGAGAGGCCCCGACCTCGAAGTCTTTCCCTGATGGCAAGCATTGTACTTCCTCATAAAAAATGAAGGGAAAAAGGAACATCTCTTCCCTAAGAAAGTAGCTTTCTATGGTCTTATTTTGTTTCCTGTTTCTGGGCATTTTCCCAGCCAGTGACTTGATTTCTGAGATTCCTCTGCACCCCCGCCTATATCCACCCCCCTAGTGCTTGGGGTCTGAGATTCAAACGCTGCTTCCCAGCATCCGGGCTTTCAGGTGTGGGAGCAGCTGCTATTCAATGTGAGCTTAAGTTCTGGTGCTTGGGTGGGGGCAGGGCTGCCTCCCAGGCTCATTTCCTTCAAGGGCTTTATGCTGAGATCTTCAGTAATGGCCCTGAGCCACTGCCTGCTCCAGGAGTCCCGGGTCGCCGCTGCCTCTGCTGCTGCCTCCTGAGGGGGCCAAGCCACAGAGACACCCTGCTCCCCTCTCAGCCAGCCCAGAAGTCTCTCTCACTGACCTGGAGCGCCTGTGGGCGGAGGGACCTTCGCGGCTGCGGGAGATTCCGTCCCTGAAGACTGCTTGGATCTTCTCCTCTGGGGCTGTGTGGCCAGGGCAGCACAGGGGTGGGCTCCACTTTCCAGGGAGTGACAGACCCCTGGGGACAGCTTTCCAGGGCTCTCTGGAATGGAAATCTCTTCTACTGTGTTTCTGTGTGGCTTGCAGTGCTCCAGAATTTGTGGGGAGTTCTTTTTACAGGAAATTTCTGGATTCAGAGTTAGCATACGTGAGTCTTTCTACTCTGCCATCTTGGCTCCTCCCCCCAATTCTTTTCTTACCAAGACATTGATACTGAACCCCACTTTCTCCCTCTAGAAAAATATGGATCCCAGAACTCTCAAATGTGCCAATTGATCACAGGGCAAACAGTAAAACTTCTGCATAAGATGTATCCCACTTCTATTCTCTCTAAGAGACTAGATTTTTCAGAAACTTTCAACACTGCTTCTCCATAACTCAGGTCCAGAAACTCTCCTTCGCAATTACTTGGGACAAGGTAATCTTTGACCCCTAAGAAGGAAACTATCGCTCGTGCCCTACCCTTGACCTGGTCTAGTCTTGGCTTTATATTCTCTCAAGTTTTATCAAGAAAAGGAAGAAAGGGTTAAAACATAAGCTATGACTCTGCAATTGACCCCCTTCTTGAAGGGCCAGCAGGAATGGATAGCTCTCTTCTACTCCCTGAGATCCATTCTCAATAAAATGCAAAGGAAATATAACCTTCAGAGTTCCCCCATCTTCTCACCAAGGGTGTCAATCCAGTGGACATTCCTACTACTTCTCTATGAAAATTTAAAGAAAAATTCAATGGCCAAATGGCTCACCATTGGTAAGAGAACTGTACTGAATAATTCTTTCTTCTACCTGTCTAATCTATTTCACATCTGTGTGTCTATCAGTCTTTAGTCAAATGACATGTTACTATATAGAGAGGCTATAGTGCGAGATAATCAGGCAAACAGACAGATCCACATGTGTTTATGAACATTCCAGTTCAGTGTGTCTTCAAGTCTAAAGGAAAGTGGATTAGACCACATAAGTATTAGGAATAGAATTTAATGATGCTTTCACTTATCTCATGCCTCTGCATTTCGTTTTGTTGCCTTTTGATGGTAATCTGTCTGGGAAGACAAAGGAGCAGGCAGAGGGTAAGTGAGAATGTGAATTGTAGAACGAGTTTATCTTCTTAGTCTTCTGAGGCTTCATGGATAAAGACAAAGAAGAATGGTAAAGGTGGCAAGACAAATTTTGTGGACCTATTCATATTTGATATATAATGTATTTGCAAATCTGATAAGTAATGTTCTCCTTTGATAGGCTTTTAATTTTTAATTATTTTTTTAAGCATCATAGAAAGGTTAAAAAGAAAAAGCAAAGAATGGTGATTGACTTTTTGATAGTCATATTTGATGTGAGATGAGAAAGGGAGCCTTGATTCAGGAAGTAGGGTTATTATACCTATCACATGGGACAATGAGAAAGAATCAATATTTATTAGTAATATGTGGAACCTTAGAATAATAAGAATTGAAAAAGTAGGGGATGATAAAAGGGCTATAAGCTGGATTCAAATGGGGGCAGATATTTCAATAAGATTTAAATAATTTCAATCCTGTCTGGAGGTCAGTCATAGGTTTTTCAGAAAGGAAATCATGAGATTAAATCAGAAACAATAGAGAGATTTTCATATCTATAAAGTTCTTTTAAGAATTATCCACTGGGAAAATATGCATTATAGCATATATCAGATAAAATGTGCATGAATGTTACATATTACTCCTTATCTTATCATAACAGAATCTTTGTATGCTAGATAATAGCAATTGCTTAATAAATGTTGAGTGAATAAATAGCAGTTTTTGTTAGAAATTTTCTAGATCATCTCCATAATTAAAAATAATTCAATGAATTTTTGTTCAAATGATAAAAAAAAAATGATCATTTCCACACATGAAGAATGCCAGGAAAATAGGTTTTGTGAAACTCTGAATCTATTACACATTATACAGACACACACATAAACACACATGCACATTAAAAAGATCATTACCCAGGTTATGTCTACGTCTTTTGAAGAATGGTTATTATTCCTCCCTCAAATGCAATGTCATATTTCTTTTTTTTTTTTTTTTGGTGAGGTAATTGGGGTTAAGAGACTTGCCCAGGATCACACATCTAGTAGGTATTAAGGGTCTGAGACCAAAATTGAACTCATGTCCTTCTGACTCCAGGACAAGTGCTCTAACCATTACATCACCTACCTTCCCTCAAATGTCATAATTCTTAAAGAGTATACTTCAGTGACTATATTGCATAAGCTATTGATATAGGAAAGTCAGACTTTAAAGAATCATTTAAAAATCAGTATCAGTCATAGTTCTAAATCTGAAGGACAGCATAGTCAAAAATTACTCTAAATTATGGCATAATCTTAAAGTGGTAAGAAAGAGAAGAGCATTAAAGAATAATGTGCTAACTGTGAAGAAGAAAAAATACACATTCGTAAGAACAAAACAATACAAAGATGGGAAAAGTGGAATTTTTACTTGTGAAACCTTTTTTTTTCCACTCAATACTATGTAATTTTTTTTTGAAAGGAAAGTCTCCAAAACTTGTAAGATAGAACTTTCCAACAGATGGCAAAATGTTTACGAACTATATTTGCAGATTTTTTAAAACTTTTAAATGGATCAGAAAGCTTTGCACCCACTGAGAAAATTTTGAAGTCTGATAAATTTATTGATATGTTGAGAAACTGAATTATTTAAAAATTATAGAATTTTTCAGGTGGATGTTGAAAAAATATGATAAGACCCTGCATCATGCCACATGTCACAATGTCACATGTCAAAAAAAGTAAAGAAATTTTCCTCATAAATACAGATAAATGTTTTAATGTTTTGGGAATTCTACTAATTTAAAAACCTTTTTGGAAACTTTGAACTATAGTCAAGTCTAACCTTAGAAAAAAATGAACTGTTTTTGAAAGTGTGCCAAATATCAATGTGATGCATCCTGGGTCATCTCCAGTCATCCTGATGAATATCTGGTCATTGAATTCAGATGGCTCTGAAGGAGAAGTGAGGCTGATGACCTTGCACAGCCCTCACTCAAAACAAAGTCAAGTGCAAGTCATGTCATCATTTCTCTGTTGGCATGGTCTTCTTCGGCAATGAAGGATGAACACAACAACAATATTAATGTGATAAAAAATATAGTTTCATTATAAAATATTAAAGGATATTGTCAAAATCTTATGAATTCAATGCCAAATTATGTAAAGCAAATGTTTGCAGCAAAAGAAAGATATTGCATTGTTAGAAGTTTTTAAAGATATAAAACATTCTAATGTTTATTGTATGTAAAATACATTTGACTATTTTACTTTGCTAATAATAAAACTGGCATTTAAATTTGTAAAGCTCTTTACAAACAGCTTATTTTATCCTAACAACAACCCTGGAAAGTAGGTGTTGTTCTTAACCCTAATTTTCAGATGAAGAAACTGAGATAGAAAGAGATGATATGACTTGCACAGTGTTACACAGCTAGCAATTGTTTCAGGTTGGATTTGAACTTACACTTTCTTAAATCCAGGTCAAACGTTCTGACCACTGAACCGCCTAGCTGCCTTTGTTTCAGTTAATTTTGACACTGATGTATTGACACAGCCTTTATTAAATGCTAGGAATACAAACAAAAAAAAATTTTGGGGAGGGGGAACCAGTTCCTTCCTGCAAGGAAGTTATACCCTATTGAAGGAGATAATATGTACATATTTAGAAATATTCAGGATGGATTACATACACACACATGCACACACACACACACATATATATATATATATATATATATACACACACTACTACACAATATAATATATACATATATATTGGTAGATACTAGGTAACTTTAAACTTTATTGCAGTAGCAGCCTGTAGAGGACCTGAAAAGACTTCCTACAGAAGAAATCAAGTAAGTCTGATGGTCTTTCTATCTTCTTGCTACTCTTCTACATTTCTCAGAAACATGAACGAGGGACAGTTGAGGGAAATAACTTTACTTGAGGTTGGTATTAATGACAGAGACAAGGCTTAGAGTGCGTCAAGGAGAAACAGTAGAATCCAAACTGTGGCCTAGACTAGACGTATGCCGATATATCAAATGATTGGAGAACTTGAGAATGGACTTGATAATGACATAGAGCAAAAGGAATGGGATAGATACATGAATCATGATGGAGTGTAGAAATAAGGCTATAAATAATACTACACCTGGAGCTAAAAGAAAACTTCAGAAATGCTTATTTTATCCCATAAATTAAAAATAAAACAAATGAAAATTTAAAAATTAAAAGAAATGTTTACATGCTGGTCTTAAGGTGCTAATTCACAACAGAATAGTGAGTGGAAGGCAAACTGCTAAAATCAATTTTAATTTAGAATACATACATAGTCAATTTTTGTATCTGTTTTGGGATAAGTGGCATTTGTGGTTTCAACGCATCATCACTTTAGCAACAAAACTCATCAAACAGCCATCCCAACCCCCAAAAAATAAAATCCCCCAAACATCAAGGACAGTACAGTCTCTCATTTGTTTTCCTTATTGGAATTCTGTTTAATAGCTTATATTTATAAATGTGTATTAAGGTTTATAAAGTTATTTACATTATCTCATTTGAGCCTCACAAAACTGATGTGAGGGAGGCATTTCAGGTATTAACATGATGATGAGGAGGATTAGCATTTATATAGCATTTCAAGGTTTACAAAGCACTTTATATGTATTATTATATTTGCTCCTCACAACAAACCTGTTATCTCCACTTTATAAATAAGGAAATGGAAATTTCAAGAGGTTAAGAAAATGTTCTTGGATCATAGAGCTAATAAATGTCGGAGGCAGGATTCAAACTCATTTCTTCCTGACTGAGTCCAGCATTCTCTCCATTCTGTCATACAGATCAATCAATTGAGATTTAGAGGGTGTGTTCATGGTGGCAGAGTTGATAGTAATTATTAGAAGCTGGGAACTTCCAATTCAGCCTTTCTGCTATAACACATTGACTAGTTAGAAAAACCTAGGAAGAATATCGAGGTAATGCTAACTGAGTAGATCATATGGGAGTCCTACAACATTTGATCTCTTTATCACACTTCCAGGTACTTGTAGGGAAAAAAAGCTAAGCTAATTCTTGTTCTGGAGAATATGACTCAGCATGAGCAACCAATCCATCTAGACTGGAGTTTTGCTGTAATCTAGCTCAACATTGTCAGGCTATTATACAAATGAAGTCTGATTTGTACATTTGTCTTTTTGATATTTTAGTGGTTGTCAAGGCATGGTGGGCATAGCTAGGCATCTAATTAGCTACGAGTCAGGAAAATTTGAGTTCAAGGGGGTGGAGCCAAGATGGCGGAGTGAGAGCAATGACTCACCTAAGCTCTTAGACAAACTCCTTCAGATACCTCTAAAAAGAGAATCTGACCAAATTTTGGAGGTACAGAATCCAGGAGTCAGACTGTGGCAGATTCACAGACCAGGACAGACTGGAAAATAGATAGGAAGGATCTGTTCCATGGGTGTGAGCCCACAGTACACATAGCAGCATGTCCAGCAGCCGCTCAGATGAGCAGGAAACTCCTATGGTGATCTCAGGCAGCAGCAGCACAGGGGAAAGATGGAGTGGCAGCCCAGGGCCGGAGACTAGTAGAGCCAAGTGAGTGACAGCCACTGAGCTCCAGGTATCAGCTGCAACTGCTCCGGAGACTTTCAGCACACAAATTAAATGTCTGTAAGTCACCTACTTGATCTTCCAGGAGCCAAAATGGCTGAGTGATAGGTAAATGCTCTCTCCCCACCCCCATTATTGACCTCAAAAGAACCATAAAATATTTCTCCAGAAAAATCTTGGATCAGTGGGAACAGATGAAGGGGCAAACAGTCTCATAGCACTTGAGGCTAGCAAATAGCTAAGGGGGATTCCTCTTACTGTAGCAGAGGCCCCAGGGGAGGTGGAAACTCTTGCTAGGATCCACATATGAGCTGAACTTTCCTTTGCTCTAGTTCAGCTAAGGAGATCTCCCTTGACCAGACCACCCCTCCCCTACATTTAACAAGGTAGTCCCAGGGCTAAGCCAGAAAACACAAAACAAAAGGAAAAACAAAGGTACCTGCCCTTAGCCTTCTTATACTAGCAGTTCAACACTAAGAATTCCAACTTATTCTAACTGATAGAACCAGAGACCACAACACACAAAACCTTACCATCATGAGCAAGAAGCAAAGGGGGAGAGAAAAGACCATAGAATATCTCTATGGGGACAAGAACCAAAACATGAATACCAAAGAGGTCAATATTGGGACTGTACTCCCATCTGAAACTTCAGAAGGGGCTAGGAGCTGCTCACATGCACAGAGAGCACTCCTGGAACAGCTGAAGAAGGAAATAGAAGAAAAATTGGCCAATGATTTTAAAAGTATGAAAAAAGAATTCAATGAAGAGAACAGCACTTTAAAAAGGAAAATTGAACAAATGGAAAAGGTAGTATAAAAACCTACTGGGGAAAATAATTCCTTAAAAGGAATAATAGGAAAGATGGAAAAGGAGATGCAAAAGTTAACTGAAGAAAACAATTGGATGAAAATTAGAACTGGAAAAGTAGAAGCTAATGATTTTATGAGACATCAAGAATCAGTCAAATAAAATCTAAAGAATAGAAAGATAGATGAAATTGTAAAATATCTAATTGGGAAAACAACTGACCTGGAAAATAGATCCAGAACAGAAAAATTAAGAATTATTGGCCTAACAGAAAGCCATGATAAAAAAAAAAGAGTCTGGACAATATCTTCCAAAGAATCATCAAGGAAAACTGCCCAGAAGTGCTGGATTCAGAGGCCAAAATGTCATTGAAAGAATTCATATTCATTTCCCAAAAGGGATACCAAACTAAAAACACCAGGAAATATTGTTGTCAAATTCCAGAACTATCAAGTGAAGGAGAAAATACCACAGGTAGCCAGAAAGAAACCATTCAAATATTGAGGAGCTACAGTCAGGATCACATAGGACCTGGAAGCTTCTACATTATAAGATTGAAGGGATTAGAATATGATATTCAGGCAAAGGAGCTGGGACTACAACCAAGAATCAATTATCCAACAAAGTTCAACATAACATTTCAGGCAAGGAGATGGACATTCAACAAAATAAGGGATTTCCAGACCTTCCTGACATGAAAACCAGAACTCCATAGAAAATTCAATCTTCAAGGGCAGATCTCAAGAGAGGCACAAAAAAGTAAACAGGGGAAAAGAAAATTGTTGCTCAATTTGAGCAAACTGTTTACATCCCTATAAGGGAAAATGATGCATGTTAATCTTGAGAAATGTGCATCTATTATAAAAGGGATATACATAGATAAAGGGAAAGGGTATAATGTAAATCAAGTGATGATAAAAATGTGATTCAAGTATGCAAAAGGATTGTAACAGGAGAGGTAAAAAGGAGGAAGCAGAAAATGATAAATTACATCATAGGAAGAAGTACAAAATTATATTATAGTAGAGGGAAAAGGGGGAGGGAGATGAACGTTGTTTGAGAGGTACTCTCATCTGATTTGGTTCAAGGAGGGAACAATAAACTTAAGTATATAAATCTAACTAGCTCTATAGGCAGTAAGGGGAAAGAGGGAAGAAAGAGGAGGGGAAGATAAAAGGGGGGAAAGTAGTAAGGGTAAAGGGGAGTAAAAGCGAGGGGCCTGAAAGAAGGAAGGGAAGACTGTGGGTGGTCAAAAATGAAAACTCTGTTGAGGAAAAGAAGGGAGATGGGAGAACTAAAAGCAAAAATGGTGGGAAAGAGGGTGGAGGGAAAGATACAGATTGTAATTATAACTGTGAATGTGAATGTAATGAACTCTCCCATAAAATGGAGATGAATAGCAGAATGGATTAAAAGCCAAAATCCAACAATATACTGTTTACAAGAAACACATTTGAAATGGGGGGATACACACAGGGTAAAAGTCCACAGTTGGAGCAGCATAAATTGTGCTTCAGCTAATGTAAGAAAATCAGGGGTAGCAATCCTAATCTCAGACAAAGCAAAAGCATAAATAGATCTAATCAAAAGAGATAAGGAAGGAAACTAAATCCTGCTAAAAGGCACTATGGATGATGAAGCAATATCATCACTAAACATGTATGCTCCAAGTGGTATAGCATCCAAATTCTTAGAGGAGAGGTTGGGGGAGTTGCAGGAAGAAATAGATAGCAAAGCCATTCTAGTGGGAGGCCTCAACTTCCCCCTCTCTGAACTTGATAAACTTAACCTTAAAATAAACAAGAAAGAAGTTAAGGAGGTGAATAAAACCCTGGATAAGATAGATATGATAGGTTTCTAGAGAAAATTGAATGGGGAGAGAAAGGAATATACCTTTTTCTCAGCAGTACATGGCACATATACAAAAATTAATCATATTCTAGGTTATGCAGTGCCGAAAGGCAGAGATAGTCAATGCATCCTGCTCAAATCATAATGCAATAAAAATTATATGTAATGAAAGGCCAAGGAAAGATAAACCAAAAATCAATTGGACACTAAATAATCTAATCCTAAAGAAGGAGTGGGTAAAACAAGAAATCATAGAAACAATCAACAGCTTCATTCAAGAGAATGACAATAATGAGACTACCTGCCAAATCTTATGGGACACTACAAAAGCAGTTCTCAGGGGAAGTTTTATATCTTTGAATGCCTACATGAATAAAATAGAGAAAGAGAAGATAAATGACTTGGGCATGCAGCTGAAAAAACTAGAAAAAGAACACGTTGAAAATCTCCAAATAAATACCAAATTAGAAATACTGAAAACCAAAGGAGAGATCAATAAAATTGAAATTAAGAAAACTATTGAACTAATAAATAAAACTAGTAGTTGGTTTTATGAAAAAACTAATAAAAGTGATAAACCTTTGGTCAACTTGATTTAAAAAAAAAGAAAGAAGAAAACCAAATTACCAATATCAAAAATGAAAGGGGTGAGCTCACCTCCAATGAGGAGGAAATTAAAATAATAATTAGAAATTACTTTGCCCAACTTTATGCCCACAAATTCGACAATCTAAATGAGATAGATGAGTATTTTAAAAAATATAAATTGCCCATATTGATAGAAGAAGAACTTGAATACTTAAACGACTCCATCTCAGAAAAAGAAATTGAACAAGCCATCAATGAAATCCCTAGCAAAAAATCTCCAGGGCCAGATGGATTTACAAGTGAATTCTATCAAACATTTAAAGAACAGTTAATTCCAATGCTATACAGACTATTTTTGAAAGTTGAGGAAGAAGGAGTCCTCCCAAATTCTTTTATGATACAGGTATGGTTTTGATACCTAAACTAGGAAGAGACAAAACAGAGAAAGAAAATTATAGACCAATTTCTCTAGTGAATATAGATGCAAATATTTTAAATAAGATTTTAGCAAAATGAATACAGCATCTTATCATGAGAATAATACATTATGATCAGGTAGGATTCAGAGAAGGAATGTAGGACTGGTTCAATATTAGGAAAACTGTTAGAATTATCAATCATATCAACAACAAAACTAACAAAAACCACATGATTATCTCAATAGAGGCAGAAAAAGTTTTCGACAAAATACAACACCCATTCCTATTAAAAGTACTAGAGAACATAGGGATAAAAGGAACTTTCCATTATATAATAAGCAGTATCTACCTAAAACCATCTATATGCAATGGAGATAAGCTAGATGCATTTCCAGTAAGATCAGGGGTGAAACAAGGATGCCAATTATCACCATTATTATTCAACATGGGACTGGAAATGTTAGCCATAGCAATTAGACAAGATAAAGAAACTGAAGGAATTAGAACAGACAAAGAAGAAACTAAATTATCACTCTTTGCAGATGATATGATTGTATACTTAGAAAACCCCAGAGATTCAAGTAAAAAACTCCTTGAAATAATAAGCAACTGTGGAAAAGTTGCAGGTTACAAAATAAACCCACACAAATCTTCTGCATTTCTATATACTAGCAATAAAACCCAACAGCAAGAGGCAGAAAGAGAAATCCCACTTAAAGCTGGGGTAGACACTATTAAATACTTGGGAGTTTACCTGTCAAAACAAACCCAGTGATTATATGAATACAATTACAAGACATTTTTCACACAGATAAAATCAGATCTAACTAAGTGGAAAAACATCAGTTGCTTGTGGGTAGGCCACTTAGAATACTACTAATATAATAAAAATGACAATTTTACTTAAATTAATTTACTTATTTAGGGCCATACCCATTAAAGAATAAGATAATTATTTTCTAGAACTGGAAAAATAGTAACAAAATTCATCTGGAAGAACAAAACGTCCAGAAAATCAAGGGGACTAATGTAAAGAAATGTTAGGGAAGGTGGCCTAGCTCTACCAGATCTCAAATTGTATTATAAAGCAGCCATTATCAAAACCACTTGGTACTGGCTAAGAAACAGAAGTGTAGACAAGTGGAATAAGGTAGGTACTCAGACACAGCAGACAAAGAATATTGTAATCTACTCTTTGATAAAACCAAGGACCTCAGCTTCTGGGATAAAAAACTCACCATGACTACCAAGGATGATTCTCTCTTAAAACCATTTTTGGATTTTTTCTCCCCACTGTTAGGGATCCGTCCTACTCCCTGGAACTATCTCCACCAATTTTCATCTGAGTTTGTTTCCTGTTTTATGTCTCCTACTAGACCAGGATCTCTGCTTCAAAATGCCATGGTTGTTGGGGGAAGAAGGAAAAAGAAATCCCTGGATTCTCAGGTAGAGTCATGATGGCAGAGTAGAGGCAGTAACCTAGTCAAACTCTTTTACATTCCCCTCCAAACAACTCTAAAGTAATGCCTCAAATTGAGCAGTAGAGCCAACAGGTCAGGATGAAACATTCATCCAGCCTAAGACAAATTAAGAGCTGATCAGGACAGGTCTGTGACAAGGGGGTGGAAGCTGGCCTGGAACAACACACACAGAAGCATTGCCAGAGGTGGACTTTCAACATGACAGTAAAAGTAGTAGCAGCAGCAGGAACTCTCAGGGCAGAGAGAGTAAGAGGGTTGGACAACTGGTCGTAAAGAGATTACAAGGGATTTTTTTTTTTTTTTTATCAGCAGCAGGTATAGGGCTTGGTACAATTTAGGAACTCTATTGCCAATATGTGGTTCTGGGTTGTAACTGGAAGCTGTAGAGGACTGCTTGTGGTCAATTAGAAGGGAGCAAGGGAACTGGTCACAATTCCAAGACAGAGGAACAATAGAACACACTGCTGTAGGAAAGCTAGGTACCTGGTCATAGGCTCAATGCTGAGAAAAACTAATAGTTGTGGCTGCAGGGGATCAGGGGCCCTTCCTGGGTAAATACCAGAGTGCAGACCAGGAAAGCAGTGATGACGCTTACCCTGGATTGTAGCTTGGAAACACCAAAAGCTTGCAGACCTCAGAACTAGCTCCAAAAGCAGCAGAACAAAAAACTCTGAAGCTTGAAAGAGTGCCTCCCACCCCTAGGTGAACAGATCTCCCAACAGCTGGAAAAGTGAGCAACAACAAAAAAAGAACTTGACCATAAAAGCTACTGCAGTAGATGGGAAGAACAAGACACACACAGAAATGAAGACAACAGTGTGAAAACAATGCAAGTCAAGTCTCAAAGAAAAAAATGCCAATTTGACAGAAGCCCAACAAGAATTCATGGAATAGTTAAAGAAAGAGATAAAACTGGTAGAGAAAAATAGGGAAAAGAAATAAAAGTGATTGAGGGAAAATTGTGAAAAGAGAATTAACAACTTGGTTTAAAAAAAGAAACAAAAATATTAAAGAAAATAATATTTTAAAAACAGAATTGTTCTAATCACAGAAGAAGCCCAAAAAATCACTAAAGAAAAGAGTTCTTTAAAAATCAGAATAGACAAATGGAAAAGGAAATATAAAATCCCACTAAAGAAAATAATTCCTTAAAAATTAGAATTGGGGAGGGGCGGAGTCAAGATGGCGGAGGAGAAAGACTCACTGTATGCTAGCTCCGAACCCACAGCCCATGCATTTAATGTAAGAAGAGCTCCCCACAAGTTCTGGATCACTGCAGGGTGTGCAGAAACACAGTGGAAGAGATTTCCATTCCAGAGAGCCCTGGAGAGCCATCCCCAGGGTCTGTCACGCACCGGAAAGCGGACCCCACCCCAGTGCTGCCCTGGCCGTGGCCCCAGAGAAGCTGATCCGAGCAGGCTTCAGGGATGGATCCTCCAGCGGCCTGGAAGGTCCCTCCGCCCACAGAAGCTACAGGTCAGTGAGAGAGATGATTGGGCTGGCCGAGAGTGGAGAGGGGTGTCTCCGTGGCTCGGGCCCCCTTGGGAGGAAGCGGCAGAGACAGAGGCAGAAGCGATGGCCCAGGACTCCCCCAGCAGTAGGCAGAATCTTCATTACTGAAAGTCTCTGCAAACACAACCTGAAGGAGCAGAGCCTGGGAGACGGCCCTGCCCCACCTCGCTCTATTACTGAAGGTCTCTGCATAAAGCCCCTGAGGAAGCCAAGCCTGGGAGGCGTCCCTGCCCCCACCTCAGCACCAGAACTAAAGGTCACATTGATTAGCAGCTGGGCTGCGAGGAAAGCACATTTGAATCTCAGACCCCAAGCACTAGCTGGGCTGATCTAGGTGGGGGTGGACAGGAATCTCAGAAGTCAAGTAACTGGCTGGGAAAATGCCTAGAAAAGGGAAGAAAAATAAGACTATAGAGAGCTTTTTTGAGCAGATGCAAATGATTCCGACTTTCGGATCTGACGATGACGAGGAAATATACTTGCCATCAGGGAAAGACGTGGAGGGTGGGGCCTCTGTATGCCAGACATCCCAGGGGGTTGTCGGATGGGCTCAGGCCTTGGAAGAGCTCAAAAAGGATTTTGAAAAGCAAATTAGACAGGTGGAGGAAAAACTGAGAAGAGAAATGAGAGAGATGCAAGAAAAGTATGAAAAATGGGTCAATGCCTTGGTAAAGGAGACCCCAAAAAATGCTGAAGAAAATAACACCTTGAAAAGTAGGCTCACTCAATTGGCAAAAAAGGTTCAAAAAGCCAATGAGGAGAAGAATGCTTTCAAAAGCAGAATGAGCCAAATGGAAAAAGAGGTTCAAAAGCTCACTGAAGAGAATAGTTCTCTCAAAATTAGAATGGAACAGATGGAGTCTAATGACTTTCTGAGAAACCAAGAAATTACAAAACAAAACCAAAAGAATGAAAAAATGGAAGAGAATGTGAAATATCTCATGGGAAAAACAACTGACCTGGAAAATAGATCCAGGAGAGACAATTTAAAAATTATGGGACTACCTGAAACTCATGATCAAAAAAAGAGCCTAGACATCATCTTCCATGAAATTATCAAGGAAAACTGCCCTGACATTCTTGAACCAGAGGGCAAAATAAGTATTGAAAGAATCCATCAATCACCACCTGAAAGAGATCCAAAAAGAGAAACTCCTAGGAACATTGTGGCCAAATTCCAGAACTCCCAGCTCGAGGAGAAAAATCTTGCAAGCAGCTAGAAAGAAACAATTCCAGTACTGTGGAAATACAATCAGGATAACTCAAGATCTAGCAGCTTCTACATTAAGGGATCAAAGGGCATGAAATAGGATATTCCAGAAGTCAAAGGAACTAGGACTCAAACCAAGAATCACCTACCCAGCAAAACTGAGTATAATACTTCAGGGGAAAATATGGTCTTTCAATGAAACAGAGGACTTTCAAGCATTCTTGATGAAAAGACCAGAGCTGAAAAGAAAATTTGACTTTCCAACACAAGAATGAGAAGAAGCATGAAAAAGTAAACAGCAAAGAGAAGTCATAAGGGACTTACCAAAAGTGAACTATTTACATTCCTACATGGAAAGACAATATTTGTAACTCTTAAGACTTTTCAGTATCTGGGTAGTTGGTGGGATCACACACACACACACATGTACATGCATGCACACACAGACACATACACACATGCATGCACATACGGAGACAGAGAACACAGAGTGAATTGAATAGGATGGGACCATATCTTAAAAGAAATTAAGGTAAATGGTGAGAAAGGTAGGGGGAGGAAAGAGGGTGAAATGGAATGGGGTAAATTATATGTCATTTAAGAGGCAAGCAGGAGACTTTTTAGTGGAGGGAAAAAGAGGAGAGCTGAGAAAAAAAAAAAAAGAAAAACAAGAAGATTACCCTCATCACATTTGACTAAAGGAAGGAATAAAATGCACACTCATTTTGGTATGAAAACCTATCTTACAGGATAAGAAAGTGGGGGAGAAGGAGATAAGCAAGGGGGCGGGGATGATGGAAGGGAGGGCAATGGGAGGAGGGAGCAATTTGAAGTCAACACTCAGGGAGGGACAGGATCAAAAGACAGAATAGAAACAATGAGGGGCAGGATTGGATGGAGGGTAATTCAGTTAGTCTTACACAACATGACTATTGTGGAAGTCATTTGCAAAACTACACAGATAGGGCCTATATTGAATTGCCTGCCTTCCCAAAGGGAATGGGTGGGGAGGGAGGGATGGGGAAAATTTGGAACTCAAGTTTTAGGAACAACTGTTGAGTATTGTTCTTGCTACTAGGAAATAAGACATACAGTTAATGAGGAATAGAAAGTCATCTGGCCCTACAGGAGAAAAGAGTAGATGGGGACAAGAGAAGGGTGGGATGACAAAAGAGAGGGCAGATTGGAGATAGGGAAAATTAGATTGCCTGGGGTATTGGGGTTGGGGGAGAGGATAAAAAGGGGAGAAAAAATTGGAACCCAGAATTTTGTGAAAATGAATGTAAAAAGTTAAATAAATAAAAAGAAATTTAAAAAAAATTAGAATTGGACAAGTAGAAGCTGATGGCTCCATGTGACATCAAGAAACAATAAAATAAAGTCAAAAGAATAGAAAATATAGATGAAAAGGTGAAATAGTTCATCAAAATACGACTAAAAAACAGGAAAATTAATTGATCAAGCAGAGATAATTTAAGAATTCTTTATCTACCTGAAAGCCATGATAAAAAAAATTCTATAGACATGATATTTCAAGAAATTATAAAATTGTCCCAATATCTTAGATCCAGAGGACAAAATGGAAATTAAGAGAATTTAGTAATCATCTCCTGAAAGAAAAGAAAACACACAGGATCATTATAGCCAAATTCCAGACTTCCCTGATGATGGAGAAAATATTTCAAGCAGCCAGAAATAAACATTTCAAATAATGTAGAGCCACAGTCAGAAGTACACAAGTTTTAGTAGTTTCTATGCTAAAGGTGCAGAGGGTTTGGCATATGATGTTTCAGAAGGCAAAGGAGCTAGGATTATACTCAAGAATAATCTATTCACCAAAACTGAGTACAGTACTTTAGGAGAAAAATACGGACTTTTGCATGAAATAGAAGACTTTTAAGCATTCCTGATGAAAAAGTCAGAGTGAAATAGGAAATCTGACATTCAAACACATAAGAAACTCAATAAGGTTAAACATTCCTGTAGTAAATGGATGATGCATATAACTCCTAAGACCTTTATCATTATTAGGATAATTAGAAGGAGTCTACATAGATAAGAAGGCATGGGTGTGAATTGATTATGTTGAGATGATCTCAAAAGAGATGAAAAAATAAGGGATGCACTGGAAGAAGGGGGAAGAAGAATAGGGGAAATTATATAAAAGAAGCACACCAGGGGAGTACTTTTATATTAGAATGGAATGCAGGAGAATGGTGGCAGACAATGCTCGAACTTCACTCTCATTAGAATTGTTTCAAAGATGGAACTATATATGTGTGTGTGTGTGTGTGTGTACATTTATGCATATACACATGTACATATATGTGTATATGCATATATGTGCATTGTATGTGCAAATACATATATATATATTTACACACACATAAATTTGGGAATAAAAATCTATCTTATATAAAAAGGAATTAGGAAGGGAAAGGGATAAAAGAAAGAAGGAAGGTTATAAAAGGCAAAAACTGATCAGAAGTAAAATAAACTTTTAAGGAATGACAGGGTAAAAAGTGAGAGAGAGAAGGAGAAACAGAAGAAAATAGGACGGAGGGAAATATACAGTTAGTAATTATAACTGTGAATGTGAATGAGATGAACTCATCCATAAAATGGGAGTAGATAACAGAATGGATTAGAAACAAGAATCCACCAAGTTTCTCTGATAAATCTGACAAGTCTTGGGGGCTATGTGGGAAAACAGGCATATTAATGCTCTATTGGTAGAATTTTGAACTGCTCCATCCATTCTTGAGAACAGTTTGAACTGTGTCAAAAGGATGATAAAACTGTGCATATCCTTTGACCCAGAAATGCCACTACTATTCCAGAGAGATCAAAGAAAAAGGAAAAGGACCTATATGTGTAAAAAATATTTATATCATCTCTTTGTGGTGGCAAAGAATTAGAAATTGAGGGTATGTCCATCAGTTGGGGAATGACTGAACAATCTGTGTGGTATATGCCTGAGATGGAATACTATTGTAGTGTAAAGAATGATGAACAAGATGGTTTGAGAAAAACCCAAAAAAGATTTATGTGAATTGATGCAAAGGAAAGTGAGTAGAACCAGGAAATCGTTCTACACAGTGACAGACATATGGTAGTGAT
Organism: Bettongia penicillata ogilbyi; assembly: GCA_023548195.1. Taxonomy (NCBI): domain Eukaryota; kingdom Metazoa; phylum Chordata; class Mammalia; order Diprotodontia; family Potoroidae; genus Bettongia; species Bettongia penicillata. Next base: position 4,190,159 of record JAJHZJ010000052.1, on the reverse strand, counting down.
GCTCAACTGTGAAAGACTCAATTACTTTGGTCAATATAATGATCCAAGACAATTGTGAAGGGCTCTTGAAAAATGCTATCCACCTCCAGAAATAGAACTGATGAACTCTCCATGCCAATTGAAGTACAATTTTCTTTCTTTATTTTTGTTGCTTTCTTGTGGTGGGGTGGCTAATCTGAAAATATCTTTTTCATGATTTCACACATATAATTCATACCATATTGCTTGTTTTCTCAGTGGAGAGAAGGAGGGGGGAGGCTGGAAGAAGAGAGAATTTGAAACTCAAAATAAAAAAAAGTTAAAAATAAATAAGTAATAAACCGAAAAAAACAAAAGCTGAATTGTTTTCCCACAGATGGTTCTCCTTTAGATTGCCAACGCTCACATTCCATAACTCTTCATCAGCTGCTTCAAATATGTCTCTCTTCAAAATGTGTCCTGTTTTTAAAGGATGTGACCCAGAGGTCACAAGGCCCTGGCCACAAGGGGTTGGCACAACTCCCAAGAGGGAGAAAAAGCGAATTAAAATGCAATTGGTAAATGTTTAATGAAATATATAGAAATACAATACTATCTAGATGCCTAGATGTTTTGGGGTTGGTTTTTTGTTTTTTTTTTTGTTTTTTGTTTTGTTTTGTTTTGTTTTTTTGGTTTTCTAAGTCATGCTTTGGTTGGAGATCCATTTCTCTTTGCATTTGACCACAGTGGCATGGACTCGTCTTAATCAGTAACTAGTTGTTCTCTAATTGCATTAAAAGGAACTTCTTCAGACTTTACAAAAATTTAAGAAAATATAGACACATATTTTCACTTTGATTAGCATATTAATACTGATAATCTTTGTTTCCCAAATCTTGTGAGTCCCTCAGCTGGGCTAATAGAGTGAATGAATTGATTAAGGGTATCATGAGTATATCTCACTCTCTACCTCCAAACGTTTCAAATCACTCTATTCTGTTCATTTAATCAGATACAATGACTGTTTCTACTGGATAATACAGTACTTAATTAGACTAACTAGTGTGAAAATTGTAAAATTATAGTTACTTCTAACATACTCTATAATTCAGACTCTTCCTCAATCAATCTGAATTAATATATTTTGAGGCATTTGAATTTATATTATCTTTTAAGGGAATAGTTTATGGATCAGAAATATTAAAATACATGGCACATATTGTCTGTGCACCATCTTTTAATTCATATCTATTACAAAGACCTCACTGTAAACACATTTGAATATACAATTCTTTTATCTGAGAATGTGATTCTTATGTTTGCTAAATATGAAGTGTTTTTAGGCTTAAAAAGTTCTAGTTTTAACACCTATTTTTGTTCAGACACACATTATATGAATCTAAATAAATTCAGAACCATTACCTAGCCTGTCTGTTGCCATAGAAACAAACTCATGTGATCTATAGATGTGACATAATTCAGGTATCTGCACAGCAATATCATAGCAAAGGCATTAGAAAAAATTTTGAATGTCATATGAAGCTGCGATAAAATAATCACTAAAAAGGTTTTAAAAATTCATAGCAAAAAAATGAATATCTTATCTTATTTTAGGATGCATTGTTTCCTACAAAGCTACATTTAAACAAGTTCAAATATCTTATATATTTCATTCAATTTGTGTTTACTGGAAGGTTACCATGCTATTTTGATATATAAAGATTTGTACACTAACAGAGAAAGGAGAGAGATGAAAGATATTTCTTTTAATTATTTACTTTAGTTTCAGGCTGTTTTCTTTATTACAATGTCAGGCTTTTATAAAGATGAAATCTTAACATTACACGTTAAAAACTGCCTGCAAACTACTAAAAATAGAGAAAATGTCTGTTGAAGGTGCTTTGAATGGCATTGTGCACCTTGGGTTTCTGTAGAATTTTAATAAAATGCTAAGATGATATAATTATTTTGTATTTGTAAACATGTAGAGAGACAGCATGTCCCCATGCTGGGTAAAGGGTTGATCTTAGAGGCAGGAAGACCAGCTGCCTGCCAAGCCCTATTTCTAACACAGAATAGTTATATAATGATGAGCAAGTCACTTAACCTCTCAGTTCTCCCAGGAACTGTCTAGGAATATTTTATAGATGAATTTCTAAGATTCAAAAGAAAGTTTCCACACTAGGAGTTCTTTACACCAATGAACCCAAAGTCAGAGTCCTGGGAAGGAGAAAGAGACAGAGAGACAGAGACAGAGACAAAGAGAGACAAAGACAGACTGAGAAAGAGCTATATAACTATAGATAGATGGAAAGATACATAGAGATGTGTCTAAATGGATATTTTATAGATATATAGACAGATCTCAATAAGAGTAGATATAGATACATAGGTATAAATATAAATAAACCTGTAGATAAGTATAGATTTATCTAGATGGCCATAGATAAATATATAGATCTATCTATCATCTATCTATCTATCTATCTATCTATCTATCTATCTATCTATCTATCTATCTATCTATCTATCTCTCTGTCCATCCATCCACCCATCCATCCATCCATCTATCCATCCATCCATCCATCCATCCATCCATCCATCCATCCATCCATCCATCCATCTATCTATCTATCTATCTATCTATCTATCTATCTATCTATCTATCTATCTATCTATCTATCTATCTACCTATCTATATCTCTGTCCATCCATCCATCCATCCATCCATCCATCCATCCATCCATCTATCTATCTATCTATCTATCTATCTATCTATCTATCTATCTATCTATCTAGACCATTATCCCAGGGAAACCCCTGCTCTCAAATTTCTAACTTCAAAATATATCAATTACTCCTGCTACTTATTGAAGTATTGTTTTCATTGTGCAGATGAATATAGGTACTGACACATTGACTTACAACCATAACCTAAAACTTAGTGTGGGCTATCTTTTAATAATTACAAATATTCAGTGGAATAGAATAGATACTTACTTGTTCTTAATAATTTAGGTTTATAGCGGTAGTGCTGTATGATTTAAAAAGTGCTTTTATCTAGCAAGTATACTCTAACCTCACTTCCCCAGAGTGAAGCTTGCAATGTCTTCCCCTCAGGATTATGACAATGTTCCCAGTAGAATTTATTTGTTGAGTTCCCAAGGACATTTTGAGGTCTATACACATATATTTCACTTTGTTGTGCTTTGCAAGTGTTATTATTATTTTTGCAAATTGAAGGTTTGTGATAAACCTGCATCGCATAAACCTATTTGCATCATTTTCCCAACAGCATATGCTCACATTAAGTCTCTTCTCATATTTTGGTAATTTTTTCAGTATTCCAAGCTTTTTCATTGTTATTATTTATAATTACTTTTGTAATATTGTACTTTTACTTCCGTAATTGTCTTGGTGCTCCATGAACCATGTCCACAGAAGAAAGTGAACTTAATCAATAAACATTGTGTATGTTCTGACCACTCCACTGACCATTCCTCATCTCATTCCCTGTACTTGTGTCACTCTGTTCCGTGAAATACATGATGATTAAACCCCATATATTCTTCCAGATGAGCCTGATACTTTGCTTTTTCTTGACTTTAGGTGAATGAGTAGTGATTCCAACATAGGAGCACACCAGTTTGAAGGCCACCTTGGTGTTCAATAGGTTTATGGGTCTTGGTTTCTTTGGTTAGAATTGACTAGTGGGAAGGGGAGGAAGCCCTGGCAACTCTTTTAGTGCTCGTGGAACAGATGACCACAAGAAGAGCATGAACTCAATCACTCGCATGGCTTGGCAAAAGATATCTATCATGATAGGTATAGTACAGAACACAGGTGAAATGTAAAATACCTATTTTAGATCCCTGCAAAAGGACTTGTTTAGATGAGGTTTAGGTGTCAAATTCCCAGGAGAACATAAGTTATTAACACCACTTAGTTAAGTTCATCTCTATCAAATGTAGACTTTTCAGTGCTTTGAATTTAATATCTTTTGCTTAGGAAATAAATTCCTGTTCCATAACTGATTCATATTACATATTGAGCACTTTTCTACTTCTCTTTTTGGGAGATACATTGGTCATGAGTGAGAACCTAAGTTTAAAGCATTTTTCCCCTAGGGTACAGTAGTGAGGCTCTAAGAAGCTAAAGGGAATGAGAAAAGAGAGCCTCTTATTAAAGACCAAACTCCCTGGGACTGAAAATAGGCAGTTAGGCCATATACACTATTGCAGATGTGATAGACTTATCTAAGGGAGTGAGGCATAGTGCTCCAACCCTTTGGACTCAGCAACAACCATTGTATTAGACTTGTATAATTTATTTGATAATTAAGTTATGAAATTATAAAATGGAGACAGGAAGACCCAGTCATCCTAGTACATGTCAGGAATAACCATTATCTGTAGAGGGCAACAAAGCAGCAAACACACAGGTTGAGGGAACAAAAAGCCCATAAAGGCAGAGACAAGTGAAAAGTGGTAGAGAGGAAGATGGTGGCATGGGGATGGTGAATGAAGACAGGCAGCATAAAAAAGAGAATGAGGGAGGAAGGAGAGATAGAGAATATTAATCATGCAATCATGGGTTGTAGTTGGGAGCATCTGTTCGGAGTCTTTATTATTGCTTGACAAAATTATGATTGCTTATTCCAAAAGCATTTCTATAGGGTTTTCATTCATGTAGCATACACTCTCAAACTCTATATTGATCCTCTTTCTTGTTTTTGGCTAGGGAGGATTATGGGTTCTGTGTTTTATTCATGTGGTATAGATTTTTATTAGGATACTTCCCAATTCTGTTATGGTTCGTTTTAGTATTTTGAATATTTATATGAAGATTGACATTGCGTAGATATTATGCTATAAATGAGTTCTTCCCATTCACCTTTGATTTTGGGATGTCAGCAAGTCTCTTAACACATTGAATAATAGCTTTCCCATTTATAGCTTTAGGCTTGATGTGTCTAATGAAGATAAAATATTGCCTATGTCCATTGTTTCCATTTAACCTCTGATTTAAAACTACAAGCCTTCAGTCTCTACCTTTCCTTGGTGTGCATTAAGAATTGAAATAGATGCAGAAAATGTTTTGACAAAATGTAGCACCCATTCCTATTAAAAACATTAGGAGCATAGGAATCAGTGGAGTCTTCCTTAAAATAAGTAACTTCTATTTAAAACCATCAGCAAGCATTATTTTTAATGGAGATAAGCCAGAAGCATTTCCAATAAGATTGGGGGTGAAACAAGGATGTCCATTACCACCACTGTTATTCAATATTGTACTAGAAATGTTATTTTAGCAGTAAGGGAAGAAAAAGAAATTGAAGGAATTAGAATAGACAAAGAAATAACGCTATCACCCATTGCCTATAATATGATGGCATACTTAGAGAATCCTAGAAAACCAAGTAAAAATCTACTTGAAATAATAAACAACTTTAGCAAAGTTTCAGGATATACAAATCACTGGTATTTCTATAAATTACTAACAAACTGAACAACAAGAGATAGAAAGAGAAATTTCATTTAAAGTTACTGTAGATATTTTAAATTATTTGGGAGTCTATCTGCCAAAGCAAATTCAAGAACTATATGAATGCAATTACAAAATGCTTTTCACACAAATAAAATCAGATCTAAATAATTGGAAAAATATCAGTTGTTCAGAGGAAGACTGAGCTAATATAATAAAAATGACAATTCTACCTAAATTAATTTATTTATTCAGTACCATACCAATCTAACCACCAAAAAATTATTTTATAGAGTTAGGAAAAATAATAAATTCATCTAGAAGAACACAATTCCAGAATATCAAGGGACTTAATGAAAAAAATGCAAGGGAAGTGACTCTGTCAAACCAAATCTTAAATTGTATCATAAAGCAGCAATCATCAAAACTACATGATACTGGCTAAGAAACAGAAGTGAATCAGTGCAATAGCTTAGGTACACGAGACATAGCAGTCAATAATTATAACAATCTATGGTTTGGTAAACCCGAAGATTTATCCCAGCTTCTGGGATAAGAACTCACTACTTAACAAAAACTTCTGGGAAAACTGGAAAATAGTATGATAGAAACTAGGCATAGGCCAACATCTTGTACCATATACCAAGATAAAGTCAAAATAGGTACATGATTTAGATATACAGTCTGATACTATAACCAAACTAAGAAAGCAAGAAATAGTTTACCTATCAGATATTTGGAGAAGGGAAAAATTAATGACCAAACAAGAGATAAAGAACATTATGAAACACAAAATGGATAATTTTGATTACATTAAATTGAAAAGGTTTGCACAAACAAAGCCAATGCAACCAAGATTAGAAGGGAAGTAGAAAGTTAGAAAACAATTTTTACAATCAGCATCTCTGATAAAGACTTCATTTCTAAAATAGAGAACAGAGTCAAATTTATAAGAGTACAAGTCATACCCCAATTGATATAAAGGATATGACCAGACAATTTTCAGGGGGAAAAAATTAATGTTATCCATAATCATATAAAAATGCCATAAGTCACTATCGGTTAGAGAAATGCAAATCAAAAGAACTCTGAGGTACCGCCTCACACCTATCAGATTGACAAACATGACAAAATAAGAAAATGATAAATATTGGAGAAGATGTGGGAAAACTGGGATGCTGATGCATTGTTGATGAAGTTTTGAACTAATCCAACCATTCTGGAGAGCAATTTGGAACTATTCCCAAAGGACTATAAAACTGTGCACACTTCTAGGTCCGTATCCCAAATAGATCATAAATATGAGGAATGGATATGTACAAAAATACTTATAGCAACTCTTTTTGTGGTGACCAAGAATTGAAAATTGAGGGGATTTTCATGAATTGGGGAATGGCTGAACAAATTGCAGTGAATGAATGTAATGGAATACTATTGTTCCATAAGAAATGATGAGCACTCGGACTTCAGAAAAACCTGCAAAGACTTATAGGAACTGATGCTGAATGAAGCGAGTAGAATCAGAAGAACATTGTACAAAATAACAGCCACAGTGTGTGAGGACTAACTGATAGACAATGCTTCTTAGCAATGCAATTAATTTAATGTTTTACTCTGACTCCATCTTTGACTTAAAAGTCAGACACAATTCTATTCAGGAGTGGTGATGATAATTGGTTTTTGGCTAGGCAGAACCACAGTAAACTTAAAATGTTTTCACTGAAGATACCCTATTTTATATAACTTGTTTTTAATTACACGATGTGGGTAGCATGCCTTAAATAATATAAAATTTTCCACTTGAACTTCAAGTTCTTTAGCATTCTAATTATTTTATATACTTGCAATATATGACTAAGCCATAAATGCTGAACTGAGTCATAGGCTTTGTGACAACCAATGAAAAAGGGATGAATATTATGTTCCCTTTAGGTCGATTGTCCAATAAATATCAAATTAATAATAAATTGCTGTTATGGTTCCACATTCAGTGCAATGGTCAAATGAAAGCCTGAAGGTTAAGAAATGTAATTATTTTAGTAAAAATATCCGATCATTCCCAGGAAAAAAAAGTAGACCATAAAGAGATAAAAGCAAATAAATATTCTTCACATGGAGATAAAAGCAGTCCACACAGAATTTTCCTGGGGACCCAGGAGTTTCCTATCAGAGTCCTAGAGGTGTCTCTATAGGTTCCTTGACCTTTGGTTGTACTTCTGGACTCCATGCCAATCTACCTTGGATTGAACTTAGCTTGAAATACACCAGGCTTGTTCTACAGTGTCTTGGCTCAGAAGATGGTGGTGTAAGAATATGCAGGCCCTACATATTTTAGCCTACAATAACCCAGTCTCTCATCTATGGCTTCCAATGACCTTAGTTTCAATTATCTTAAGTATCTATTTCAAAGCACAATTCCCACCCCTTCATAGTTATAGCAAAGCTGAATGTGTACCATCAAAATGGCAACAAAGGGCCAAACTAGGCTGATCCCTACTAGTGTCTTTCCCTGATGTCTAGGGACCTATTCTACTTGCATTTTATCCAATTGGCTGCTTTAGACCCACTCATTAAATTGACCAGGGCCTGGAATCCAGGGTGCTACTGCCATATCTACTGTTTCCTATTTGGTGATGTTCAAGCTACTTTCTGTAGATTGAATGTCATTGTCAAAGTCACTGTGTCACTGCTGGTCTTTGGTCCTATGTAATGGTAATTATGAGAGTTAAAGATCTTCCTCATCCACTAATAGGCCTATTAAGGACATTTCATTAGGAGAGATTTGTTTTGCAGGAAGGCCCACACCTTTTGTTGATTTTTAATAAGGCACTGGTTCTCAAGGGTTGTGATGCCCTCTAGTTCTGAAAAGTGTATAAATATTCTAAGATGAGGTTACTTTGGGGCTTAGTTTTTGGAAGAAGGTTGTATGCCAGATGAGACTCTGAGAAGCAGCTAAGGTGCCCCTGACTTTGAAAACCCAGATGTTGGTGCTTCTCTCTCTAACTATATATGATATAATAGTCAGACAGCTGGATCTCTCTGTTGATCTATGAGGCATGTATTGCTTATGGTCAGACAGTTGGAAGTCTTGTTGGTTGATCTTTGTTTTTCTGTATTTTCTCTGAAATTCAGGGTGCTGACTTTTCCCCTTGAACTAAGTGCATGATATATGTGCTTGATTAAAGTAGATTGTTGATTTCTCAAAAGTGACTTCCTTTTTTAAAAAGCAGATCTAAGTACCTGTACAGAAGGCACTCCTGTGAATGCTGCAGTCCTTGCTGATATATGCTATCAAATCTACAATCCAGGGGCCAGTACACCCCTGTTGTTGGTACTGTCTGAACTGCTGTCTATGGGCTGTCACTGTCCACCTCACTATGCAGACAAGGGCCTGGGTACCACTACTGGTACTTGATCCTAGGTACTACTGAAAGTCAGGGTACCACAAACAGTAGATGTCCTCACAATCAGTTTGATTGATCACTCAAAATCTGAGGGTTAAAATGTGAAAATTGTTGAATAAAACATCGTCATTTACTCCAAGGTAAAGGATTTTAGAAAGTAGCAAAAGCAATCCACAAGATGGTAAAAGCAAATCAAAGGAATCATAGGAGAAAATGGAAATCCAAAAGAAAAGTCTCTAATGAGTCAGGAATTTCTCACCAGAGTTCTGTCCCTGTCTTGATATATATCTGTATTAAAGGACCCATAGTTTGGTTCTATGACAATACACCTGGGGACAAAATAAACTCAAACATACATAGGTTTACTTCAAAGTGTCTTGGCTCACAACTGCTGTGGTTGGTAGTATGGAAATGTGGGACTAACTCAAGCTACCCCAGCTCTATTACCATCCTGGCCCACAAAAGTTTGCCCCTGACCTTTATCTTTTGAGTTAATAGTATATCTGCCTCTTTTGAATGGGGGTGTGAAGCAGCTTAAAGTCTTGGGAAATTTAAATCAGGCTGTCTAGCAGTCCCTTGATTTGGGCCTATATGATCTAATGGGGTTTAAGTTCCCAGAAGTCTCTCTTCATAAGGACCAGTCCAAATGAAGCATTTGACAAGCACTAAGTGATGGTCAGATTAAGTGACTTCTGAAGTCACAAAAGCTCTAAAGTGACTACTTGGTTGACTATATTTGGGAAATGATTACTTTCATGTTATTGAACCCTGGTTGCTATTGGTAGCATTACCCTGCATATAGAATTACCCATCACATGTAGGGCATAAAAGGTTTCCTTTGTTAATAAGAAAAGGTATATCTGATGGTACCCATTCCTGGGGCTCTCCACCATTAGTGTACTTCTTGAGTACGACCTCAAGTGCCAGCCCCTGTGCTTTACCTCTTCCTCTAGCCTAAGGAACCTCTGCCCAAGAGGACTAAATAACCAGACTGATGTCCTTACAAGAGCAGCACAGACTAACAGTTGTGTTCACATAAATATGGATATGTAGGTTCCAATAATATGTTGCAGTGGGTGGGGAGCCATATGATTCCCTTAACTAAGGATGATACAACCACTTTTGCCCAACAATGTTCTTCATATTAAGTCAAAGCATCTGCCTTTGAGGCATGAGTTTGGTATGGTTCCACCCACTGACAAATTGTATAGGCCTCCTTCCTCTATCTAAAGGTAAGAGATTGACCTTTACTGCAGTCAAGGTCCATTTAAGATGTGGATATACGGGGCCAGTTAATTCCATTTTTGCTTTAGTCACTATCATGACCTTTACAGAATATTGCTTTCTTTCTCATTGGTACCCTCTGATCTGTTCTACTACAAAATAAAAGGTCTAGGGTTGAAACGGTTTTCATCATATTTGTTAGGTTATCCATTTTCCTTAAAATTCTCAGGGAACTGATATCATAGAACTTCCCAGTTTTAGAGATATCTTGAGAAACTTTTAGTAGTTAAAGTTCCCCTAGAAAATTGTCTCAATTTTAACATCATGGGAGGGGAAGTAATGGAAGTTCAGGGATGCTCCTGGAGCTCTTGCAGGTCTTGTTACCATAGCTGGTCATCCTTCATGCTCCTCAGCTCAGTATTACTCCTGCTCCATATTGCTTTATACATCTGGTGGTGCGATCTCTAAAATGATTAGCAGACTGACAATGTTGTTAGGAATTTTTCCTGCGCTCCAAGTCCTTATAATAAACCTCTTAAAGGTTCTAATTCATTGATTGCAGTCAAGTATTTTATATCCTTTAAAATTTTTGCATTATGTGCTTTAATTATTCCATTATTAAAGTAGTTATAATGAAATTTATGTTTCAGTACAGCATGTTGCATTTACAAAAGGAAAAAAACAGTAAAACCTGCTAGAAAAATCTAAATATGAGCTTCACCCACAATATTTGCTATTGACACCACTTGGACTTCTTAGAACACCTTTTATTTTGCTGCTCAGCAAATGTACTGTTTTCTTATTGGTTTTGTAGATTTTTTCCTGTGTAATACAAATTGTCAATGCTTTGTATAAGGCACACAAACACATAACTGGCCAATATCAGGAGAGGTCATAGGTCTTCTTATGTTCTGGCAATAAATAAACAATGCCTTCTGTCAAGAAAATGTGGTATCAACTTGTATCAGAGAAGCTGGCAAAATGCTTTGTGAGTAATTTATGTGCCAATGGGAAGTTAATTATTTGAGTTAGTAATTATAGAGTTTACATAGTTCGGCTGCTTTTCAGTTTAGTGGGGAAAACTGGCATATCAGTCACCTTTCTCAATGTAACCATTCTTTCATTTATTATATTAACAGTAAACAAGTTTTCTGTTTCACATTAGATTCAATTTTTGTGTTCATTAAGTTGAATTTCTTTGGATCACATATAATTCCAGGTATTTTCCACATTCTCCATCCTTAGCCATTCTCTCCCCTCTAATTTCTTTATTTCTCAAGCCTGTACAATATCATTTCTGATGGCTGTTTAACTGTTTTTTTCTCCCTCTTGAACTGTTTTGATTTTATGTAATGTTTTATTCTTTTCGTTCTCACTTTATCTTGTTGATAAAGGACATCAAAACTTCCAATGGTCATTGTTTTTGGAATTCTATTCACAGGTTTCTTTTGTGTCACATTTAACTAGATGATGTGTGTGTTGTTCAAGTACTGTATTATGTACACTAGCTAGATGCTGGTGTAATCTTCCACAAATCTTCATTAGCTTTCTTAAACCATTGCTGCAATGGCAATATTTGACATCTGTTTGTCAGAGTATTACTAGATAGCTCTATCTTTTCTTCCTGTGGTCTTTATTATGTCAATAGCTATAGCACATACTGTTATATGTAGGATATGATATGTCTTTGTTCTATCAAATATTATGAGAGAATATATTTGTTAATGAAGATTATAGCAGAAATCAGGGTTATGTGAATTTTTTGTTTTTAGTCCATTATTTCAGTATAGTTGGTATATTGTAGGGAAGGAAAGGGGAATAAATATGTATATAGCACCTACTATGTGCCAGGTATTGTGCTAAGTGCTTTATAAATATTACTTCTTTACATATTAGCTGAGCTTTTGTCATAAAATTCACAAAGGGCTTTTCAAAATTCCTGTCTAAATATGCTCATTCAAGTCCTTGACATTATTTTAAGTAATCCATTTCATTATTAGGTAGCATTTCTGCAATTTGTGCTAAGTATAGATTTTAATGCCTGCAGATTCTGTAGCTTTTCTCTCTTAAAATGTATTAACTCCTAGATTTCCACTCACATTTCATCAAATATCAGTGAATTTCTTAAGGTTGCCCTCATTGATCTTTAGAATATTGTTATATATTTTAGGATTAAGGATACTACTGATAATAAACACTAAGATGCCCCTGCTGATAACTAAAAAAATTCTGTTTTCAATTTTGTTCTTTGTTTATGTTTTGATTTGGCTAGTTCACAATTTAAAAATTCATATCTTCTGGCTATTTGATGCTCATTTGTATTTGTCCTCCTTACTTGTTAGCACAATTGACCCTGAAAGATTTCTAATAAGTGAGGTATGATACTTCTGATTTGATCTGATTTATTTTTCCTTCTTGGGGTAGCAGAATGTGAAAGAGCAACATACATTCAATTGTCCTTTGGGTCAAGCTGATATTATGATGGTTCTAAGTGGATCAATTTCTTAGATTCACTGAAGCAGTTGTACCACATGAGATAGGATGCTGATCTAATCAAGAGAGTCCAATTAGTCAACTTTTCATTGTTCCTGCCATGCCTTCATAGTTACCAAGGAAGTCCCAGGGTAGGCAGAGTCTCTTCTGTCCCTTACCCTGTTTGGTGTTCCCTTACTTTGCAAATTACCCCTTATGATGTGAACAATGGATTTGACTTCCCAGGTGATATCACCACTCACCACCACCACCATCATCAAATTATTAGTTATAGGCAGGGGCACATATTGTACTTTATCAGTAGTATCCTTAATTCCAAAGTATACAACAATATCCTAAAGATCAATGCAGGGCAAACCTAAGAAATTCCCACTCAAATAAGAGGAGAAAATAACCAAAGTAGTATTACTGTCATTTCTGTGAGATTCATAGAATTTCAGAGCCTGAAGGGGCCTCCTTTTACAAATGAAGAAACTGGGTCTAATCATGTTAAATGCCTTACTCAAGGTCACACAATTAATATATGTTGACTCTTTGACTTCAGTGGTGTGCTTGCAAATGTTTAACAACTGTTAAGAATTTTTGGAGATGGTAAAGCAAAGAAAAGGAGTCATCAGAGAAAAAAACAGTTCAAAAGAAATTCCCTCATGAAGGAAAATTCTTTCATGAGGGGACAATGGCAAAGTCCTTCTGAAAGAATGTACCCGCACACATTTTTAAATTTAATCGCATCATTAATATTTCTGTTGCTTTCTTAAGCCTAGGACCTTGGACAATCAACAGAACAATAAATCAAACACTGAATGGTAGTTTTGCATATTTCTGAAGTGAAAATACTCATATTGAACATTTAACAATCTCCTCTTGAGTCAAAATGGCTTTAGTGTACCTCTGAACTTTAAAGTGAATATACCGAGTCCAAATCCAGTGATCCAATGAGTGATTCCATTAGAAGGTGCAACAGGAGTAACACAATCAATTTTTCAGAGGCAGAGAGTCACATGATTTGCTGGCACAAAAAGCATTGTAGGAAAATGGAACTGTAGAGCCTTTGGTTCCTTAAAGGAACCATTTGTACCCACACCCACCGCAACATCGCATCTCAGCCCCACGTCCAGATTAAGGATGAACCCAGTGCCTGATCTCTGATGCTTTCATGAGGGCCGCAAACTAAAAAGGAATGGATGACCTTCTCAGCTATGAGGTAAACAAGGTGCCTAATCTCCTTGTAGGAAAATTATCAGTGTTTTTATTTAGTTGATGCAGATTGAATTCCTGGCTCATGACTCTGCCTATGTAGATATGTAAAACAAATGAAAACTTCTCATAGTTGGTTTTTTTTAACTCAGTAGGAAACTAGAGAAAACCACAGAAAACATATGCAAGGGGCCAAAAAGTCACCAGGTGCAGACATCATCACTGGTGTGGTAGCCACACTAATAATTCAGGCTATTTAAAAATGCTATTCACAAAGTCTGCCACAGTGTTACTCTAAACATTGAGGCTATTTTAGTAATCTCCTCTTAGATTGAACTTCTGGTTGGAGATTTTAATGTTTATTTATAATTCTCCTGGGAGTACTGTTCTTTACTAAGCAGCTAGACTGTCCTTGCCTGGGCTTTTGTACTAATAAGACTCTTTTCTATTAATTTCAAAGGAGTATCTAACTTCAATTTCTGTTTCCTGGTCATGGCAACTGCTTCTACCTTTTTGGAGGGAGTACCTTCCCTTAAACTTAGGGTGCCTTTGTTTACTAGGGTTAATTATGCAATGTAAGACAGGCAGAATAAAATAAAAAAGCAGTTTTAAAAATACCTTCTAAATAATCCTAAGGGCGCTGTGGTTCATCCCTCCTTTTTGAAAAAGAACAAGGACAACACAATGTCGTGACTTTCCTGTATATTAGATTTAAGTGAATCAGAGTTGCACGAAGTCATTAGCCTCATTCTCTTTTCTGGAGTCACTGGAATCCAGTGGCAAGACAAAAGTCAAATTGACTGACAATAGTCTGGGATGTAGTGAATTACCTTGGCATTTTCAATGTCTGACCAAGCTCTAAGTGCTCTGCAGAGCCTGCTTTAGCCACCTTCAAGGCCATTGGAACAAGTTGTTCTCATCTCTTCATTCTACTGGAAGTGAGGAAAGGACTAATATTTCTGGTGTTTGGACTTGACAAGCCCTTTCCAGGGCTGCTTATCCACCTCTGATGTCAGCCTTTCACTCAACTCTCAAGGGTGGTTCCAAGAAGCTGTAGCATGTACAGTAGCCACAGTCCAGTAAAACCATCTCCGCAAACAGGCTAAAAGAGATTGAGGGTAACTGACAGGCCTCAAACAAACCCATCTGTGAGTTAGAGGGATGTCTACGCCAAGCTTGGTAATACCAAGGTAAATATATAAGTATGGTTAGCATTTCCTTGAAATAAAATTAAGCAATGAGTGCTTACTGAAATATTCTAGCTTTCTTCGAAATTCAGTTCAAATTTACCTTCTACAAATGTCCTTTTATGTGTGCTCATCAATGCCTTCCTTTTGAGATTTTTGAGATTACCTCCTTTTCATACACACACACTCACACACACACACCATATATATATGTGTGTGTGTGTATATATATATATATATCTCCACATACACACACGCATATACACACACATATATATATGGGATATATACATAAATACACACATTGTGTATGTATTTAAATATGTGTATATATGTATATGTACATATGTATGCATACATATACATATACACACATATTCTCTTATATGTACTTAGCTGTTTGCACATTTTCTTCCCCATTAGAATGTCAGTTCTCTGAGGGCAACACCCATTTATTGCCTTTTACTGCATCCTTAGCACTTAGCCCCGAGCTGGGCATATAACAAGCACTTAAAAATGCTTGTCACCTTGTTGACTAACTAGAATTAACAAGCAATATAGAATAAAATCTTTGTCTACAAGAATATTACAATCCAGCTCAGCAAATAGTACATGTACACGTAAAACAGAAAACTACTGCATTAATAAAGCAAAAGCTTTGTATAAAAATCATCTTGATACTTTTCTTTAGCATTTTTTCTTTTTCAATTAATAAGCATTTATTTTCTCCCCGCATTTCTTCCCCACTAGGAAAAAAAGAAAAAAAAGCAACAAAACTTTTGTAATAAATATCTCATTCTATGTCTTGAGTCTATCACCTCTTTGTCAAGAAGTGATTAGCATGTGTCTTCATCAGTCCTCCAGACTGTCCTGGCATTGATAAGAGTTCTTATTCCCTGAAACTTGTTTGTCTTTACAAGATTTTTGTTGTCATGTAAATTGTTCTGGTTCTACTTGTTTAATATTGCATCAATCTGTAGAAGTCTTCCTAGGTTTCCCTGAAACTTCCCTTCCATCATTTCTTGTGGAAGAGCAATATTTCATTACATCCATGTACCATAATTTGTTCAGCCAAGTCTTCTTTGTATCATTTCAAATAAATCTTCCCAGGTTTATCTGAAAAGTGTTTTTCAAAATTTCTTATGATACAGCAGTATTCCATTACATTCATATATCCAATTTTGGCCATTTCTCTTAATTTCTAGTTCTCCCCTACAAAAAGAATTGCTATATTTTTGGGGGGCACATGGATCCTTCTTTGCCTTTAATCTTTTTGGGGGCAACATCCCAATTATTTAACCTAACCAAAATTAATTCCTCCCTCCATGAATCTTTTAACACTGATCTTTTCTGAGTACTTAATTATATTTTTAATATGTGTTGTAGTTTGGTAAACATATAACTTATCGCCAAAAAAGACTACAAACTTGAAGACTGTGGCAGTCATTTTTCATCAAACCTAGCAAAGTGTCTCACATACTTGGATTTAATTGAAACAACATGAGAGGGTGCTATTTCCTTTCTTAAGTATTTTTCTTTGATGGTAGAGATTCCAGACAAAGGGAAACTCAGAGCCACATTCTCAGGTGAGTCTAAATAATTGTATTCTGGGACTAGTTTTCATCACAGGTCAATGTTCTATATTTACTCATCATTTCAGAGAAGATTCCAATTGCTTCCAGTCACATGTAGAATAAAATAGTGAGATTTTTCCATTTCTCCAGGATCTCTATCAGGAATACAAGAAATAGGCAATCAGCCATTATGGGAAAGACACAAAGTCAAACCAATTGCCAACTGAAGAAGGACTCCAATATGTTGTAGTACGTGAGTGCTTTCTGATACCAGGTCTTAATAAAAATCCCAGCTATGGAATCACATAGGGTCCCCTTTTTCAGAAAGCTTTCCAGAAATCTGCTCACATTTTCTCTTATCTAGCTGTAAAGTATATCCATCTGTTTTTCTAGGCTACCTACCTTTTTCAGTTCATTACTGCTGAAGTGATGAAAAGAGGGAACATTACAAACTAGGAAATCAAATGTTAATTCTTGAAAGGTCAAGGTAAACATTTATCTCCTTTGCAGTGGTATGTTTCCACCTTTTCTTTCCACCTTGCCTTCCTGATAACCCTCATCTCAATCAATCAATCAACCACTCAGCCAGTCAACTAGTATTTATTAAGTGCTTACTGTATGCCAATACTAAGAGTAAAAAAGAAAGACATGGGCACCTGCTCCCAAAGGGTCAGTTTAATGAGGTAAACAACATGTGAATAACTGTGCATAAATAAAATATATACAAGATAAATTAGAGATCATTTGAGAAGGAAATATTTATTAAGTTCCTGTAGTCCTATATACATGTACTAGATTCTGAAGTTACATACACAAAAAATGAGATATTCCCTGTTCTCAAGGAGTTTACATGAATCCTATATTATCATTGATTTTAATTGTCAGACTTGAATTTAAATATTTCATACTGTATAATTATTAATAATAGTAGCCAACATTTAACTAGTACTTCAAAGTTATGAAATGCTTTACATTTTTATGTAATTTAATTGTAATTGTAATCTCAAATGTCTGTTATTATTACCATTTCAAAGATGAGGAAACTGAAACAATGAGATTAAGGGAGTCTCCTAGAGTCACACAATTAGAAAGTTCCAAATTCAGTATGTGAATTCCAGGTATTTCTAACTCTAAGTTTTATGCTCTAGCCATTGTTACCAAAATTAACTGGATAGACCTTATATTTCTTTTCTTTACCTCTCATGTTTGGAAAAAAAAGGCTATAGAAGTTGATAATATTTTAATACTCATAGTATTTACTCTTCCAAATAGCTCCAAAGGAATACATTCACAATCTTTTTTCACCGGTAGCTTCCTTTATATTATGTGACTATTCCAGAACTTTTTTATAGTCTGCAGTGTGTTCTCTATGACTCTTATCTTTATAATTCTCCAAGCTTTCTTTTTTTCCCCAAACATTGTGTGTTACATATCTCTCAGGTAGCAGGGATTAGTGAATTGTACTGCTTAGTTCAAAGGATCTTATATAAAAACCAGCTTCCTCAGCATTCAACTCTGTGGTATTCCTGTCATTTTGTCTGTCTGGTTGCAAGCTTTGGGTGAAGTCAGTAAAACAATTATGTAAATAATTCTTTAAATATACTATCAGTATATCTCAGATGAAATTCAATAAAGTAGTTGGGTTTTTTTTCCGATATTCTTCTTTCATTTCGTATTTTTTTTTTAAATTCTGTAGTTACAGTTAAGGCTGAGAAAAAGGAACTGTCATTATAGAATCTAATTCAAGAAAATCACAACTAAGAACATTATCTTCTTTCTCTTCCAGGGATGTCTCTTTAAGAATTTATTTCCTGAGGAGTCATATTTCAAAATTAATAGTAAGCCATCAGTTGTTGTATATCAAAACCTGTGATTTTATCAGCATATAGAACTCCCACTGTGGGAATTCTCTTCACCAATGCAGATTGGCAACTCCCCTGTAAATTTACCTCCTTAATTCCCTGATGCAATAAGAGTTTAAATGATTTCTTCATGGTTTCAAAGCTAGTGTCAAAGAAAAAAAATTATACTTTACTCTGTATTATAGGCACATGAATTCCAGGATCATCTTTCAAAACTTTAATATTATTCAAAATGCAAGCATTTCTAACTCATAGAGAGGTGTACAAATTGGCAGAACTCCCTCATACCCTTGGACATATCTTTAACACAAAACATTTTGAACTAACATTTATAGGAACCTGCAACATGGACAATGCCATGAAATGAAAGATAAAACAGTTTGGGGTTAATATTTTATTTTGTTTAATAGAAGAATAGTCATTTGATTTGGGAGGAGAACCTCTTGGGAAATTATTCTCTTAAAACCACTCATCCTTCTGTGATCACTTGCTACAAGAGTGTTTCCCAAGTGGGAGCAGCTGACCTAAAATGATTAACAGAACCTTCACTCTTTGATTAATACCTACCTAATCCCTTCAGGAAGTGAGAAAATAGGATACTGTTCTTGGGTAGGTCCCTTGAATCTCTTTAGAGGGTAGGGGAAGACATTCATCTTAATAAATATGAGGAATTTTCCACTCAAATTTTGGTTCCAAGGGTGTGCTAACACCAGCTCTAACCTGATTGTTAAATTTTCAGTGTGAACATTTATGGCTCTGAAATTGGCAAATGCTACAAATCATGGATTGAACTACTGTATTATTGATTGCCTAACTTAAGAAGGTGATGGAGAAAACGTTAAGAATGCAACTTAAACTTTAAAATGTCACGAGTACACATTCCCTTTTTCCCCACAGAATGCAGGTTGTTAAACACCAATTGCTTGAGCCCTTAAGGGAAGACATTAACCATAACGAGACTCAAGGCATTTTTAATCCTAAATTTGGTTACTACCTTTAATCTATTTTCTGGAGCATTAGCTTTTATCCCTGACCTTTTGTATACTTTCCTAAGAGAATAGGATTAGACCTGAGAGAAACTATTTTAGTGGAGGACCTTGGTTCTTAAGAAATTTAAGTAAGTACTACTGATAAAGTTTCCTTCTTTCAGGTATGTCCAGAAAGAACTTTACACTGGAGACATATTTATTTATGTCTTAATATTTTCATTTGAATTAATAGAAGAGGTGTTTTTTAAAATATGCTTCTAACTTTTAGAAGCAGGATGTGATAGCAGGCCATTTTGAGACCCTAATCAGTCCTCTATTCCATATTTATGTGACGCTACCTCTTTGGCCATTAGTATTTGAGGGTAAATATTTGTAAAACTTTCGCTCTAAATCAATATTCACTCTTTAATATACTATGGATTCTCAATCGTGTTAAAAAGGGATTTTTAAAAAAAAATTAAAGATCTTTGTTCCAACATAGCATGTCTGCTGTCTAAAATATAGGAAATAAACCAAAGAATCAAGAGTGACTTTCAAAATAAACATTTGAAATTGTATACCTTTAAATGTACATCTGTCTTTAGTAAGGTCACCTCAGGAAGTTGCAGATATTCCAGTTATCACTTGAAATAGTCATTACTTGAAACAAGATGAATTCAATAGCCCCTAAAGTCCCTTCCAGTTTTGAATACATGATCTTATTTTTGGAATTCCACTTTTAGAATTGCCCTAAGAGTTTCATGTCTTTTAAAATTAAAATAACATAACTTATTTCAATAATTCACTGCTAATTGTCAGATTTGTATATAATCTTCCATAGTGACTACTTTGAAGGGAACAACGGTCATTTGACAATAAAAGTTCCGGTTCCATCATTATCAAAAGTCCTAATACATATGTAATTATACCTTGTTATATTTTGTGTCTTTTAAGTTGTAATTGTTGCATTACTCTCTCTCAAAACTTCACCCTCAGTCTTTCTCGTTTTATTTTGCTTCTTTTCTCACATATAAAATTTCACAACTAATATAATTTACTGATAGGATTCAAGGTTCCCTGCATCCTAAATCATTAATGAATATGTTAAGACCTAAGAACTGGCATCGATCTCTGTGGTAGTTTTCAAGGTTTGCTTAAGTCAATACATCTTCCTTATGACTGATCATTACCCAGTTTCCAATTGGGTGGGCTGTTTCCTTACCCTCTGAGACCACTACCCCTTATCCTGAGGCCAATTTGAATTGATCGGCCAGGGGGTAGAATCCTGAAGCTGAAGAGCCCAAGACTTTTGGGAGATTTCATTTTTTAGCACTGAATCTGTTACTGCTCCCTGTGATCTTGAGTAGGGCATATGCTTACTTAAGTGATGCTACTATAATTAAAAGCATATTGGAATCATCTCTTTTTAGAATTACTCCACTAGTGAGTATTTCAATTGGCTCATTTCTTTTAAGTGAGATAGTTGAACTCAATGAGTTTTATATTTCTCACCACTTGTGATATTTTATGATCCTACCACAATCACTTATTAAGAGCCTACCATGTGCTAGGTACTGGGCTAAGCTCTGGAGTTGGTTACATACAGAAAGGCAAAAGACAGTCCTTTGCTCTCAAGGAGCTCCTAGTCTAATGTGTAATGTAAACAACAATACACAAGACATATACAAGACAAATTAGATCAATCAAAAGAGAGAAGCCATTAGAATTAAAGAGGATAGGTAAAGGCTTTCTATAGATGGTGGGATTTTATCTGGGACTTGAATGAAGTCAGGAAATTTGGGAGGATTTTGTGTTTGTCCTTCATTGTCAAAGAAGACCATGCCATCAGAGAAATGATGACATGACTTGCCCTTGACTTTGTTTTGAGTGAGGGAGGGCTGTATAAGATCACCAGCCTCACTTCACCTCCAGAGCCATCTGAATACAGTTATCAGATATTCATCAGGATGACTAGAGATGACCCAGGATGCAATGAGAGACTTTGGCTCCTTTAGGCCAGGGTCTTTTCAGGTATTCACTTAGGGTAAGGCAACACCCATTCATTGAATAGGTCTGTTAAAGAAGTAGCCAGGGCATGGCCCATTTAATGAGGTCAAGACAAAGAAAGACATCAGGCTGGAAGAGAAACAGCAACAGTTACCACTGATAATCACTCTAAAGTTAGGGACTTGAATGAAGTCAGGGAATCCAGCAGGCAAAGATGAGAAAAGAGAACATTCCAGTCATGGAGGACAGTCAGTGATAGTGCCTGGAATAAAAAATTATATTGTCTGTTTGATGAACAGCAAGGAGACCAGTGTCACTGCAACATAGTGAATGGCGATGGGATAGGAAGAGAAAGCACTGAAAGACTGGAAAGATGGAAGGGGGCCTAATGATGAAGGTCTTTAAATGTCAGATAGAAGATTTTGCATTTGATCCTGGAAGCGGTAAGGAGTCACTAGAGTTTAATGAATGAGGAGGAAAGGAAGATGGCATGCTCAGACCAGTACTTTAGGAAGATCACTTTGAAAACTTGAGTGTAGCCTGGAATAGAGAGAGATTTGAGGCAGGGAGAACAGGTGATTAAAATAGTCGAGGTGCAAAGTTAGGAAGACTTATCCTAAAGGGGTGGCAGTAGCCATGGAGAGAAAGAGATTCATCAGTCAGATTCTAAACTGCTATGCTCTTTTATTAATGCTTTTGAAATGTTTAAATATCATTTGTTTTCCCTGAATCCAGTCTCTCTTCCACTTTGATTCATTCCCTAAAAGAGATACCCAACTGATGGTTTGACCTTGTCACCCTACTTAAGGCCCTGTAATGTTTTTGTTTTGCTTTGTTTTATCTGTCTATTTATGTATCTATTGTTGTCTCTAGAACAAAATACAGACCCTTCTAGTTTTTAACATCCTGCAAAATCTGGTTCCATTTTTCTTTTTCAGTATTATATCTTTTAATTCATTACACACTTATACCCCTACTTGTATTTCTTGTACACAATATTCCATCTCCTGTACCCGGTCCTGGAATGCACTCTCTAGTGACTTGTGTTTTTAACTACTTCCCCCCAATAGGTTGTGACTTCCTTAAAGGCAGGAACTATTTCATTTATGTCTTTGTACCTGTCTGACATTATAGTAGGCACTTTATGAATGCTTGTTAATTGAATGAATGAATGAGGTCTCTTTTACTCACAAATTTCACAATTTGATCTATACGTTGTTAGCTTTGTCCAATTATTTTGGAAGCAATATGATCTAATAGTAATAACCTCCAAATTTAAGAAAAAGATGCCTACATGGATTTGTGTGACCTTGAAGAAATTTCTCTTTCCTTTAATGTTAATAGATATGAAAAGTTATACACTGTCATCTTACAGTATTTTAAAAGAAATAACTTGAAGCAAAAATATGGTGGGAAAAAAGTAATGTAGTTTCAAGATAGCAGATCCGATTCTCCCCTGAGCTTCAGTTATGTGTCCTCCCAGGTCATTTTGGAATGCTGGCAAAAGAAAATCAAATAATTTCTTTGATTCAGATGAGGAAGAAAGGTAAGGCTCCAAGTTAAGTATATTTTAATTTGTTTCCATTGGAGTATACTACCAAGTAGAATAAGTAAAATCTAGTGGAAAGAATGCTGGGATTAGAAGTTCTGGGTTCAGATTCTTACTTAGCTACTTTCTTGACTTAGAAAGACAATCACTCTATTGGAGGGTCTCTTTTTTCTCCTCTAAACTGATGGAGATTAACTAGGTAATCTCTAAGATTCTTTCCATCTCTGAGTCTTCAGATCATTAAAATAATTTTCTAATGATTATGAAATAAAGCATTTCATGTACTTGAGACAGACAGAATTTCTACCACTTCATGAGAAATGGTTCTATCCTCATTATGTGTCCCTTTACACCTTTATTAGTTAGGCAACCATTTGTGAGTAAGATCCTGGCACAAAGTAGATGCTTAATAGATACTTATTCACTGATTGATAAATCAACAAGATTTGGTTTGCCTATTACCACTCAGGCAGTAATCAGCTGGGTTGGGTTCTAGGGAAAATAGATACGAAGATGACTGGATAATGGGATTGGGCCTGGATTAATACAAACAGAACTTAAATTCTAGAAGAAGTGGATCTGCAGGTCCAGAGCTCAGATCCAATATGGATTGTGCTGTCCAGGTTTGGGGTGGGATGGGGGAGGAAGTCAGTAGCAACAGAGAGACGGTGAATTCAAATCTAGACAAATGACTGGATGAGATATGAAAACTGAAGCAAGACTATATATCCTCAGTATTTTCTCTGAAAAGAATTAATAGGTGCTGGACATGGCCAAACAACATCAGAAAAAGTGAAAATGATTATACAAGAGTCAGGACATGATTTATTTCTGATTTGAAATAGTTTTTTGAATCAGTTGTCCAGAATGCAATCAGATTTATCAGTTTATTAGGGCAAACACCAAAAGAAATATGGAGCTCACTAGAAGAAAGACTAAAATAAAGAAAAATATATGGCATGTAACTGAAACAGCTGAGTCTTGACCTATTTAAAATAATCGTTAGTAATGAAAACTGGGAAATGCACAGATAATAATGTCAAGCTAAAATATAATCAGTAGAAACCAATCACCACAACAGGGAGACCAAAGGATCCTTAGGTAACATATATTTGCCTTACTTGCCAACTGAAGATATTTGGCAGCCAAAGAAACAGCAGTTTTGAATATAAATTCATTTTGTAAAATTTTATGGAGAAGGATAATGCAAGGTTATGAACAACATTGCTTCCTAAAGCATAGAGAAGCAGTGGAGGGTAAAATCCCTTTAAAGTCATTCAGTCAACAGACATTTATTTAGCATTTACTATGTTCCAGGTACTTTACTAAGTATTTGATGAGAGATTCAAATAAGCCAAATTTTCTCAAGGACATTAAAAAGTGAAAATGGAAAGAGGACAGCAAACAGAATTATTAAAAAATAAAAAAGGTTTCTTTTTATATAATAAATTTTTTGTTTGTTTAAAGGTTTCTTTTTTATAACAAACTTTTCCACCAAGAACAGGAAAGGCATCAAATGTAGATAATCACATCCTAGGCTCCCGTGTGTTTAGAGAAAAGGTAAGAATAATATCAAAGAGACCAACATTCTAAAAAAAACAACCGTGTTAGACCACTTGTACATAGATGAAAACCATCCTGAAGGAACTACAATTCTGAGATCATTGAGGAGTTACTAGGTAGGAGAAGATACTAAAGAAATGAAGAAAATTCAATAAAGAATCATGTGCTAACTTCTGGGGATGCAAAAAAGACAAAAACAGTCCCCAAATTCAAGTAGTTTACATTCTAGTTGGTTGGTATATACAAATACATATATAGTAGATGGAAAGCAGCCCCCGAAGGGATGGATCTCATAGTTGAGACGAGGTAGCAAGTATTAGCAAGAGTTTTCCATAAAAGGCAGGATTTTAGTTAAAAAGAGGTCAAGAGGTAGAGATGAGGAGAGTCAGAATTCCATACATGGAGGACAGACAGCAAAAGTGCCTGGAGTCAAGAGATGGAGTGTTTTGTGCAAGGAACAGTAAGGAGCCTAGTGCTACTAGATCACAAAATGTAACTAGAGAAGAGGAAGGTGTCAAAAAGTTGAAAAGGCTTCCAGATTTTAAATGCCAAATAGAAGATTTTCTATTTGATCCTAGAGATAAGAAGGAGCCACTGGAGTTTATCATGTAGGGAAGTAAGATGGCTAGATCTGTGCAGTTTAAGATCAACTTGATAACTAAGTGGAGGACACACTAATGTGGGGAGAGACCTGTGTAACAGCAAGCACCCTGTCATTCCCAGGATGACTCACTAGCACAGGCTCTTTGATCTGCTTTTCTTAAAAAAAAGCAACTTTTGAGGGGTCAACAATCTTCTTTAACCACATATACCAACAGAGAGAACTTAAGCAGAGAAATAAGACCAACAGATAGGGCTTCTAACTGTCTGACTATAAGCAATCCATACCTTACAACTCTCTGACCATTTATACATACATATACATATAGAGAGTCACACTATGACTCTCTGATCTAACTCTCTGACCATTTATACATACGTAGTTACCAAAGGCAAAGGAACCAACATCTGGTTTTCAAAGCCGAGGGTTCTTTAAGAGCTACCCAGAGTCTCATCTGGCACATGAATCTTTTTCCAAATAGTGATCCCCAAAACAAAACTTCACCTCAGAATATATACTTTTCAGAGCCAGAAGGCATTACAACCCTCAAGCTTCAGTGCCTAATTAACAAAAGATGTGATAGTCTTCAAGTAAACAAACTTCCACTAAGCAAGTTTCCCTTAATGAACTCCAGGTGAGGCCTATTATAGGCAAGGAAGATCTTTAACTGCCATTAGCATAAATCCCATTAACTTTACAACCTGAGGCAGAACAAAAGTCTATTGCTATAGTCTAAATGAGGTGGCAGTGGTATAACAGGATATATATATATATATATATATATATATATATATATATATATATATATATATATATATATATATATAAGATGTTAAGAAGGTAAAATCAGTTTAAGTTGGCCACATACTGGATATAGGAATGATGATAGAGAGTAAGGAGTCAATTATAACTTCTAGGTTGGGACATTCAGTGGATGGGATGATGGTGGTACCATTCAAAGTAATGAAGATGTTCTGCAGAGGGGGTAATCTGTGAAAAAAAATAATGAATTCCCAGAATGCAGATTGAAATATTTTTTAAAGTTTTGTTTTGTTTTGTTTCAGACATGACCAAGATTGGAAATTGCTTTTTTTCATTATATGTGTTTATAATGGGGATTTTGTTTTTCTTGTTCTCTCAATGAAGGAGGTGAGTGAGAGAGAGAAAAAAAGTACAGATCTGAAGATAAAATGAAATGGATTTTTTTTCTAAAAATGAACTATAATGAGTTCAACTTTGGACATACTATTTAAAATGTCTATGGGATATCCAGTTTGTAGTGTGCAATAGGCAGTTGGACATTTGAGTCGAGGTTAGGAAAGAGATGACGTTTGAACAAACAGATCTGAAAATCACTGGAATAGACAGGATATGTGAATTCCTGGGAACTAATGAGATCACAAAGTGAAATAATATGGTTTAAGAACAGAATGGGGCCTAAGAGAGCGCCTTGTGGGACACCCATCATTAATGAACATGACTAGGAGGAAGATCCAGAAAAGAAAATAGGGAAGGAGCTGTTAGAAAAACAAGAAAAGGACCAGGATAGAGTTAAGTAGTGCAATGAAAACTTGGAGAAAAGAGAGAGTATCGAGGAGTAGAGGGCGATTGACAGAGTCAAAAATTATAGAAAAATAAAGAAGGATGAGGACTGAGGAAAGGCCATTCAATTTTGCAGTTAAGATACTATTGTTGCTGTTGTGTTCGTCCTTCGTTTTCAAAGAAGACCATGACTTCAGAGAAATGATAACATGACTTGCACTTGTCTTTGTTTTGACTGAAGCAGGGCTGTTCAAGGACATCAGCCTCACTTTCTCCTCCTGAGCCATCTGAATCCAATGACCAGATATTCATTTAAGATATTATTGAACTTTGGAGAAAATAGTTTTAGATGCATGATGAACTCAGAAACCAGACTAAAAGTTAAGAAGAGAATGAGAGGAAAGGAAGTGGAAGCATCTCAAGAAGTTTGGCCAAAATAGAAAAGAAGAATGGGAATACAACTAGTGGGGATTATGAGTCAAGTGGAGTGTTTTGGGAGATTTTTGTTTTTTCAGAAGAGTGATGTAGGCATATTTGTAGGCAATACGAATGGAAATAGTAAATAGGGAGATAATGTAGATAAATGAGAGTAGGAGTAATAGGGTGATATACTGGAGAACTTGAGATGAAATGAGATAATTTCTGCACATAAAGGAATTAGTTTTGGCAAGAAAGGTCATCTCTTCAAGAGAAAGAGGGATGAAGGAGGAGACAGTGGAAGAAGATGTCTGGATGATGTGATATGATAATGAAGGAACAGAAGAGTTCTCAGTGAATGACCTCAAAGTTTACAGTGATATATGAGGCAAGGATTTCAGATGAGAGGAGAATGGAGGAGGGGTTTGTGGGCAACTTGAGAAGAGATGAAAATGTTTAGAAAAGTCGCTGTGGTGAGTGCCATGATGAAGTAATTTGGAAATTCTAAAATGATTACCTTGCCATAGTGAAGTCTCAGTTGAGATTATGTAACATAAAATTTTAGTAAACTTAGTCAATTTCGTTTCTTGATTTCCTTTAGTTTCATTCAGCAACAAGTGAGTAGGAAGAAAGGTAGTGGATGGTGGGAGTAATTCAAGATTAAGATTGGCAAGGTCAGATTGGTAATAGAATAAGAGGGATGATACTGAAGAGAAGACAGTGTAGAGTTTACTTGATTCATTCAGAAGTCAACATAGAGAAGCAAGAGAGTTTAGCTAGTGTAAGGGTAATGACTTGGTAAATAACTGAGGTGGTGAGTAATTGGAGGTCATAGCTGAGAATAAAGAATAAATTTACCATTTTAATATAGAGGGAGAGGTGGAATGGCAACAGACTCTGATAAGATAAAGGAATTTCAGAGTTCATTTCAGATGCATTTGTAGGTGATAGCAACATCAAGGATAAGTTGATATGTAAGTCTCCTTTTATGAGAGGAGGAAAGAAAGTCAGGTACTGAACTCCTTAAGGAAGGGTGTCTGGGGGAGTTATATTCTGGTACTAGTGGAATTTTAATTGCATAATAAATACAGACTGAGTGAATGTCAAAGGAGAAGTTACTGAATGATGATGGTAGAGGGACTGTCTTGAAGTAGAAATTGGGAGCAAGATGTATTTTAACTCTTCCAACTTGATTAAATCATGGTGGGGGGGATGTGAAGGAGGAACAGTGAACGTGCAATCACTGACAGAAAGCGTGACCTAAAAGTCCATGCCAGGAAAAAGGAGACAGATCTCATTGAGAGTCAGAAGATGGAAGTAGAAAAGGAAAAGATTTAAGATGAAAGCAAGTTTATTACTTATGGACCAGGTATTCCAGTGAGCACAGAAGAAGGTGTGTGTAGCCTTATTCTGGTATGTTGAGGGGGGAAGGTTGGAATGATGGAAATGTGAATAAGGGATCACATGGAGAATGAGGTTTGAATGATGGCAGCTGGGGTCTCAAGATCACTGGGATGGAGAGGAGTCAACTTCCAGAATCTTAAAATTGCTATTTTATAATGCCAAAATATTTTAAGCACACAATAAAAAGGGTAATTTTCACAAAAGAGAAAGAATGTGACCATCAGCACATTTTCTTTTATACATTTCTTCTGTTATTTTTTAATATCAAATTAAACTTTAGAAGTTTGCTTAAGCATATAGTCCAAGTATTGGGGCTAAGATTTGTAGAGAGTACTAGACTCTCCATACTAGTATACTTTGGGTTGGTATAGGTGAGACCTAGGTGGGAGAAATAATACCAGGAACCAAGCAGTCCATGAAATAGGGGACATTAGGGAAAAATTGAAACAATGGGGTATCTTTAGGAGAGTTGAGGTCTATAAAAGAGATTGAGCTAGAGTCATGAAAATGTTGCTAGGAATAATGTTGCCTGAAGTTAATCTAAAAACCATGATCAGGTCAAGTCCAATAAGATAAAAGAAGAAAGAACAATTAAAACCATTTAAAGCTCTCTGTCATACTGTTAACTGTTCCTCCTATACCTGTGTTTTCTCCGAGGAATAACACTTAAACACTTCAAAGGTGCGTTTGATGGGATGGAATATGACACCAACTCATTATTTAAACTACGTAGCAGATATTTTGGTCCTTCAGAGTTTTACATGAATTTTCAGAATGTGTTTAATATTAATCACATCTTTTAACTAGTCTTTTTGTATGCATGACTTGCATTTACTAAGTGTTTCATTTTCTTCTATTAATATTTTAATCAGATATTTATATCAGGTATTTCACATGAAGATCAGTTGAAAAAAGAGAGGGTTTACCCTAGAGAAGAAGAAATTCAGAGAGAACAAGATGGTTCTCTTTAAATACAGTGAAGGAATTTGAAATCATGTCTCAAGAAGACCATCTGCAGCAATTGGAGACACTCATTTACCCTTAAGAAGAGAAGACTGGGGACAGGACATAATATTCAAATATCTGAAGATCAGTCATATGAAAGAGTCATTGTTCTGTTTGTCCCTGGATGACAGACATAAGAGCTATAGTAGAAATTACAGAGAACAGCAATTAGGTTTAATTAAAAACAAAAGAGACAGCATGGCGTATTAGAAAGAACAATGGCCCCACATCCAAAGGACCTGGTTCAAAACTCACTATAGATTCTTACTGTGTGAGCTTGGGCAAATCACTTGACTTGGGCCTCAGTTGTATCATTTGTCAAATGAGGCAGTTGAACTGAATTACTTGTGAGGGCTCTTCCAGTTCTAAATATATGAGTATATGATCAGTTTCCTGACGATCAGAGATTTCACAAAATTAGACAACAAAGTGGTACAGTAGACAGAGCCCTGAACCTGGAATCTGGAAGAGTGTAAATCCTACCTCCGTCACTTAATAACTTAATAATGTGACTCTGGGAAAATCTTTAACCTTGGTTTTCTTTAGTTTCCTCATCTCTCAAAAGAGAGAAATAATAGTATCTACTTTTAGTGTTGTTGCAAGAATATAATGAGATGAAGTTTTAAAATGCTTTGCAAACCCAAATAAATGCTGGCTACTATCATGAACTTAAATAGGCTGCCTTTGAAGGAGGGTTGAATCGCCCAGTATGGGAGATGTTCAAGAATAAAGTCAGAATTTGTCAGAGATGTTGTGGAAAGGTTTCATTTATCAGGCAAATAGTTGTCCAAGATGACCTCTCTGGCTCTGTGACTCATTATCCTTCTGTCATTCATTCTTCATTTTTGTTAAAGTTCGGTATTTTTAAAATGCCCTTATGTATTTTGTCATTTAGGAAACCATTTTCATATAAAATGTTTCTTTTTTTTTTTTTCAATGCAAGATCTATTTTTCATTTATTTATTTATTTATCCATCCATCCATTCATTCATTCATTTATTTATTTATTTAGCTTTTTACGTTCATTTTCACAAAATTTTGGGTTCCAAATTTTCTCCCCTTTTATCCCCTCCCCCCACCCCAATACCCCAAGCAATCTAATTTTCCCTATCTCCAATCTGCCCTCTCTTCTGTCATCCCTCCCTTATCTTGTCTCCATTTTCTCTTTTCTCCTGTAGGGCCAGATGACTTTCTATTCCTCATTGACTCTATGTCTTCTTTCCTAGTAGCAACAACAATACTAAACAGTTGTTCCTAAAACTTTGAGTTCCAAATTCTCCCCATTCCTCCCTCCCCACCCATTCCCTTTGGGAAGGCAGGCAATTCAATATAGGCCATTTCTGTGTAGTTTTGCAAATGACTTCCCTGATAGTCATGTTGTGTAAGACTTACTGAATTACCCCTCCATCCTAACCTGCCCCTCATTGTTTCTCTTCTGTCTTTTGATCCTGTCCCTCCCCACGTGTTGACTTCAAATTGCTCCTTCCTCCCTTTTCCCTAACTTCCATCATCCCCCCCCCTTGCTTATCTAATTCTCCCCCACATTCCTATACTGTAAGATAGGTTTTCATACCAAAATGAGTGTGCATTTTATTCCTTCCTTTAGTCAAATGTGATAAGGGTAAACTTCTTGTTTTTTTTTGTTTTTTGTTTTTTTTCTCAGCTCTCCTCTTTTTCCCTCCACTAAAAAGTCTCCTACTTGCCTCTTAAATGACATATAATTACCCCATTCCATTTCACCCTCTTTCCTCCCACTACATTTCTCTTTCACCGTTTACCTTAATTTCTTTTAAATTAAACTAAATTAAATTAAACCATCCTATTCAATTCCATCTGTGCTCTCTGTCTCTGTATGTGTGTGCATGTGTGTATGTGTGTGTGTGTGTATGCATGTACGTGTGTGTATGGATCCATCAACTACCCAGATACTGAAAAGTTTTAAGAGTTACAAATATTGTCTTTCCATGTAGGAATGTAAACAGTTCACTTCTGGTAAGTCCCTTAAGACTTCTCTTTGCTGTTTATTTTTTCATGCTTCTTCTCATTCTTGTGTTTGAAAGTCAAATTTTCTTTTCAGCTCTGGTCTTTTCATCAAGAATGATTGAAAGTCCTCTGTTTCATTGAAAGACCATATTTTCCCCTGAAGTATTATACTCAGTTTAGCTGGGTAGGTGATTCTTGGTTTGAGTCCTAGTTCCTTTGACTTCTGGAATATCCTATTCCACACCCTTCGATGCCTTAATGTAGAAGCTGCTAGATCTTCAGTTATCCTGATTTTATTTGCACAATACTGGAATTGTTTCTTTCTAGCTGCTTGTAAGATTTTCTCCTTGTCCTGGGAGTTCTGGAATTTGGCCACAATGTTCCTAGGAGTTTCTCTTTTTGGATCTCTTTCAGGTGGTGATCGATGGATTCTTTCAATACTTATTTTGCCCTCTGGTTGTAGAATCTCAGGGCAGTTTTCCTCGATAATTTCATGGAAGATGATGTCTAGGCTCTTTTTTTGATCATGACTTTCAGGTAGTCCCATAATTTTTAAATTGTCTCTCCTGGATCTATTTTCCAGGTCAGTTGTTTTTCCCATGAGGTATTTCACATCCTCTTCCATTTTTTCATTCTTTTGGTTTTGTTTGGTGATTTCTTGGTTTCTCGTAAAGTCATTAGACTCCATCTGTTCCATTCTAATTTTGAGAGAACTATTATCTTCAGTGAGCTTTTGAACCTCTTTTTCCATTTGGCTCATTCTGCTTTTGAAAGCATTCTTCTCCTCATTGGCTTTTTGAACCTCTTTTGCCAATTGAGTGAGCCTACTTTTCAAGGTGTTATTTTCTTCAGCATTTTTTTGGGTCTCCTTTACCAAGGTATTGACCCGTTTTTCATACTTTTCTTGCATCTCTCTCATTTCTCTTCCCAGTTTTTCCTCCACCTGTCTAACTTGCTTTTCAAAATCCTTTTTGAGCTCTTCCAAGGCCTGAGCCCACCCGACATCCCCCTGGGATGTCTGCGGTACTGAGGTCCCGCCCCCCATGTCTTTCCCTGATGGCAAGAGTATGTCTTCATCCTCATCAGACCCGAAAGTCGGGATCATTTGCATCTGTTCGAAAAAACTCTCTATAGTCTTATTTTTTTTCCCTTTTCTAGGCATTTTCCCAGCCAGTTACTTGACTTCTGAGATTCCTGTCCACCCCTGCCTAGATCCGCCCAGCTAGTGCTTGGGCTCTGAGATTCAAATGGGCTTTCCATGCCACACTGCTGCTAATCAATGTGAGCTTTAGCTCTGGTGCTGGGGTGAGGGCAGGACTGTCTCCCAGGCTCAGCTCCCTCAGGGGGTTTATGCAGAGACTCTCAGTAATGAAGATTCTGCCTGCTGCTGGGGGAGTCCCTGGCCACCGCCGCAGCTGCTGCCTCTGCCACTTCCTCCTGAGGGGGCCCGAGTCACGGAGGCACCCCGCTCCCTTCTTCCAGCCCAGTCGTCTCTCTCACTGACCTGTAGCTTCTGTGGGCGGAGGGACTTTCCCGGCCGCCAGAGCTTCCGTTCCTGAAGCCTGCTCGGATCAGCTTCTCTGGGGCCGAGGCCAGGACAGCGCTGGGGTGGGGTCCACTTTCAGGAGTGTGACGGACCCTGGGGGCGGCTCTCCAGGGCTCTCTGGGATGGAAATCTCTTCCACTCTGTTTCTGCACACCTTTCAGTGATCCAGAACTTCTGGGGAACTCTTCTTACATTAAATATATGGGCTGTGGGTTCGGAGCTTGTAAACGTGCCTCTTTCTACTCCGCCATCTTGGCTCCGCCCCCCCATATAAAATGTTTCTTGCTTAAAATGTATTCCTTAAAAATTTTTGCTGTTCACAAGCTGATCTTTGGGTAAATATGCTTTGGTGTTTTAAGTTTTAGCCCAAATTGGTAAGAAAAAAAAAACCCAAAACTGGTCATTCACAGATTGTCAGAATTGGAAGAAACTTTAATTGTCCTCAGCTGCAGGGCTTCTTAACCTGTTCTTTGTGAACGTGAATTACTCAGATTTGAACTCACATGGTCTTTTCTCTAGGCCTAGTTTTCTAACTGCTGCATGACTTAGCTGCCCATGATTCTGTAACTCTACATGTTAATAGTAATAAAGTGGCCTACCTTCATGAACATGACTTTTTAAAAAATATTTTGGTAATCATATTTCAATATAAATTCCTTTGTATTGCTACTTATTTATACATGAAAACAATTATAAATTTTGAATCAGATTAAATTTTAAAAATTGATCAAAATTTTATACATTAAAAATATTTTTTGGAAGGCATCCATAGGTTTCACCAGACTGACAAAAGAGTCCACGACACAAAAAAGGTTAAGAACCCCTGATCCAATATAGTTTTCTTACTTTACAGGTAATGAAACTGCAGTCTGGGTAGATCAAATGATAATAACAGCTAGTTTCAATATGATGCTTCAAAATTCGCAAAATTATTTTACATATGTTAACTAATTGGATCTTTATAATAACTTTGTGAGGTAGGTGCTTTTATATTCTCATTATACAGGTAAGGGAACTGAAGCCAAGAGTGACCAAGTGAGTTGCCTTGGGTGACACATTTTAGGCAGTGGTAGAAGCTAGGTCTTCTTGCCTCCCAAGTTCCATGTTCTATCCACAATGCCACTTAGTTGCTTCAAATGACCTCTTTAAACTCACACAGCCAATTAATGGTTGAGTTGACACTTGAACATAAGTCTTATAACTCCTAATCTGATTTTCTTTCCATTACAGCATGTTCAGTGTAATATAAATTTAATCTGAGTCAGAGCCTGGACTCAAATCCTGGTCTTCCTAATCTCAACTGCAAGGCTCTTTCTACTATGCCTTGTTGCCTTTTCATAAGTTGTATGATTAAGAAAAAAATGTGTATAACTAAGAAAAAAATACCCCACGCTTCTTGTCCATGGATGTTAAGACAGTCAGTTATAGCCCTCACACATGAAACTTTGGCAGCTTAATAGGAATTCTCTTTCTTTTATTCTGAAAGTGTCACCTCTGTGGTCACTTCCAAGTCATGATGAGGCATCAGAATACCCTGTTAGTGTTCTAATTAAAATGCAAACACAGCTAGGAGGCTTTTACCATAGTGTACTCAGATTTTGATCCATGAGATTGTGAGAAACAGTATGAATATGGCAAAAAGAGCTGACATACACACACAATAGTATATAAAATATATATGTAAATGTATATATATGTGTTTATGTACACATACCTACACAGAAAGAGAGAGAGAGAGAGAGAGAGAGAGAGAAGTGCTGACTATAGCAACAAAGGATATGCTTTGCTTTTAATTTATGCCATGCATTACTTTAAGGATGCAAATAATTCTTATTAATGAAGTAAACTTCTAAAATCCAGTTATTTCCAACTGCATAGTAAACACACCTAATACCAAATTACTATTATGTAAATATTGAATGTAAATCTGAATATTAAGTACTATTTTTACATAATAGCTTTTAAGAATCTTTCCAATAACTACCTTTAACTGGAAATTATTGAGAATTTTATTTTAACAATTAAATCAAGCTTGCTTTAAGTATAGTATTATATTTACTGTTTGGCCCTGGGCAAGTAATTTAATCTCTCTGGGCCTCAGTTTCTTCATCTATAAAATGAAAAGATTAGACTCTACAATTTCTAAGGTCCCTTCTAACTCAAAATCTATGATTTTATGGAGGAGATAGGACCATAAGCATTTGTATTGCACTTACTATGTGCAAGTCACTATACTAAGTGTTTTACTACTACTATTTAATTTGATTCTAACAACCTTGTGAGATAAGTGCTATTATTGTCCTGCATTTTATGGTTGAGGAAATGGATGCAGAGATTTTTTTTTTTAATTTGTCTAAGTAACTTGTCCACTATCACACAGCTAGTAAGTGTCTGAGGCCAAATTTGAACTCTGCTCTTCCTGACTAATCCTAGGGCTCTACTTGATTCTAACCCTAAAAATGCACTCTACTGCACCACTGAGCTGCCTATAATTTTATGATTCTACATATTTATGGCAGTAGATAATGCTGTCCTCCAGTTCTGTAACTCACTCTCTTAAATGTAACACAGATATGTTGAATAAAATGTTCTATATGGATGGCTTCACTGGAGATGGCACATAATTTTCTATGTCCCATCTGACAACCTACAGCAATGACCACTTGTCAATCAGGTAGTACAGAATAGTAAGTAAGGCCAAAAGTTTAAAAATGCAGTCAAGAACAAAAAATAAATTGTATAAGTCATGGCCAGTTTTGAACATGATAATTCTCTGAGTGCAAATGTTTGGGGGAATCCTAACAATATACTAATCATTTATTTTGGCTTTCTCCATTTACAGAAACTTTCAGACCTGTTGTATAGAGCCAATCCAGGTAAATAGTCTTCATTTTGATAGTAACAAAAGACCGAGTGTTGGACCTAGAGTCAGGAAGATCCAAGTTCAAATCTGGCCTCAGGCACTTATTAGCTTTCTGCCCTAGTCAAGTCATTTAACCATCATTCTCAGTTTCTTCATTTGTAAAATAGAGATGATGTTGGAACTTACTTTCTAGAGTTGTTTTAACTATTGAAAACTGAGATCATATTGAAAAAGTGCTTTACTAATCTTAACGTGCTACAGCAATGCTAGTTATCATTAATATTATTATTACACTTTGCTAAAGTGCCTGACCTTATTCTTAGTACTGTTTGTTTTCTTTTTGTCATTTGTATATCAGGAAGACTAAGATAATTTTTAGTTTATCTCATATTTAAAAAATTAACATTTTGATTTGTGCAACCTCCAAAATCTGTGTAGTAGAAATAATAAATTAAAATTTTGGGGGCTCATTTTCATTCTAATAGGTTTACCACCTTGAGGATGTCTAGTTAGCCAAGTAACCTCAAAAATTCCTGCTTACAATCTCTGAAATGGTTGCCCTTGAGAAAACAAAACAGAAACAAAAGGGGCTATGTTGGTGCAGGTGCATTTATGTTTGCTTCTGATCTTGATTTTACTTAAGAAAACCACCAAGTTCCTAGAAAAGTAAAATGCAATTGAAAAGTGTCCAGGGTGAAGATCTCACAGACTTAATTACTTAATAATGAAAGATAGTTAAAGAGAAAAGAGCTAGCAACAGATATTTGCTTGTTTCTAGGAACTAGTAATGACATGGGACAATTTTTGAAGATTCCAGGAGAAAAAACAAACATGTTGGAATGGACATGGATTGTACTTGTGGGAATCAGTAAGAGGTAACAGGTAGAGAAGTCATTGTTACCTAAACAAATCACATCTTTTCTCTGAGTCTGAGTTTCCTGGACTTGGAGACCTTGACTTGGAGTCAGGATGCTTGAGTTCAAATCCCACCTCAGATACCATGCACCAAGTCTACCTCCTGAAGTCTCATTTTAGGTCTGGAATTCACACTCTGATCCCATTATTGCCTTATTATATGGCTTCCCTCAGAATCTCAATTTAAAGAGGGTACCTAGCCCTTTCATGTCTCATTCCTCTCCTAGCTGCACTCAGGACTTCCTCTACTATGCTTCTGTACTAAGTGTGTGTGTTCATCCTTTGTTGCTGAAGAAGGCCATGCCCTCAGAGAAATAATGACATGACTCGCACTTGACTTCCTTTTGAGTGAGGGAGTGCAGGTCACCAGCTTCACTTCTTCTCCAGAACAATCTGAGTTCAGTGACCAGATATTCATCAGGATGACTGGAGATGACCCAGAATGAGGCAATTGGGGTAAACTTGCCCAAGGTCAGACAGCTAGTGAGTGTCAAGTGTCTGAGGTGAGATTTGAACTCAGGTCCTCCTGACTCCTGCACTGGTGCTCTATCCACTGCATCACCTAGCTCCCCTTCTGTACTAAGTGCTTTCCTTACAATCACCTTTTGCAGTCTTTCCCCATTAGAATTCCACTTTGTTGTCAAAAATTTCCTTTCTACTAATATTTATATACCCAGCATTTAACACTGTATTTGGCACATAGTTAGTACTTAATCAGTGCTAGTGGACTGACTGCTGAATGATCCAAACCTTCATTTAACCTCTATTTTTCCCAGTTTGTTCATCTATAAAATGGTGACAGTAATAGCACCTAGATCCAGGGGTTATTAGAAGGGTAAAATTAGATCAGATTTGTCAAATGCTTTGTGAATTTTAAAGCACCATATAAATGCTTCCTATTATTATTATTAAAACAAGGTGTTTGGACTAGATATATGAAGACATTTTCAGGGCTGAACCAAGATGGTAGAGTAGAAGCAAGGACCTCCTAGAGCTTTCATCCCAAACCTCTCAAAATACCTGTAAAAAACCATTCTAAACAAATTTTAGAGCAGCAGAAGCCACAAAATGACAGACTGAAACAGATTTTCAATCAAGAAAATATAGAAGGCTGACAGGAAGGGTTTATTACACCAGGCACAGAGTGGTGCACAGCAGAGCATGTGCTACACCAGCACAGACAGGACTAGAGCAGGCCTCAGGGCACTGAATCACTAGAAGCTGTAGTGTTTTTTGGACTTCTTAGTCCACAAATGCCAAAGACAGCTTCAAAGGTCAGTGAGAAAGCTCTGCCACCTGAGTGAGAGAGGAATGTAGTCTAGTCCCAGCCTCAGTCCCAGGAGCAGCTGCCTTTGGAGCTCTCAACCTACAGAGAGTGGGGGAATTGAGCAGCTGATATGGGTCACAGTTCTGGGGTGAGGAGGAGTGCTGCTGTGGCAGCTGTGGAGCAGGAATCCTACTTGCATTTCCAGAACAGAAAAGAATGGTTGTCATCGTTCAAAGACCAGAGTGCACGCCAGAAGAGGAGTAAACATCTGTCCTTTGATTATACCACTTTGGAGAAACTGAGAATTTATAGATCCTTAGATATATATCTAAAAACAGCTGCACAAAACCCTTGAAACTTGAAGAAGTACACCCTTTACTTAACAAAGAACTCAAAGTCAAGTAAGAGAAAATGACCAAAAAAGGGAAAAAAATAAGACTATAGAAGGTTACTTCCTTGGTGAAAAGGTATTTTCTTACAATGAGGAAGATCAAATCATACAACTAGAGGAAGACAGCAAGGTCAAGGCTCCTATATCCAAAAGCTCCAAGGAAAAATATGAAATAATCTCAGGCCATGGAAGAGCTCAAAAAGGATTTTGAAAATCAAGTAAGAGAAGTAGAGGAAAAACTGGGAAGAACAATGAGAGTGATGTAAGAAAATCATGAAAAAAGGAGTCAACAACTTGCTAAAGAAGACTCCTAAAATGCTAAAGAAAATAACATCTTTAAAAATAGACTAAACCAAATGGCAAAAGAGGTCCAAAAAGCCAATGAGGAGAATGCCTTAAAAAGCAGAATGGGACAAATGAAAAATGAGGTCCAAAAGCTTACTTAAGAAAATAATTTCTTCAAAATTAGAATGGAGCAAATGGAAGTTAATGACTCTATGAGAAACAAAGAAATTATAAAATAAAATGAAAAGAATGAAAAAATAGAAGACAATATGAAATATCTTATTGGAAAAACAGCTGATCTGGAAAATAGATACGGGAGAGATAACTTAAAAATTATTGGTGTACCTGAAAACCATGATCAAAACAAAAGGAAACTAGAACATTATCTTTTTGAAGAAATTATCAAGGAAAACTGCCCAAATATTCTAGAACTAGAGAGTAAAATGGAAATGGAAAGAATCCACCCCAAAAGGAAAACTCCTAGGAATATTATAGCCAAATTTCAGAGTTCCCAAGTCAAGGAGAAAATATTACAACCAGCCAGAAAGAAGCAATTCAAGTTTTGTGGAAACATAATCAGGACAGCACAGAATTCAGCAACTTCTACATTAAGGGATCAGAAGGTTTGGAATATGATATTCCAGAGGTCAAAGGAGATACTATTAAAACCAAGAATCACTTACCTGGCAAAATTGAGCATAATACTTCAGGGGAAAATAATGAAATAAAGGACTTTCAAGCATTTTTTTTTGTTGAAAAGACCAAACCTTAGTAGAAAAATTTGACTTCAAATACATTCAAATATTCTCTTTCAAGAGAAACATGAAAAGGTAAACAGGAAATAGAAGTCATAAGGGACTCATTAAAGTTGAACTATTTATATTCCTACATGGAAAGATGATATTTGTAACTCATGAGACCTTTCTCAGTATTAGGGTAGTTAGAAGGAATATATGTATGTGTGTATGTATATGTATATGTATACACACATACATATATTCCTTCTAACTACCCTAATACTGAGAATAATACATGTATGTGTGTATATACATACATATACACACATACATATATATGCATATACATATATGTGTGTATATATGTAGGTTTATATGTGTGTGCTTATGTTTATATGTGTGTGAATATGTATATTATATATGTATAGGTATATACACATGCATGTATATGTATATGTATGTATGTATACATACACATGTATATATGGTATACATGTATACATGTATATACATATATGTGTATATATGTATATGTAATATATATCATATACACATAGAGGGCCCAGGGTGAGCTGAATATGAAGAGAGGATATATAAAAAATATTAAGTATTGAGAGGAATATACTAAGAGAAAGAGAAAGGGGGAGATAGAATGTAGCAAATTATCTAAAATAAAAGAGGGAAGAAAGAGCTTTTGCCATGGAGAGGAAGAGGGTGAAGAGGTGAAAGGGAATAAGTGAGCCTTACTCTCATCAGATTTGGCTTAAGGAGGGAATAACACACATTCAATTGGGAATAGAAATCTATCTTACCTTGCAGGAAGGCAGGGAGGAAGGGGATAGGAGAGGGAGGATTTTAGAAGGGACAGTAGATTGGGGGAATCAGAAGCAAACACTATTGTGGGGGGACCGGTCAAGGGAGAGAATGGAATAAATGAAGGGCAGGACAGGATAG
This sequence comes from Bettongia penicillata ogilbyi, assembly GCA_023548195.1. NCBI lineage: Eukaryota > Metazoa > Chordata > Mammalia > Diprotodontia > Potoroidae > Bettongia > Bettongia penicillata. Next base: position 4,149,779 of record JAJHZJ010000052.1, on the reverse strand, counting down.
AGAGAAATGTGGTTAGTCTTTTGCAACATGACTGTTATGGAAGTGTTTTGCATGACTACACCCATATGACCTATATCAAATTGCTTGCTTTCCCAGTGAGGGTGGGTGCTGAGGAAGGAAGGGAGGGAATATGGAACTCCAAGCTTTAATAATGAATGTTGCAAATTGTTTTTGCATTCACCTGGGAGATAGGTTGTACAGACAATGGGATAGAGAAATCTGTCTTGTCCTACAGGAAATTAGAGGGGAAGGGGATGGGGAGGGTTATGGAAAGGAGGGCAGATTGGGGAAAGTGGTGGTGAGGGGAGAGGAATGATGGGGAGAATATTTGGAATTCAGAATCTTGTGGAAGTGAATGTTGACAACAGAAAATAAATTATATGTAAAAAAATAATAAAGACACTTTCAGTCCTACCATTCACATTTAGTTCATCAACAAGAATTTATTAAATACTTATTATATGCCAAGCACCATGCTAAGTGCTGGAAATATAAAAACAAAAGTGAAAAAGGCCCTACCCTCAAGGTATTTACATTCTAATGAGAGGGGAGACAAGTCCATATATAATGAGTAAATAATACATAATCTACATAAAACTCATACATATATACACACATGGATGTATGCATAAATATCTATATTTGTAGTATATATGTGTATATGTAAATACACACACATATACATATATATATATACATGTATATATTAAAGTATGTGTGTGTGCATGTGTGTAACCTATTAGAGTCCCTTGGCCCTAAATTAATAAAAAAAAATAACCTTACTTTGTTAGAGATAGCAAATCCTCAATATGAAGCAAGGGCTTTCAGAATCTGTGAGATTCATTGAATGAAATTACAAGAAAAAGATAGGAAGATAAGTAAAAATATTCTGTATTCAATTACTTTCATTAGATGATTTCTGAATTCTTTTATCTTGTAACAATTTTGTTTGATGAAATGTTATCGTAATATATGATGAAATTCAAGATATGAGAAAATACAGATCAATTGCTTTAAAAGATAGTTCTATGCTTACTGATGAGAGACAGTGTAAAGTGTTTGTCTATTTTAGAGGAGATAAGGAATAATTTAATATTGAGAGCACTCTAAATGATCTCAAAATGCTGACCATAATTTTTACTCAGTAAAGTATTTAATTGCTGGCATCATTCCTAGGTCTATATGTAGATTCTGATACATTACAATTTTATCCTGAGCTATTATTGGTTTAAAAGAAATTATAGCCAAGATTTAGTGTCTTTTTTATATGCATCTTGTTGAATAGCATTATCTGGAACCCTTGCCTTGTACTATTGAAAAGAAATTTTGGAATTTCTAACACAAACTCCATATTTGAATGGTTTTTGTCAGTTATTTAAACTACAAGCTTAAAAGCATATCATTTTCACCAAAATATATTCTTTCTATCTGATGAAAAATGGCTAGGTAACCCTAAATACATCAAAAATTTATATACACATGTTTATACATGTATATAAAACATTTATATGTATTTATAAAACATGTTTGGGTATACATGTATATTTTATATACATACACATACATATATACAAACAGAGTCTATGTAACAGTATGGAATACTGAACAAATCTATATTTACATGTGGTTTCTATGATGTCACATGCACATATATTTGCATATATTATATTTATGTTATATTATTCTTTTGGCTGTATTAGTTATATTCCTAATATTTAATAGAAAATGATACATTTCCAGACCCAGTTAGCATAAAAATGAGTCATCAGAAGTCCACTATAAATTATTGCTTTCTGAATCTTGTCTTTCAACAGCAAGCAACTGTTTTCTCCATTCCAATATGGAATGGAGCTGCAGATTCTCATACCATCTTCTGTACAAGCAGAAATATGGTAGAGAAAATGAGTTCCTAGGACTGAATCAACTAAGATGTGTTCTACATGCCAGTTTTAAAGTAATATCATTTTTACTCATATATATTCTTGCTACTTGATGAGTGTGTAGGTGAACCTAAGTACACCAAAATCTTAAACAAACACACATTTTATTATATAATTTCTTTGAATAACCTGCTCTTAGAACTCCTAATCTTTCCCTACCTTGACTCGAGAGACTTAGGTGCCTCTTTTATATATTTGGCCAGTACAATGGATATAGCCCTAGGCCTGGAGCTAGGAGACTTGAATTCAAATCTGGCCTCAGGCATTTACTGCCTCTGTGACCCTGGGCAAGTCATTCAACCTCTGCCTGCTTCAATTTCCCCAAGTGCTAAATGGGAATAAGAATGTTATCTCCTGTGAAGCATTCTTGTAAGGCTCAAAGGAGATGTTTGTGAAGCATTTAGCATGATGCCTGGCACATAATAATATTCACTTAATAAATATTCACTTAATAAATACTTATTTCCTTCCTATGGTAACACAGTGGTTCCTTGCTCTCTGCCTTTATCCCCTGGTGCTTAACTCTTTATCTCATTTCAGACAATTCCACAGTTAATATTCTTAGCTAACAATAACTTTGTCAGGTCAGTCCTGATACTACCTGTATTCTTGTGTGTTCGGTCACAGGAAACACTGTGATTTTAGCTGGAAACAAAGGTAGGTTAGAACATCACCAAATTCTGAATCATGATTAAAAAAAAAAAGATTCAGATGTCATTGTTTAAATCAAATCTGGCTAATTAAATGGCCAGTTAAATGGAAATGCTACTTAGTTCATGACAATTGTAGACACATGTCAGTACTGAAAGGCAGGGCTGTTTGTACAGATGATATACCTTTCTGAATGACCCCTCGTTTGGAATATACAGACATATAAATTCACATTATACTTGATGTAAATTCACATTGTGTAAATTCTGCTTTATGTAAAGAATTCTGAAAGAAATCCAAATGAGGCTTCTGGATGAAGTATAGATTCAACTGCTACCTGCAAAAATTTCAGAAGCAAAGAAAACTTTAGAACTCAGGCTTGTACCAAAACAATTCACATCCAAACGGTTGGCAGAAGCATCTCATGATCCGAAATTCTTTCCTTGTATTGAAAATAAATATCTAAATACTTCAAATTTTTTAAAAGTTCAAAGGCTAATTGAGGATACTATTGCTTTCTATAATCAAAGATACAAGGGATATAAAGAGAGTCACTGTCCAAATATCTCTTGATAACTTCATTAAAACAAAAAAAAAAGTTGTTCACCCAACCACCAGTAATAAAGGCTAGGTGGAGTAAATGGGGAAGGGGTAATATCCTGCCCACTTATCTTAAATTTATTGTACAGTACTGTGGATACTTTATCATTAACTTTACCTTTCATTTCATAATTCTGTTTACTGTCATAGTAGAGTATTTAGTATGTTCATTTTAGTATATACTATGACTTGCATAAAGGTACTGATTTGTTATAGAGGATAAGTAGATGGTAGAGGAAATTCATATTACATAAAAATGCCTTTACATAGAGGTCTGCAGAACAGTCCACTTATGTAAAATAAGAACTGTCTGTATTCTGTCTTTCCCGACCCCTCCCTTACAGAGTCCCAGAAGACATGACTTCGCTTCGTAACCTTCTGCTCCACTCCTACCCAGGGATATTTTTTGTTGTTATTCAGTGGTGTCTGACCCTTTGTGACCCCATTAGGCATTTTCTTAGTAAAGATACTGGAACGGTTTGTAATTTTTTTTCTCCAGCCTATTTTACAGATGAGGAAATTGAGGTAAATGGGGTTAAGTTACTTGCTTGGGATCACATAACTATTAAAAGTCTGAGGTCAGATTTGAAGCAGGTGTTCCTGACTCCAGGCCACTTACCTGCTTCCCTACCCAGGGCTAGATTAGCTTTAACCAAAAATCGATGGACTTACCTTCAGTTAACTGCCTTTGAGGAGAAGGAGAACGTTCTGAAATTCACTGACTTTTATTCTTTTAGCCTCACCATTCTCAGGTAAATACATACACACATCTAAAAAAGTTATGAGTCTCATAATTTTAATTTAAAATTGATACAGTTTTAAAGTTCCATTAATCATTGTACCAGCAATGATGAACAAACTTAAGGAACAGATTAACCATGCAGTAAATGTCTACTGTGTAAAGGCAGAAGGTTGGGGTTGAAAATTTAAACCCTTGACCACCTTTCCCCAGATGACTGGTGGAGTCCATACCCCTCCTAGGGTTTGAATAGGCAAAGATCTAGATCAGGGAGATAATTCAAGCTGTCTCCAAGCCTTTTCTAAAAGTCCATAGTCCACCATGGCACTACTGCCAACGATACTTTCCCTCTACCTTTGAATTCACCACTACCCATATTATTTTCCCCTCCCGATCTTTCTTTTCCTCTCAAAATGGGCTGATACAAGATTGGACTACATTTCTCAGAAATCCATGCAAGAGAGCTTTCATATCTTCAAGAATCTCTCTCTTCTATAGTTTATCAGATAAACAATTCCCAGGAATTAAAAAAAAACAACTTTTTCCAAATTTATTTGTGAATGAATAAATTGGACAAGATTAAAGCATGTGATGGGTCCACATGGCCAAAATTTGTTTATGAAGACACTTGTGAAGTATTGACCTGGAAATAATCATTTTTCTACTCATACATTATTGGTGGCACCTCTAGAAAATTATTTTTAAAATTATCGTTCATAAATTAGCTGATCATAAATTCACATGCTATAAAATCAGACCTCAAAATATCTTTGAAGATTCAACAGAATCAGTTCAAGAAAATTATCACAGACTAAACCTCTCTCGACAACTAATCCAAAATATTATCCCAACCACATAAAATATATATAATCTCTAAGTTATGTGGAGTATAAATATTTAAAAACATATTGACCTAGTGGAAAAAATTAAAGCTATATGTGAACAGAATGAAGTATATATATTTATATATCATGCCAGTCATCCTCTATTATACTAGAGTTGCCCCAGGTAAAATACAGAGTATGAACTCATATACCAATATTTCAATTCAATTATTTTAAAAAGTAGTTATTATATATATGTGCAATAATTGTTAGATCATTAAATATAAAAGATTAGTATTAGGATAGAAACTTTCCACAAGAAAATGTTGTATTTAAATTTCATTTTTAAAATGAGGATGAGAAAATAATAATAGCAGTAACAGTAACATCATCATCATTATTACAATTGACAATGATCATTATATGTAAATATACATGTATATACAGTACAATTAATAATAATTAATGACAATACATAAGTGGATAAGTTAGTATTATCTCCATCGCATAGAAAAGGGAACATAGTTGGAAGAAGTTTTTGACAAACTCCACAGTAAACAAAGGATTTGTGCTGAGTAAGACATTTCTTGGGGGCGGGGTGTAGATAGTCAAGTCAAATAATTCTGTTGGGAAAAAAGATTACCTTTGGAGTTTGAATTATTTCGATTTGTGCATCGTTGTAACTATATCAAGGTTGCCAAATTTTTCTGCACCTTTGATTGAGTAGACATTGCCTCTTCCATCTCCCCGTTATCTTTACCCATCACATATATGGGTACATATTATGTATGAGCATGGTGGATTTGGATTAATTTAGGGACTGAATAGAAAACATCGTTAATTCATTTAAATGAAAGTATTCTTATACATTACAGAATTGGGAAAATTCCAAGGATATGAACAAATTGATATGTATTTGTTCAAGGAAATTATGCTTGGTTCATTTATTTTGATGATTGTCATTTAGTTTTAATTATTCATAGTGGTATTTCATAATATACCAGCAAGCGTACTGTACCATACATTGAAAAACTAATGAAGTTTTTGAAATGGGAATGCTAACTTCAGCTCTTCTAAATCTACCGAGAAGTGAGCAAAGATACAGATTTCTTGTGAGAAATATCAAATTTCAGGATTAGCAAAGTTATAATTAACAAGGTCTTACTGAAAATAAATAAGCTGTAAAAGGACTTTCCGTATCTAACTGAGAAATGATTCTTTTGGTTGACAGAAAATATCCCATTATCTTTCTTCACAGGCATCAGGGGAATTCTTTGAGCTCTGTTTCTAAGAAAATTACTTTGTACTACTTTCCTTGCAGCTCTCTTCCATCTCCACCCTCCCACAGCAATCTCAGTAGAAGTCCCCCAAAGGAATATTAACAATCTTGCATTATTTTTTTTTTTGAATCTTGATGAAAATAATATGAGCAGTAAAAAAATACTAGGAAGTAATTTTGGTATCTTTCATACTTATCATTCCAAATACACTCTTAGAACCTGACATTAATGATAATAAAATCATTCTTCTGACTTTCTATCCCCACCCCCTAAAAATCATTTTCCATATTAAACTCAACTACCTTTGATTATGCAGGAGGCTAGTCAGTATTGTTACTAATGTGTTTAAAGTAGCAATTAATTTAACACTTACAGCAAGTCCCTAGAGAGAATACAATCCGTTGTATTTATATATAATACAATGAAAAGAGAAACAGTTTCCTTAGTTTGCCTGTCAAGAAGTAGTCTCTATCAACCACTTTTCTAACATTCAGGGAATGGATTTCACAGTAGTGGGGCTCTGTGTTAGTAGACAGCAGCCCAAAGTTCTCATCCCTGAGGAGATCTATATGATCAACTGATGTAATTGGTCCAATTGCTACTATCAATATTTGTTGCTAAAACGAAAGGTTTTTTCCAGATGAATTAGAATGCCAGATCAATACTGAAAGCAGAACTTTCTGTCCTCCTACTCCATCCTTTATAAAATCTGACTTGTTAAAAGAAAGTCTCAAAGACAAGGTCGCATTCTTTAACTTGGTACATCAAAGAAAGTTAGGGACAAGGACAATACCAGAAAGGAGCAAGAGTATTAGAGAAACTCACTGATCCCCCTCCTCCATTATACTGTGTCCTAACTGGGCACTTCCAGACTAGGGCAGCCTATCAACCTCTTCATAATGGAGCTGGGAATAAGGCCCTCAGAATGATCCTTCAAAGGAGTAGTGTGTTGTCAGAGAAGGTAATTTTGTATTTTACCCATCTTGACATGAGTAATGACATTTTAGAATTTAAAATGACTTCCTTTTTAGTTCAAGTGGGCTTTCATATCTAGCCTCTATATTTTCCCCTCCTTTATTCCAATTCTTATGCCAGGACAACAGAGAGAAAAAAGAAAATTTACTGTCTCAAACCTCTGAAACCAAACACACACTGGCAAACGAGAAAGGCTTTATCTTCCACCTCCTGAAACACAACAAGCTGCTGCAGAATGAAAATATGCTTTTTGTATTCCCTAAGTTCTTGTGGTAAATGGAATATATCAGAAGCCCACTTGTTCCAGAGAGATAGCTTTCTTATGAACCAGCTGGAACTTCTTATATTGGTTTGCAAAGATGGTTTGAAATAAAGCCTTATATTTGTAACTTGATTTTCTTTCAATAATAGTAGGGGAGTAATGCAACCAGGAATGTTTCCTGAGAGGCTTCTTAAGTTAAGGAACACTATAAGCACTTTTTAAATTTTTATCCTCACTCCCAGATCTTCTGTTCCATGTTTCAAATTGTCTACTGAAGTCCCTCTCCGTCTCTGTCTCTCTCCGTCTCTCTCTCTCTCTCTCTCTCTCTCTCTCTCTCTCTCTCTCTCTCTCTCTCTCTCTCTCTCTCTCTATATATATATATATATATATATATATATATATATATATATATATATATATATATATATATGGTAAGTCACAGATATGGGATTCAAATTCAGACCCCCTGACTATAAAGCCAAGTCCTCATCTGTAGACAGGGAATAACCAAGATGCCCTTGTAGTTTCTGTGAGATTTTGTCTTCTTTTTGGTCATCTCATAACCCACCCTGCCTCTAAGTAGGAAACTATCTATTCAGAACATAGTGAGATGATGAAGTCTTTGATAATCTATTGAAAGGCTGCTCCCACATCTTGTTGATCATCCTTATCAAATTTTGCTTGGCCTATTTCTATGACATCTTAGTTGGTCTACCTGGATCAACTTTCTTTCAGCTGTAGTACATCTTTCACTCAACTGTCAGTGACTGCCCATATCTCACTCCTATTCAAGAAACTCTAGTGGCCCTCTATTATCTCCAGCTTCAAGTGTAAAATTCTTTATTCGACATTCAAAGCCTTTCATAACCTGCTCCTATTACCTTTTCAGTCTTTTTATATTCTACCTCTTCCATGTTCTCTGCCATGCAGTGGCATTGGCCTCCTTGTCTTCCTCACACAAAATATGCCATTTCCCAACTCCAGGAATTGTACTAGCTATCCCTCACATCTAGAATGATCTCCCTCCTCTTCTCTATTTCCCACCTTCTTTAGGGGGCCTTTCCCCATTTTCCTTCTTCTTAGTGCCTTCCCTCTATTTTTCTTGTGTTAACCTATATCTAGTTTATTTGTATACAGGTATTTACATGTCTCCCCACTTAGACTGAACTTGAGAGCAAGAATGATCTTTTGCCTTCCTTTGTTTCCCCAGTATTTAGCACGTGACTGGAACATAGTTGGTCTATAACAAATCTCTGTTGACTTACTGTTGCCTGACTAAATAGCTGCCAAAGTGATTTTCTCCAGGCACAGGTTTGACCATGCCAATCCTCTGCTCAGTAAACTCCAGTGTTTCCTTTTTACCTCTAGGATTAAATACAAACTCCTCCATCTAACATTTAAAGTGCTTCACCACCTGTCTCCAACCTACATTTTTCCATCTGTTAAATGAGGGAATTAAATTAGATGACTCTGAAGTCCTTTCTGACTAGATGTATGATGTGATATTTCCAGGTTTTTTATGCACTATACTCTTGCACATGTTCTTGATTCACACCAAGCTAGCCTTTCTACTCTTCTTCATATACTATATTCTATTCCAAATTTCAGTGCGAAGGTACAGAGATTTGATTTCCCCCATTCTTGGGATGTTGTCCCTCTCACCTCCACCACTTAGAATCCCTTGTTGCTGAGTCATTGTTCAGTTATGTCTGGTAGATTCACGTATTTGTACTTAATTGGGAAAGATGCCAAAGTATTTGCCATTTCCTTCTCCAGCTCATATTGCAGAGTAAGAACCGTGACAAATAGAGTGAAGTGACTTGCCTAGGATCACACAAGCTCATATCTGAGGCTGGATTTGAACTCAAAGATGGGTCTTCTCTATTCACCATATCACCTAGTTCCCCCTTCAAATCCTTAGTTATCCTCAAAGACAAACTCAGACACCACAGTTTTTACATTTTCCCTAATCTCTCAGCTATTAATTCCCCTCAAATTCTAATTACCTTGTATTCATTTTGTATATTCACATACTCCACAGGTATATGTTGTCTCCCCAGGTAGAATGTAAACTTTTGCATAGGAAGAATTTCATCTTCCTTTCATCGTCTTTGTATTTTTAGCACCTAGCAATGACCTTGGCACATCATAGTCTTGTTGAGTGAAGGATTGATTGCCTCTTCCTGTGCAGTCAACTTATTTATGATGGGTTTCATGGAAGCCAAGGTGTTTTGTAGGGAGGAAAGGGGTGCTGCTTAGGCTAGGGGTGGGGAATCTGAGGCCTTGAGGCTACATGTGACCTTCTAGGTCCTCAAGTGGGGCCCCTGACTGAATCCAAACTTCACAGAACAAAGGGAATTAAAGCTTTGGTTGTCATTGAGGATAACATTATGTAGTTTGTAGATGAGTTCAGCTGATCAGTTGTCTAGTCTAGTGCCCTATATCAGGAATTATATCTCCTGGGCACTTCCCTTGACAGACCCTGAATTGCCTGAAATCAGGTGAAAATTATCTGCTGGGAAGGGGCCGCACTTGTGTCCAACAAAGCTACTGGAAAGGAGAATGTCCAGATCTGGCTGGACCTCACTCACTAATATTGCTCCCAGAGGATGCCTGAATTGTACTACAATTTCAAAGCACATAATGACTTGATAGAGTATGTCAAGCAATATGCAATACCAGTCTTGTTATCCCCTAGAAACCATGGAGCACGAATGAGAACATGATCTGCATCAGCTACAAGTCTGGAATTCTGGAGAACTCCAAGAATCAAGCCTTTCATGGCCTTTACACAAAGACCCACAACCCTACAAACACTTCTGATAGAGTTCAGTTCAATAAAAGTGCCTGCAAGCAGGGAACCAATATCAACATGGTCCCACTACATATTATTAGACCTCTTCCTCTACCTGAATAAAATGATGTGGAAACATATAGTCAGCTGAACTAGCACTGAGGAGCTCTTACTTCGTTGAAATGAAGTCCATAGATACTGATGAGATTCAATACGAGTGATCTCCTACCATGCTCAGTGAGAGACTGAGGCTTTCACTATGGCTTGGAAAGTGTGCAAAATCAAATGGCCTGGGTTTGAAATTCTCTGAAATTGTATATAATAGTTCTTGGCACAGTCCTGAAGTCATCCACCACTGTATTGCCAAACTCTAGTAAGGGGGTAAGGGTAAAATCCAGCTGTCAGTATTCAAAGATCAGTTCTACATTCTGGGCTGAGGAGTCTCTTTAGTCATTATACAATGAAGAACTGGTGAGAATGATTGTGCACAGTGCCTATGAGGCCTTGAATAGATAGATATTGACCCTCTGATGCCACTGGCTTTGTTGACATCTACTTCCTCAGGCTAAAGGAATACCAGATGAGATGTCATGATTCCTTTTTTTTTTTTTGCCAAACAACAAAAACAACAAATATTTATTTAGCACCTATTATGTTTATAGTATTCTATTTTTTAAAAAAATTAATTTGCTTTCAATTTTTAACAATCCTTTCATAAGTCTTAAATTTTCTTCCCCTCTCTCCTCTCTCCCTCCCTGAGATGGCATGCCATCTTATATGGCTTCAACCGATACATTCTTATTTTCACATTAGAGATGTTGCATAGAATTAAAAGAATGGGAGAAACCATATCATGACTCCCTTTTAAGCATCTTTGCCTCCTCTTTATGTCTGACATTGATTTTACCTGACTTTTTGCATTTTATTGATTTCTTGAGGGGCAGTTGAAACATTCCAGAGACAGGAGATCTGGGTTTGACAGTGTTTGGAGTGACTCTACTACTAACCAGTTGTATGACACTGGCAAATGATTTAAACTCTCTAAACCTATTATGGTAATAATAATAATATCTGTTCTTCCTAAATCAAAGGATTACTTTTTTAAAGTTCATCAATCAAAAATGCTATGTAAAAATATTATTATTAAGACAAATAGTACACACTCAGTGCCCATTCTTACTAGTGAAGTATCTTCTGTACCCTGTCCCCACAATACACACACACACGCACACACACACACACACACACACACACACACACACACACACACACACACACACACACATACCTTGGCAAAGTAAGGGTGAACAGCTCTTAGATTTCACCTCTGCATGGTGGAACAATATTTCTTGTTGCCTAGGATATAGGATCAAACCAAGTACTCTAAGACCTTACTTTGCCTTTCCTGTGAGTTATCTTTCCATTTAGCTGCAGCCGCTTACTTTATAAGGAGAATGTCAAGTTTGATATGATTTGTTTTCTCTAGTAATACGTTCACTTGTTGGTGCTTGGATATCAGTCATATTTATGGCTCTAACAACTTAAAATTTATAGATACTCTAAAAATTGTGTTATTCTAGCACCCTCAAACTCCCCTTTCTGCCATTGCCACAAACACTAAAGAAGCTGATGAGATCTTCACACACATCTATTGTGTGCTAAAAATTCACACTACAGCTTAAATACATTTTCCTTGTGTCCTTGATTGTCTCATAGCTGCTCAATCACTAATGGAGCTGTCTTCTGAAGAGCAGAGATTGGAGCATTTTAAAATTTGCAGGTAGACATGCATACAATATCTAGTATGCATGTATGAGTGTATTTATGTATATCTCTGTCTCTATGACAATCTGTCTCCCTGTCTTTCTTGCTACCTATCTCTGTGTGATAGGCTTCAGGTTAAAGGAGTTCATCTACTTCACCAGTATTCTGAAGGAAGCAGAATATCCCCATGATAACTAGTGATGATATGCCCTGTTTTTGTTTATTTATTTTATTGCTTACAAAATACAAACACACATAATGTATGTCTCCTATGGATAAAGGGAGGTGTGCTGTCATAGTTTGGCCAGCTCTAACTCCATCAGTTTTCATTTCAATTCAACAAACATTTCTTGAGTACCAACTATATGTGAGGTCCTGTTCTTTGCACAGGATATACAAAGACAAAAGGAAAGATAGTCCCTCTCTGAAGTAACTTCCATTTTTCCCAGGGTTGGGGTGGGGGTAGGATATGTCATTCATATAAATAAATAAGTAGATAGATAGATAAATGAATAAATAAATAGATTGTTGTGTTTTCCTTCATTCTGGAAGAAGATCATGACATCAAGATGAAGACATGGCTTGCAGTTTACTTTGATTTGAGGGAGGACTGTGAAAGTTCACCAACCTTACTTTCTTCTCCTGTGCCATCTGGATTTAGTGGTCTGATATTCGTCAGGACAGCTGGAGGTGGCCCAGGATGCAGTGTAAGACCCTGGTCCTTTTAGGCTTTATAGCATTCTCACTTTGAGTGAGATACACCCATTCAATGAAATATAGATAGATAAATAAATAAGCAAATGGATACATGGATGAATGAATGAAGAATAAACATAAACAAATGAATGAACAAATAAATAAATAGATGAGCAGCTAGATTAACTAATTTATGGGTGAATAAATGAATAAGCAAATAAATGGAAGATACTGTGAGGAAAGTGTGAAAATTAATACCTAGGTGAATCAAGGGTGGATTCCTGTGAGATGTGGTACCTGAGTTGGACCTGGAAGGAAATTAAAGACTCCTAAAGGAGGAGATGAATGGAGAGTGCATTCACAGAAACAATCTATAAGAAGTCTCAGCAGGGAAAAATGGAATAACAAGTTTGGGGAACAATGAATAGACCTGTTAGGAGGTGGGATATAGTACTTATGTAAAGGATTGCTGCAAACTGAGTGTGTGTAATGGTAATTTAAGTGGGAACATCTTTCCCACTCACTAATAGACTCATGTGACCTGCCTGGGTCACATGGAAGTCTGAGTCAAATGGAGCCTGTGGTGGGAGGAACTTGCTGAATGGGTGGAACAGGAAGAGGTAAAGCTAGAGCAGGGTAAGAGGAAGTAAGTCAAAGAGCAGAGCTAGGAAGGATGCAGGTAGCTGGCTAGCATGAGTGTAAGAACTTCTTTGTGATTTTAAGGAAGCATGCTTGTGATTTTTTTAATGGAGTTGGTTTGTGGGAAGTCTAACGGGGGAAGGTGTGAGGTTGGTGTTGTTTTCTGCATTGTTATTAAGTATAGGTTTTTGTTACTATGATGGATTTGGCTTTCTGGTGTCTGAATAAATGTTTTGGCTCTGTCTTCCATGTGGAGAGTGTGTTGTATTTCGTGACCCATAACTGCACTGGGATATTCATGGGCACCGTAGGAGCTGCAAATATAACACTGGCATCACAATGTGGAAAGATAAACTAGAATCAGATGGAAGAAGACTTTAAATGTCAAAGAGGCAACTAGGTGGTAGAGTGGGCAGAATTTAGGGCTTTGAGTGAAGAGAATCTTAGAGTCCTGTCTCAAACATTTAATTACTGTGTGAGTCTGGACAACTCACTAAATCTTTGTGTGCTTCAGTATCCTCATCTATAAAATGGAAATAATATCAGTACCTAACTCACAGGGCTGCAGTGAAAATCAGATAAGTAAACGTATATTCAATACATAATGCAAATCTCAAAATACTATATAAATATTAGCCATTATTGTTATTATGAAATTAGGAACTTAATATTGCATATCTCTTGGAAAATAATAGGGAAACATTAAATGTCCTAGAGCAGTAGAGTTATGTGGTCAGAGTTATAGTACAGTGAGATTATTTTGGCACTTTTGTGGTTGTGAACTGGGGAGGAAAGAAACTGTGAGCAGGTCATAGGTCATAGAATAATACATTTAGAATGAGAAGGCACTATAGGCAACTATTCTCATTTTACAAATGAGGAAACTGAGGCACACAAAGGTTTAGTGACTTGTCCAGCGTCACCCAACTAGGAACTGAACCCAGATCTTCTGCACTGTAAATCCAATGCTCTCTCCATTCCACTTTGCTGCCTTTGGAATGTGTTTATAAAAAGAGCTGCTATGGTAATCTCTGCTTGCATAACATTGCATTTATTCTAACGATTATACATTTGCTCCAGTTACAATTGACATTATATACTGACAATCATGTCACTTGTGATACATTTAATCCATTTTTGGTTTCATTAACAAATTTGCCTTATGCAACTGGGTGTCCAGGGGGTAGGTTGGCACTTAGATATATTGTTATAGTAACCACACAATATATAAAATTGGTTACAGCAACTTCAGTAACAATCAGTATCAGTCCCGGTTGTCTAGTCAGCTTCTTGACATTGCGTGGGTGTGAATGTCTTCAGGTACTGCAGACAGGGTTGAGAGTTTTAGAAGAATTATCTCTAGCCTAACTGGAAAATAATTTTAAGCACATTGGCCGAAACCGAACACTTTCCATCTCTACTCTATGGGCTACAGAACCACTCATTAATTCATTCGTGGAGTTTGGATGTTTAGTTCCATGGGGAAAACTAAAAATTCTGAGTTGGAATCCCCAAGTTCTCACTGACGTCCTTTATCATCTTGAGGAAGTCATTTCATTTTTCTGGGACTGATTCTCTTAAATTAAATTTAAATTGTTAAATTTTCATCTACTAAATGAAAACACTGAACTAATTAAAGTTTGATTTGCCTTCTAGTTCTAAATTTGTGATCCTATAAACTCATCAGTTCTTTGTTTGGATGTTGGTTCACTTTACTAGGGTAAATTTGTCCAGTAGCCCAATCTAATCCAATAAACATTTATTAACACTTATTATGCTGCAGGCACTGTGCTAAGCACTATAGATACAATTAATAAATATATAAAATAAATAAAAAGAAAGACAGTCTTTGTCCTCAAGGAATAAACTAGTGGGAGAAAACAATGCACAAAAGGAAATGGGAAAGCAGACATGGAATGGAGTGGGTAGATGGGAACCAGGCAGCACCTTATTTTATGAAGTTGAACATACCAGACTGCTGCTTGCTTGCTGTTTCTCCTTCGTTCTTGAAGAGGACCATGTGATGCCATGGGAAGTGATGCCATGATATGCAAGTGAATTGGATTTAAATGAGAGAGGGCTTTGCAAAGTCACCAACTTCACTTTCTCCTCCATAGTCATCTGGGTCCAGTGGTCAGATATGGATCAAGATGCCTGGAGATGGTTCAGAATGCAATGGGGTACCCAGGGCAGGGTAGGGGATGAAGAGTTTAGACCAAAAGTCCAGTTTCTGCTTTCTAAAAAGAAAGGCATTGAGAGGAATGTGGTACTGTGTCCTCCAGTCCTCTAATCAGAGGGGAAAGGAGGCTGAGGGAGGGTTAGTCAAACCTTGAGTTAGCTGCCCCATGGTGATGATATTAGAGGTAATGAGCTTAATCTGGGAGGGGCATCATTTTCCATGGAGTTGAAACATGGCAGAGCAGCAGATACCAAGTGGAGTGGAGTGGCTTTGAAACATCATGCACTGTCTTAGCTTTGACTTTTAACTATCTCAACATGCAAAAAATAAGGGAGCCCATTAATTAGTCTGCAACTCTGCCAGTTACTTTGACCACTAGCAACATGATCAGAAAATCATAAAACAGTTTGATTTCAAGAAATCAATATATGAAACTGGAAAATGAAACAATTACATGAAACACTATGGAATATAAAAGATAGGGACTAAACTTATGATCTTGTTGGTATATAGAATTCCCAGGAAAGAAAACTCCTTTCACTACTTTCACTAATACAGGTTATCAGTTTTTCTCCAACTTGGAGGGTTACCAGAGAATTAAGAAGTTAAGTGAGTTACCCAGCATCACACAGCCAGTATGTAGCAAAACTTGATCTATGACTCCTGGCTTTGCTGTCTCTGTATAAACTGCCATGGAAAATGTACAGTAATGATGATGATTCTGTATGTTGGCAGCTTGGATTATATCTCATCCTTCCTTTGTAGTCTTATCTAGCTATGGTGCTTACTTAATCTGTTCATTGTCACATTAAGATCAACCAAGTGGCATGGATAAACTGATCTGATAACAGTCCATATTAACAGAACCTTGAGACAAAATGAGCAGACTGGCTGACCCTTCTTCAGTATTTGCGACTATAGGTGTCTAGTCTGATGACTTCACTAATAGCTACAAAGCTTCTGAGTGATGGGATCCAGAAACAGACTTATCAGAAAGCTAAGAGGACAAGATAATAGCTAAGGGGAGAAAAGCAGTGAGATACCCTAATTTTTCCAGCATTTTCTAAAGGATAATAGTAAAGAGACTCAAAAAGAAGGCATGAATGCTTGCACTGTGATGTGACAACTAGACACAGTTTGCTCTGTTGTTTGGAGGAAAGAAAAATTAAGTGGATTTACCACTCTGTGAATCCAGACAAAGGGATATAGTCCCTAAGCAGGTTAGAAGACAAATGTCCTTTCTTTTTCTCTCCCATTTTATTCCTAATCAGAAAGATGGAAGAGAGAAGCACAAATGATGAGGTTTTGCCGTTCTGTTAAGCTGGTGTTTGCTTATTGCTCATCCTGTGCATAGCTTAAGCCAAGGCATCCATCCCTGAATGAGCTGGGAGAAAGAGAAAATGAAATCAGTCTTTCCTTGTTTGGCCTGGGGGGTGGGGTTGCCAGGCCACATTGAAATGTGAATTCATTTTATAAGACTTCCAAGTACTCTTAAATTAAAGAAGGAGATTATGGCGGCACATGTGTCAGTATGTCTGAGGAGGCCCACCACTTTATTAAAGTTTTGGGAGATGATCAATTGCTTTGTTTTTGCTGCCTTTCTTGGAACTTTACTGTATTTTGGACCTCATGTTTATTAATATCATTCCAGTGGCATGTCTTTGTTTCCCATTTTATATTTCATTTGAAAATGTGCTGGAAATGAATGCAAGACAGAAGGAAGGGGAAGGGATAGAGGAGTAGGGGTCAGGTGGTTTTGGACAGCCACTACTGAATCATGTAGAAAAATCCCTGAGGTACAAGGCTGCCTCCAGGGTCAGTGTATGCCAAATAAACACATGTATTATGTGAATGCTTGTGGCCCATCTGAGTATGCAATAGGAATGAAATGAAAATGTGATTTCCTGTAGGACTCTAGGAAAAAAATGTTATGGCTTATGTAGTAAATTTTAATTTTGTGGTATTGGCAGGCTCTTATGGGAAGCCACAGATGTGAAAAGTGGTTTATCTTCATTTTCTATCTACCTACCTCTGAGCAAAGAACATTCAGGGTTCCACTGCAAGATGTTAGAATTAAGTTTGAGGCAAAAAGTTAAAAATCAAAGTCTGCCAACTTATATCAATAGCTTTTCCCTTGAAGAAGAAAAGTAAAACTGAGGACTTGATTTTCTTATATGAAATTCAGTTTCTTTTGCTAACACTTTAAAATGTTACTGCATTGAATTATGTACAACTTTACATTTTTATAAGTGAGATTAATATTTAATTGATAGTAATATAATCATAATTTCCTTCACAAGATGAATGCATCCATTTTTTCTTTTTTATTTTCTCCAGAAATTTAGGCTAATTGATAATTATGACTATTGACATTTTTGATCTTGATCAGTTACTGAGTCAAAAAAATATAGTAACAAACATAATTTTATATAATAGCAATTGCTTTCCTCTGTTAATTGACTAATTTTTTGCATTAACTTTCAAAAACATTTTTATTTAAAGTTTTGAGTTCCAAATTCTATCCCTTCTTTCCTCCCTACCCTTTCCCCTCTCTAAGATGGTAAGCAATCATTTATAGGTTATACATGTGCAATTATGCATAGCATTGCCATATCAATCATTTTGTACAAGAAAACTGGGACAAAAGAAAATATAGAAAGCAAAAAACAGCATGCTTCAGTCTGTATTCAAAAATATAGTTCTTTCTGCAAGGGTAGATAGTATGCCTCATCATGAGTCCTATGGGATTGTCTTGGATCATCATATTAGTGAGAATAGCTAAGTCATTCACAATCTTTCATCACACAATATCACTGGTACTGTGTGCAACATTCTTCTGGTTCTGTTTACTTCCCCATGCATCAGTTCATGTAAGTCCAGGTTTTTCTAAAATCATCTTTTTTATCGTTTTTCATAGTACAATAATTAATCATTACAATTACATACCATAGCTTATTTAACCATTTCCCAATTGGTGGGCATCCCTTTGATTTTCAATCCTTAACTACCACAAAAAGAACTGCTATAAATATATTTTGTAAAAATGGGTCCTTTTTATTTTGGATGTCTTTGGGATATAGATGTAGAAAGGCTATTGTTGAATCAAAGGGCATGAACCGTTTTATAGCCCTTTGATATAGTTTCAAATGGCTCTCTAGAATGACTGGATAAATTCAAACCCCACATACAGTGAGTTAGTGTCCCAGTTTCCCCAAATCTCCTCCAGCATCGAACATTTTCCACTTCTTGTCATATTAGCTAGTGATATGTGTAAGGTGGTACCTCATAACTGTTTTAATTTGAATTACTCTAATCAATAGTGATTTTTAAGTATTTTTTCATATCACTATAGATAGCTTTGATATCTTTGTCTGAAAACAGCCTGTTCATATCCCTTGGTCACTTATCTGTTAGGCAATTACTTGTATTTTTATAAATTTGCCTCTATACATTTGAAAAATGAAGCCTTTATCAGAGATCCTTGTTGTAAATCCCCCCTCCCTGCTTTCTCCTTTCCTTATAATTTTGGTTGCATTGGTTGTGTTTGTGCAAAAACTTTCAAATTTTATATAATTACAATTCTCTATTTTACATTTTGTAATGCTCTCTATATATTCTTTGGTTCAGAACTCTTCTTTTATCCATAAATCTGATAGATAAACTAGCCTATGTTCTCTTAATTTGCTTATGTATCATCATTTATGTGTAGATCATGTACCCATTTTGACTTTGTCTTGTAGTACAGTGTAAGTCTATATCTAGTTTCTGCTATACTGTTCTCCAATTGTTTCAGCAGTTTTTGTCAAATGATAACATTTTTATTCCAAATGCTTGGATCTTTGGGTTTATCTCATTCTAGATTACTATGTTCATTTACTATAAGGTAATTTGCACCTAATCTATTCCACTGATCTACTACTCTATTTCTTAGCCAGTTCCCAATTGTTTCCATAATTACTACTTTGTAGTACAGTTGATACCTGGTACAGCTAGACCACTTTCCTTCCCATTTTTTTCTATTGATTCCCTTGATATCGTTGAGCTTTCTTTCTTCCAGATGAATGTTCTAGATTAATAAATGCAGCTCTATAGAATAATTTTTTGATAGTTTGATGGGTGTGGCATTGAATACATAGATTAATTTGGGTAAAATTGTCATTTTTGTTAGATTGACTCAGTTTATACATGAGAAATTAATATTTTCTCAATTGCTTAGATCTGACTTTATTTATGTGAAAAGTGTTTTACAGTTGTGTTCATAAAGTTCCTGGATTTGTCTTGGCAGGTAGACTCTCAAATATTTTATAATGGCTAAAGTAACTTTACATGGAATTTCTCTTTCTATCTCTTGCTGTTGGGCTTTTTTAAAGTAATATGTAAAAATGACAATGATTTATGTGGGTTTATTTGATATTCTGTGACTTTGCTAAAGTTGTTTATTATTTCAAGTAGTTTTTTTATGTGATTTCCTAGGATTCTCTAAGTATAACATCATATCATCAGCAAGTGATAGCTTTGTTTCTTTTCCTATTCTCATTCCTTCAATTTCTTTTTTCATCTCTTATTGCTAAAGCTAACATTTCTAGTACAATACTGAATAACAATGGTGATAATGGACATCCTTGTTTCACCCCAAACCTTATTGGAAATGCTTCTACCTTATCCCCACTATGCATAATGCATGCTGATGGTTTTAGACACTACTTATCATTTTAAGGAAGACTCCCTTGATTCCTATGCTCTCCAATGTTTTTAATTGGAATGGGTGTTGTATTTTGTCAAAAGCTTTTCTGCATCTATTGAGACAATTGTATGGTTTCTGGTAGTTTTGCTGTTGATGTGATCTATTATACTGATAGTTTTTCTATTATTAAACCAACCCTGCATTCCTGGTGTAAATCTCCCATGGTAATAGTGTATTACCATTATGATAAATTACTGTAATCTCTTTGCTGATATTTTATTTAAAGTTTATATATTTATTTTTGAATTTTAATATTTAATAATTTATAAAATTTTGGCGTCTGTATTCATTAGGGAAATTAGTCTATAATTTTCTTTCTCTGCTTTGGCTCTTCCCATTTTAATTATAAGTGCCATATTTGGATCATGAAAAGAATTTAATGGGACTCCTCTGCCTATTTTCCCAAATAATTCATATAGTATTGAAATTATTTTTTAATGTTTGCTAGAATGCACTTGTAAATTCACCTGACCATGAAGATTTTTTCTTAGGGAGTTCACTGATGACTTGTACAATTTCTTTTTAGGAAATGAGTTTACTTCATCTTCTGTTAATCTGAGCAATTTATGTCTTTGTAAATATTCATCCATTTCACGAAGATTTTCAAGGTTACAGTTGAGCGAAATAGCTCCTAATTATTGTTTTAATTTCCTCTTCATTAGTGATGAATTCACACTTTTCATTTTTGACACTTGTAATTTGGTTTTCTTCTTTTTTAAAAAAAATCAAATTAACCAAAGACTTATCTATTTATTATTTTTTTAATGAAGCTAGCTCTTAGTCTTTTTCATTACTTCAATAGCTTTCTTAATTTCCATTTTATTAATTTCTCCTTTGGTTTTCAGAATTTCTACTTTGGCATTTAATTGAGCATTTTTAATTTGTTCTTTTTTAGTTGCATGTCTGATTCATTGCTCTTTTCTTTTTCTATTTTATTCATGTAAGCATTTAGAGGTATAAAATTTCCCCTAAGTACCGCTTTGGCTTCATCCCATAAGTTTTGGTATATTTTCTTATCGTTTTCATTTTCTTCTTAATGAAATGAACAATTGTTTCTATGATTTGTTCTTTGATCCATTCATTTTGTTAACATTAGATCATTTAGCTTCCAATTAATTTTTAATTTCCATTGCCCATTATTGAATGCAATTTTTATGGCTTTATGATTTCAGAGGAATGCATTTACTATTTCTGCTTTTCTTCATTTGGTTGTGAGATTTTATGTCCCAATACATGGCCAATTTTTGTGTAGTGCCATATACTGCTAAGAAAATTATATTCCTTTCTATTTCCATTCAGTTTTCCCCAGAGACCTATCATAACTCAACTTTTCCAGAATTATATTCACCTCCTTAACTTCTTACTCATTTATTTTTTATGAGATTTCCCTAATTCTGAGAGGGGAGAGTTGAGGTCCCCCATTAATATAGTTTTATTATCTATTTCAGTCTGTAATGCATTCAACTTCTTCAACATTTTGATTCTATACCATTTGGTACATATATGTTTAGTATTGATATTGCCTATAGTACCCATTAGTAAGATATATTTTCTTTCCATATTTCTTTTAATGAAATCTATTTCTGTTTTTGATTTGTCTAAAATCACGTTTGGTACCACTGCTTTATTTCCTTTAGCTGAAGCATAATAGATTCTGCTCCAGCTCCTTACCTTTACCCTGGCTATATCTCTTCGCTTCAAGTCTGTCTCTTGCAAACAACATTGTAGGATTCTGGCTTTTAATCCATTCTACTATCCACTTCTGTTTAATGGATGAGTTTATTCTATTCACTTTTATAGTTATAATAACTAACTATATTTTTCTCCATGCTCTTTCCCTCTTGTTTATCCTTCCATTTTACCCCTACTTTCCTTCCTCACAAGTGTTTTATTCCTCATCACCCCTTCCCTAATAT
Source organism: Bettongia penicillata ogilbyi (assembly GCA_023548195.1). Taxonomy (NCBI): domain Eukaryota; kingdom Metazoa; phylum Chordata; class Mammalia; order Diprotodontia; family Potoroidae; genus Bettongia; species Bettongia penicillata. The sequence continues at coordinate 4,127,776 of JAJHZJ010000052.1, read as the reverse complement.
ACTCTCTCCCTTTCTCCCAGAAAGATTATAATCAGTTTTGTTGGGTCGGTGACTCTTGGTTTTAATCTTAACTCCTTTGCCTTCTGGAATATCATATTCCAAGCTCTCTGGTTCTTGAATGTGGAAGTTGCCATATCCTTTACACTCCTGACTGTAGTTCCATGACATTTGAAGTGTTTCTTTTTGACTGCCTAAAATACTTTCTCCTTGATCTGTGAGTTCCAGAATTTGGTTATGATATTCCTGAAAATTTTCATTTTAGAAGCTCTTTCAGATGATTATTGGTGGATTCCTTCAATTTCTATTTTTCTCTTTTTGTTTCTAGGATATCAGGATAGTTTTTCTTGATAATTTCTTGAAGGATATTATCCAGACCATTTTTATCATAGCTCTCAGGTAATCCAATAATTCTAATATTATCTCTCCTAGATCTATTTTCCAAGTCAGTTGTTTTACCAATGCGAAATTTTACATTTTCTTCTACTTTTTAAAACTTTTTTGATTTTGTTTATCATACCTTGATCTTTCATAAGCTCTTACTTTTTAGGGAATTATTTTCTTCAGTGAACTTTTTTACTTCCTTTTCCATCTGGCCAATTTTGTCTTTTAGGTATTTATTTTCCTCAGTAAATTTTTGCATATCTTTTCCCATGTTATTGAATCTTATGTCATTATTTTCTTGCATTACTCTCATTTCTTTTCTCAATTTTTCTTCTACTTCTCTAATTTGCTTTTTAAAATCCCTTTTAAGGTCTTCCAGGAATGCTTTTTGGGCCTAAGACAAAATTACAATTTTCTTTGAGTCCTCACATAAAGCCATTTTGATACTATTGTACTCTTCTAAGTTTATGCCTTGATTTTCCCCATCACCATAGTCACTTTCAATAATCAAGTTCTTTTTTTTCTTTTTGCTCAATTTTTAAGTCTTTTTGTGACCTTTTGTTTTTATGTGATAGTTGGACTCTGGTCCTGCACTGTCCCAAGAATTTTGTTGTTTTTTTGTTTGTTTTGTTTGCTTTGTTTTGTTTTGTTTGTGCTGGGACTCAGTGTCTTATTACTGTCTTTCACTGGGCTTCAGGGCTTTTCACTGGAGGGTAGGTTTCCCTTCTGACTTGTGTTGGTGATTGGGGCCTCTCTGTTGACTTCCCCTGGGTGTATGATTTAGCTGCTGGCCTGACTCAGGGATGGGGCCTTTCCACTGTGTTGCTTAACAGCAACAGGATCTGGATGAAGGTTCTTGTTGCTGGTCTGCCCCAGGGGTAAGGGGGGGGGGCCTGTTCCCAGGTTGCTATAGAAACAAGGTCACTCTTCAAACAGGCTCCTGGGTCAAGCATCCTTACTGGCCAGCAATGGGGTCAAGGTCTAGCTGATGACTTGTACTAGGGGTGGGGTCACTGGGGTGGGGTCTTGCTACACTGCACAGACTTCTTGCTTCCCTAGGTGTCTGCTGGTTTGCAAGGGGGTAAGGTCTCACTGGTCGATTACCCAAGGCTTGGAACCTTGCTTCAGGCCCCCTGCTATGAGGATGGCTGCTGCAGCTGCTCTTGGACCCTGTTCCCCTCTCAGCCCAGTGAGAAAGACCTTTCTTATCATGCTGGTAAGCTGTCTCCCTGCTCCTGGATAAATTCTGAGGTATTTTTATAGTTGTTTGGAGGAGAATTTAGGAAGGGGGCTTTAGAGTGTTCCTTCCTCAGTCCACTGTCTTGGCACCAGAGGTCTCTGCATTAACTTTTCATTGTTTGATCCTAATTTAGAATTAATGTTGTTTTTAATGGGATCATTATTAATTAGTTTACCTGTTGTTTCATTTAGTAGACATCATTAAATCCCTATATATGCTGCAAAGGGGAAGTTTTTCACTGCCCACTTAATGGCTCTGTTCTCTTACCTCTCTAAACATTATTCTATTTATCTGGAAGCATTTTGCTTTATCAGCTCTGATTCTAGCTTGACTCTTCATGCTCATAGAGGCAATTTGAAATTATGATCATATATATCCATACCTTTTCATCTAGAAATTCTACTGCTAGATACACATCACAAGAAGGTTATTGACAAAAAGAAAGGACAATACACACCAAAATATTTTTAGCAGCACTTTTTGTAATAGCAAAGAACTAGAAACAAAGTAGATGCCCATCCATTGGGGAATGATTAAATACATTTTGGTAAATGAATGTAACGGAATATTACTCTGCTGTAAAAAAACTGATGTCTGTGATGAATACAGAGAAGCTTGGAAAGATAAGAAATGACACAGAGTGAAAAAAACTGAGGCAAATATACACAATGCAATAATGTAAAAGGAAAGAACAACAAACAGAAAATAAGTGCTGCAAAATTGTAAAGAATAAACTTGATCCCCTAAAAAGAGATATAAGGATGGTGGGGATTAAGGTCCAGATTTGTGGCACAAATTGTCAGATGTTTTTAATATATTCATTGAATTTTCTTATTCATTTTCTTTTTTTCCCCTTTTTAAAATGTATTAGAGGATAGATCTCTATGAAGAGGGAAGGATACCAGAGAAAATGTAGAAAGTCTAAAAATATGACATGTTAAATTTATTTTTAAAATAAGTTACTTGTTTATTGAAATAATAAATATATAAGGACTTTTATTTCCTTTTTTTGAAGGTGGTAGTGAAAATCATGAGAGATATGGGAACATAACTTGAAAGGAATACAGCATCAAGTATTTTCCTAAGAGTAAGGAAAACTCAAGTGTGTTTGTTTTCTTTGAGGAAGGAGGGAGTAGTTAAGGAGAGACTGAAGATGGATAGATAGGATGATAGAGGAACCAGGCCCTTATCAGGTGGGAGGGTTGGAATCAAGAATGCAAGGAGATGGATTAACCTTGACTAGAAGACACCTCTTCGCCAGAAATTAAAACAAAACAGCAGATAGTGGTTGTAGAATAGAAGAAGGGAGCTTTGAGAGCTTCCTACTATTTTCTCAAAAAAGTAGTAAGTGATGTCTTCTACTCAGAGAAGGGGAGATGATGTTGTAAAAAATTTGAGAATGGAAGAGATTCCAGTATGGTGAGTGGGACTAAGTATTCATCAGATAAAAGCAAAGGGTGTTCCCAGCGTTCAGGGAACAGTGGAGATTAGAGAACATAAATTTGTAGCAGACACAGCAAGACTGCGTGACTTTCTCTAGTAGTTTTTTGCAGGAGCCAGCAGAAGTGAAGAAGGCTGAGGGGTAGAGAGGTGAGTTAAGGCTGAGGTCTTAGGACAGACAAGTGGGCAAGAAATTCAAGTGTAGATTGCAGTGTGTTTAACCATAAAGTCAAAGAGGGTTAAGTCAGACAGAGCAACAGTGATAGATTGGGAAGTCAAGGTAAAGTGGAGTTACTGGAAGCCAGGGTAAAGAGAAAGAATAAATTTAGGAAAAGTGTGGCAGCAAGAGAGATGGAAAGGGAAAATATGCTTAATTTCTGTTTTCTCTCAGTTATTGTATATATATATATATATATATACACATGTAAGTATATAATTTATATTATTATTTAATATATATATTTCATATTGTAATATGTTATATGTAACCTGATATTTAAGTAGTATGCATTTTATATATATACATACATGTAAATATTATATATACTTATTCTCCCTCCTATTTGAATGTAAGCTCAACAATGTATATTGTTTACTTTTTTTGGTTTTAATCCCCACTACCTACCACAGTTCTTGGCACATTGCAAGGACTTAATAATTACTTATTTGATTGATTGAGAAATAAGTTACTGTGCTTTCTAGTATTTTCAAATGAAAGGAGAAAGCACCAGAGTTGTGAGCTATCTTGGCCGTGTGAGTTCCTTACCTGTGTGCATTCTTATCACTGCTGTTTGATAAAAACAATAAGCAAGCAATAGAGTCCTCATCATTTTACTCTCAAGACTGAGACCTGAGGAAGACCTTGGCTCGAAAAGGTCAAGGTCTTCCACTGCATCTGGGCCCATCTCTAGTTGTTCTGACCTATGTCTTACCACTGGACTCAGGTGACCTTGGAGGAGAGAGTGGGGCTAATGACTACACAGCTTGGTCTCACTTAAGTCTGATTCATCCTGATGTCCTGATGGTCCTCTTTCAGAAACAAGAATCAGCAACATAAAGAAGAAGTTTGAACTCGCTTCTCTTAGAGATACTGTGAGCTTTTGTGCAAGATTTTATGTCAGGTTTACAGAAGGAATGTTTTATAACAACCGTTCTCAGGATGTGCTCTTTGTAAATATTTTTGCTTTAGGCTGACTGTATCTACTGGAAGATTGTTAATGTGAAACACAGGTAGGGGCTTGAGCACTCTAGTGTTAAGCAAGGTAGTATCACAGTATAATCTTCTAGAACCCAAAGCCACTTTCTGGGGATCAAACACTTCAGTTGAAGAATCAATTTTAGGAGTAACCCAGAGGAAGTACTACACACAAATAGCTAATCCTATTTAGGAATCATTTCTTTAATATTTATCTACAAATAACTCACTTAGACCTCATGAAAAAAATTGAAAAATATAATCCCTGTCCTCAAAGTGTTTATATTTAATCAGAGAAGAAGAACGTAAACAAATAAAAATGAACAATGTTCTAAGGAAGGAAGGAAGATGTTTTCATCATGAGTGTTTGCTTGTGTGAGGTATTCTGCTAATATGTATATATTTAACACACATTTTTCTTAAGTATTCAGTTTATATGTGTGCATATTTACATATATGTGCATATCTGCATGTGTGTGTGTATATATATACGTATATACAGACAGACACAAACCACATTTATTTGCATAATTACCTCAACCTCAGATAATAGCACCCAGAGCTACAATGAGTATTTTAGATGCGTAATGAATAGAGCCCTGGAACTGAGTCAGAAAGACCTCAGTTGAAATCTGACCGCAGATTCTCACTAGTTGTGTGACCCTAAGCAAGTCACTTCATCTCTGTCTCAGTATTCTTATCTGAAAAATGGAGATAATAACAGCACCTACCTCCAGGGGCAGGGGGGTGTAAGGATCAAATGAGATAATATTAGTAAAGCACTTAGCACAATGCCTGGCACATAGTGTGTGTGTGTGTGTGTGTGTGTGTGTGTGTGTGTGTGTGTGTGTGTGTGTGTGTGTTTGTCCTTCGTTGCCATCAGAGAAATAATGACATGACTTGCACTTGACTTTGTTTTGAGTGAGGGAGGGCTATGCAGGTCACCAGCTTCACTTCTCCTCCACAGTCATCTGAATCCAGTGACCAGATATTCATCAGGATGACTGGAGATAACCCAGGATGAGGCAATTGGGATTAAGTGACTTGCTCAAGGTCATACAGATAGTGAGTGTCAAGTGTCTGAGGTGAGATTTAAACTCAGGTCCTCCTGCCTCCTGCACCGGTGCTCCGTCCACTGCACCACCCAGCTGCCCCCCTGACACATCGTAGGCACTATGTGAATGCTAGCTAGCTAGATGTGATCTGACAAGACCAGAGTATAATGGGACTAGCATATCTTACATTCTCTTTAGGCAGCCTCAATTTGAAATACATTTATTCAAGTCCATGTTGATTTGTATTATATTTCCTATTCATAATTTCCCCACAATCATCTGTAAAACCTTATATCTACTATCCCATACTTTTTCATTTGATTTTTAAACTTAAACATAGTACATTTTATTAATCACAATTGTATTTTATATGTTTAGTTTTTGTTCCTTTATTTAGGATCCCAATTTTGTCATCCATTCTCTATCCTTGTTTCATCAAAATTTTAGTTAGCAAGCCATCTATATTCAAATTCAAATAACCAAGGGAAAATGATGATTAAAAAAGAGTGAGGGTAGAGCTTTGTGATATGCCAATAACAGCCTCCAGAATGAGAGCAATTCATTAATCTGTGGTCTTTAGGGGCAGTCATTAAGTTACAGATGATCAGCTTAAATGAGTCTTCCCAGGTTTCTTTGAATCTGTCCCTTTCCGTACTCATAATATTCCATTATACAAATATATCACAAATAGTTTAGCCTTTCCCAGTTGCTAGGCACCCACTTTGCTTCCAGTTCTTTGCTACAACAACAACAAAAAAATCATTGCTATAAATATTTTTGTCCTTTTCCTCTGTTTTTTTATCTCTTTGTAGCACAAAGCAAAGTAGTGTGTGTGTGTGTGTGTACGTGCGTGTGTGTATGTCACACAAGGTACTTAATGTGTACTTAATTACTACTTAATTTTCTTAAAATCAAAATAGAGTTTAGAGTGAGTTCATTCAGAGAAAGATGAAACTAGGTTTCCATGGGACATGATGAAGCAGCAACTGTTACTTGCGGTATAGGTCTCTGCCCTTCCCCCTATGTGATCATTCTTTGTGCCTTCGTGGGTTACTAGGAAGGGAGATCAATTAGCTCAAAATGCCAGGGATATTTCTGTGTCTGTGTTCCTCTTGAGAGAACAGAATGCCCATGGCTTATTTCCATGGAGGTAGGAAAAAAATCAGCTAATGCAGAAACTGGCACATCCATATACCCAACAGGGAATGCTCCAATGATGCAAGACATCCCTCAAGCTTGTCTGCTGGTATATACTTAACATAACTGGACCAAATAGTTCTCTTTTCCCAAGGGTGATAGCTATAGCAGGATTCCTAGTTTCCTGACAATATTAATAGCTTCCTCATGGAAAAGGTGCTTCTAGATACTTTCAGAGGTTTCCTGCAGTTGCTACTACGGGGCACTTGACTAAATAAAATAATTACAATTTTGTTTGGAAAAGAAGTGTAATATAGTCAAAGCTCTAAATGTGTTCTCTTTGCAAGGAAGATATACGAAGAGAGGAAAAATACACACACAATTAAGAAAGTGTTCTCACTGTCTCTAATTCTGTCCCTCTGTGTCAGTCTCTCTCTGGATAGATGGACAATTGAGAAAAGGTAGGGGTGAATCTGTGAAGTCTGGAACTATTCTAGATGGGACTAAGAAAGGGGTCCTAAGACCTGTAAAGACAAGAAAGACTTTCTACCAGAGCATTTATCTAGGATTTCTAGTTTTCAGGGCCTTCACTTGAGGAAAGGGACAGGGAAGAGAGAAGAAGGAGAAATAAGTGAGACACTACACCATGAGTAGACCTAGAAACCCAGGAATAACACTTTTAGGCAGAGATCCTTGTATACTACAAAGGCTAGAAAAAGAAACAAGATGGGGGCATAAGGAAAACACAGTGGGGGGTCTAAGGATTTCATGGTAACAAGGTAGTCATTTGGACTGGGTAAGGGGCAGGGCTGGTCCCTTGGTGAGAGTCATATGACACAAGGATAGGATCTCAAGATATAGGAATAGCACTGTATAACAAACTAGACCATCCCTGTGACCATATTACCACAAGAAACGCTCTAATGATGGAAAACATCCCGGAGGACCATTGAAAGGAGGAAGCACATTCCTTTCCTGAATTTCATTATGCTAGGATAATTTTGCCTTGGAACAAAGCCCCAGTTGCCCCATTTTAGCTATATCTTTCCTCTCAAAAAATTCAGAGACCTCATACGTGAATGTATATGTGTAACCTATTGCTTGACTTCTCAGTGATAGGGGAGGAAAGAGAGGAAGGGAAAAATTTGAAACTCAATCATTTTTTAAAAAATATTAAACATTTTAACATTTCTGTGAGGAAAATAAAATATTGAATAAATATAGTTAAAAATAAGGGACACTTTTGTTCAAAGGTATAGCTAGAACAAAAATACAAACATTCCCCTAAAAAAATCAGACTTACTTCTAGACAGAAAGAGTTAAAAATGAAAGAGAGATGATAAGGGCTGGCAATAAATTTAGAATTTGACCTTAATTGCTTATTACAGAAAACTAGGGGTAATCCAAACAAAGTGTACAATTATAGATTGCTCTCAGGTTTTACATAACTTAGCTTTGGGGTACATATTTGGAAAAATACCTATTTCAAGTAATTTTTTTATCTTAACATTAATATCAGAACAATGCATTGTTACTTCTTTTAGTTTCCAATGCCTCATAGGATCACAGTTTTAACATTGGAAGAGACCTTAAAGGTTGTCTAGTTCTTCATTCTCATTTTTCAGAAACTGGAGCCCAGGGAGGCTGAACCTTGCACAACATCCACCAGATCTGATCAGTAGAACTGGAAATTGAACTCAGGTCTCCTGACTCCAAATCTCCTTTTGTTTGTTTGTTTTTCCCCACAATAGTACAATGTCCCTGGTCTACCTGGAGAGGTCTGGGATAGCTTTGAAAATGGAGCAAGTATTCAACATTCAAAATTACAGGATTGCTTTTGACAGCTAGCTCTGTCAGTTGTTTCCTAAGTACCCCTTAGACAAGTCAGTTACTGTCTCCAAACTTCAGTTTCTTCATTTATTTAAAGGGAAAATTGGACTCTGTCATATCCAAGATTCCATGTTTGCCTTTCATTTGGTGAAAATAAGCAACTTGAGGGCAAGGTCAAGATAGTAAATTTTAAAGTAATAGCTACGTAGCTATATGTTAAGCCTCTTTTCTTCCACAAGGAAGTGTTGGATTTACACTAATGTATGGAGAAAATTTTCCTTCATCTTTCTCAAGAAGAAACAAAAGTGAAGATGGATGGGGGTTAGTATAGAAATGTACAAGTAATAAAAGTGATAAGTATGGGTCATAGAAGCATGTAGCTAAATGTCTCTATAAGTCTATATACCAGACAATCCCGAATGAGTTAGGCACCACATTTCTCACCCATCATCAACTGCATTAAGTAGGTCCCTGAAGTTCCTACAAATAAAATGGTATATCAAGGTACTTATGTATATATTCCGCTTCCCTTTGTAGCTTTTAAAGGAAAAGGTAGAAAGATATTTTCATTTCAAGAGACTCAGCGTCCAATCAAAAGTCACACAAAACCATAGCATCTACAAAGATGATTTCACTCATTGAGGCTACAGAATCTATTTGGTTTCAAAGACACTTGACATTAATTGAAATTAGTTGATGCACAGGGAGAATCTGCCTGACTCAATGCATGTCTTTTGGAGGAAGACAAACAAACATTTCAAACCCTCAAATTGGAAAGAGCTACTCAAGCTGGCCATAAAGTAAACATTTCTATTACTTTTGCTTTCTAATATCTTTGTGCAAAGCCATACTCTGCAGGATATATACATGCTTATAAGTAAGTAGAATGTTTTTGTTATCTGTCCTGCTGTTTCTTTTTCTCCTCACAAAGAGAAGAAAATAGTTCACTTCTAATCCTCAATGTCTTAGAAGTTGACTGTTCCAGTAATGTGTGTACATTTCCATGTGCTTCTATTTAGAGGACAGTAGATGAAATTTAAATTTCATTTCTATCCAAGGGAATGTTGCTTCTCCACTTTGCAATTGAAAAAGGAAGAAATACACAAATAAATTGATTCTTTTGGGATACAATATATCTAACACCAGCACCAGCACCAACAACTAGAACAAAAGCTTATATTAAACAACTACCATAATCTTGGCTGTATCCTAAATATTGAAGTTATAAAGAAAGTAAAAACGTGGCACATTCTAATCGTGGAAACAACATTCAAGAAATCATATACATATGATATATATGTATACATATATGTATGTATATAATTAGGTATTAGATTATTCGATAATATTAGATAGAAGGTAGTCTTAGAGGAAGGGCATACTTTCGGAAGATGAGATTTGAGCTGAGTCTTGAAAGAACTCTGTCACAAAGTTTCTGATTGGCTTTGGTTCCAACGTGACCCATATCTGGTTGAACTCAGAGACATGATGCAACATGGAAAAGTGGACATGAAGAGGGTGAAAAGGGGGGGAAAAGAGTAAAAGACAGAGAGACAAGGTCACAAAAGAATGAGATGAGCCAGCATGGCTATATCCATTTATGTGTCTGATGTCTAAATTCCAAGACTGAGTAAGCAGTAGTTGTGTAGTAACATATAATCTTCCTGCCAGGGAGTCCTTATAGCTGGGTGAGCAATCATTCCCATTTGGCCTATTAGAGCTGAGTCAGCACAGTGTGGGAACTAGTTTGTGAGAAGAGCCAATGTTCTCAGTGGCGTGAAGAAACTCAGCTTCTAACCCAGCTCTGAATTGACAAATTAGCCACAATTATCATCTGCATAGCTGGTTCCTTGCTAGCCTAAAAAGTATTGTGAGTGACCACTATCTCTACCTCCGTGGGGCCTTATTCAAGGCGATAGAAAAAGATAGTTATCAAGCCAATAACCTTGATTTCTCCCTGTAATGCCAATGTGATGCTCGCAGAAGCAACTATGGATATGCATACATATTTTCTGGGTAAATTTGCAGAATACAAATTCTCTTCCTCAAAGAAGAAATCAAGATATTTATTCGGAAACCAGAAAGCCAAATCCACCATGGTAAAAATGAAGTTTGTACATATTACCAACAAGGGGAGCACAGCCATCCCAAGCCCTCCCTCCATCAAGCCTCCCCACAAAGAAGCTCCCTTAGGCAAAATTGCTCCTTCTCTCACTCATGCTAGCTGTTGTTTCTCAGCTCTGCCGGCTCTCTCTCAGCTCCACTTTACACTCTCTTCCTGCTCTACCCATTCAGCAACTCCTTCCACCATCAGCTCCATATAGCTCAAACTGTGGGCTGGGTCAAAGCTGAAAGCAGGTCACATGGACTCATTAAGGGACAGGGAAGATCTTCGAATTCCCTTACTATTACACCTCCTCTGCATTTTAAGTTCTAATAAGTTCTTGGGGGCTTATATAGACTCACACTGGACTTTCAGTGCACAAAATCATCAGTTCTTTTTCAAACAAAATGTTTTGCAGACACATCTCCCTATCTTATATTTGTGAACTCAAATTTCCAAATTTAATTTCATCTTATTATATTGAATCCCTTGCTTCAATCTGTTGAGTATTTTGCATCCTGACTGTCAACTCTTCTTTACAATGTTTAATTACTTTTAATTTTGTTCACTGCATAGTAATAAAATGTATTTGATCAAATTTATGGGTTGACAGTAGAATTAGTAGTTGACAGTATAGTAATAACAATATTCAGTCAAAGCCACAGTGGAATCATCTCCGTTATGTCATAGAAGTTAAATGCTTGTAATGTTTGCTTTGGTGTGTTTTAGGGCTCCTTCTTTGTATTCGTGGTTTTTTGTTATTCCCTTCCAGTTATATGCTTTGAGTATTTGATACAGTGTGAAGAATCTTTTGAGATTGACAAAAGAAAATCTTTCTTAAAAGAACCTTGCTTTACCTTCAACAAAATGGTATCCTTTTCTTTAGTTCCAACATACTAATTCATGAATAGAGAAGTAAAAGAGTTTAGAAGAAGAAAACTGCAATAATCATCCTGGTAAGGGTTTGAAAGATAAAGAGGAATAAATATTTTTCAGAATTACTATGGAATATGAAACATCATGCAAAGTGCGTCTAATAAGAATAATTCATTCAACAAATATTTATTGAGTTCATCAAATGAAGTATTAGCATAGTTGGAAAAGGACTGAACTGGGAGTCAAGAGACCTGGGATCTAGGGCTAACTTTGACCTCACTTAGCCCCAAGATTGACTTTGATGATCTGATTCCAAATAATGGTATAATAGGAAAAGCTTTATTCTTTATTCTTTAAAATTTTTAAATGTACAAGATGAATCTAGGTTTCCCTCTAAATATAACTTTTTACTTCAAAAATATTTTATTTTTAATTTATGGAATAAAACTAACATCCAGAACATAGTATAATAAAAAACGATTGCCTATGAAATTGAAAATCTATTATATACAACTTTCTGTTCCTTTTAAATACATAGCATAGTTATCATGTAAATTTCTTTTTTTTCTTTTCTCCCCCAATCTAGAGATGATTACCATTATCCAGGAAAGATTCTGAATGAAAAAAAAAATTGAATATTTGATGAACTGAAAGACTTTCTGGCATTTATAACAAAAAATATAAGAATTCAATGGAAAATTCCATATAAAAGATCAAGAAGAAATATAAGGAAAACATAAACTACTAATTATAAGGCACTCATTAAGGTCAAATTGTTTGCTTATTTTATATATAAAAAATGTTACTAGTATTCTTAAAGTTGTTATCATTACTAAGGTAGTTTGAAGGAAATGTTGGGGATGAGTTGTGGATGATAGTGATTCTAAAAAACAAAATTAGGTAGAGAAAGGTAAAATGGAGTAATTATTTCACAAAACTGGGGTGTTAAAGGAATAACTAATACAGAGGAAGCAGGTGGGGGTGGAGGGCTGGTAATGTTGGAAATTTACTCTCAGCTGAGTTGAAGAGGAAATAACATGTACATCTGGGAGGGTGTAGAAGTCATCTGAACTTGTAGAGAGGTAAGAAAATGGGGGACAGATTAGGACAGGGATTTTTAGAAGGGTTGTAGATTAAGATTTAGGAAGGTAGGGGAGAAAATAAGGGGGGACTATTAGAGAAGTGTGCAACATAGGGAATAGGAGGGGCAAGGGAGAAGATTAGGTAACCAGGATAGGGTAAAAAGAGAGACTGAGAAGGAAAATAGTGATTTCCAATGCAATGTTGAGTAGTGGTGGTAACTGTGGGCATCCTTTTCTCATTCTCATGCTGTGGGCAGGTGGTGGGCAGCTAACTTGTCCCCATTCCAGGTGATGGTGCTAATGGTTTTGAATGGGTTGTTTTTGTCAATTTTGGGGGGGACTCATTTATACCAATGTTAATTCATTGTTGGTAGAATTGTGAATGGATCCCACATTTTGGAGAGCAATCTGGAATTATGCCCAAAGAGTTGTGAATTTGCTTATACTCTTTGACCCTGAAATACCACTACTAGGTCTATTTTCAAAGATGATTAGAAAAAAATGAAAAAAACGCATATCTTCTAAAAAAATTTTATAGAAGCTTTCTTTGTAGTAGCAAAGAACTGTAAATTGCAGTGATGTCCCTCATTTGGGGAATGACTGAACAACTTGGGTAAATGATTGTGATGGAATAAAAAATGATGAACTCAATGATCTTAGAAAAAAAACATGGAAAAACTTGCACAAAATAATGAAGAACAAAAACGGCAGAATTAAGAGAACATTGTATATGGTAACAGCAATATGACTTAAGAACAATTTTGAGGAAATATATCTTTTTTTATTTTTATGAGTGTGGTAAACTGAATAAAACTGCCCCAGCCTTCAAGTAATTCCCTAATGCTCAAGGAATTTTTTGTCCTAATAGGTTGCTTTTAAATTTCAAATATTTCTATATTTTTTATATAACCATCAAAATAATCACAATTTATGTGTGTGGAATTAAAAATTTAAGGAATTGTATCATGTTATCCAGTTGATACTTTAAATTTTACTTGCGTTACCCATGGTCGCTCAATAATTTGCCAATGGACCCAGAACTAGAGTCCTTTTCATTTCTTTCCCATGGGCTATGAAGAGGGAAGGAATGAAACCAACATTTGTTAAGCATCTACCATATATCAGGCTTTGTGCTAAGCATTTTAGGAATATTTTCTCATTTGATTCTCTCAGCAACCCTGGTATTTAGGTGTTACTATCATCTCCTTTTTAGGAGATTGAGTTGAGGAAATTGAGATGGGCAGAGAGTTAGTGACTTGTTTGTGGTCAAAGAACTAGTAAGTGTTGAGGATGGATTTAAGTTCAGGTTTTCCTGACTCGAAGCCCAGTGCCCACTTTCTTCACTGGGTCACCCAGCTGCCTCACAAGTGGTGAAAGCTAAGGATAATGGGACTAAGATTGCATGTTTGAGAATAGAAATCTCATTCTTAGAAGACTGAATGTATATAGAATATGTGTATACTAAAACTGTAAGAATAATAGGGTTGTTTGGATTGAACATATATAAATGTATTTTATTCATAATATATGAAACATGTCTTAGTCTGTGGTGGCTGGCTGGATTTGTTACTCTGTGTGCCTAAGAATGGCAAACGACTTTCTTTAAAATCGGACTCTATTTTTAAACTAAGCTTCACTTTAACATTTCATGTAAGCTTCCTTCGTGTATTGGATAATTTTTTTTTTAGGCTTTGTAATTCATGTTGAAAAATGAAATGACTTTTGTGAGCAATGAAGTTTGGTCTAAATTAATAGTTTGATTTGCATATTTCCATGAAGGGGAAAGCTATTGCTCTGGGCTTTTGATTTCAGGCAGGTGCAAATCTTCACTTAAAAATTGGAAACTGACTACAGTCTGGGATCTGGAACCTTGAGTGACAGATAAGTGAAATTTACTCCTCTGCATATGGAAAATTGCTAGAATGATTTTATTTGAATAGGGGAGACTGTAGCCATAAACCTCATGAAGGTTTATTATAAAGAGGCATCAATTTTTGAAATTACTGTAAAACATAGTGTGGGCTGTGCACATCTTGCTATCAATTTTCCAAACATTTGGGCAGTTATCTCAATCTATGGTGGTATAGTCATCATTAATGGCTGGGAGGAGCAAGTTTGGTAATTTGGTTTTGTGCTACCATACTTCCAGAGAAAGTCATTAGACATATGAGTTGCTAAGGTCTCAGAGGAGAAGTCCACAGTAAAAATTCTTGGAACTAAGATATATCAAAGGCCTAATGCTGTGATCAATACTGATCAGATGAAAAGAAAATGTAAAAGAGAAGTAAGAACATGGCAAATGTTTCCTGTTGGTTTTGAATGGTTCCAACCATTTATCTAAATGTAGGATAATTGTTTTATTTTGAGGTCATTTTTCTCATATGGTCCAAAAAAGGATCTTCCATTAACATAATCTCTCTAATCACAATTTGCTATATTAAATTTCTAGGGGGGGCGGAATTCAGATAAAGGAAATTCAAATCAAGGCTAAATTTATAGAAAGAAAAGCAATCTCTTACCTTGTTTACTCATCCAAAGGAAATATGATGCAATAAAATGTTTGAAAGTCTAATTTAGCATTAATTCCTTCAACTTTCATTCATTTTTCATTGTTTTTCTTTATCAACTCATTTCCTTAACAAACTTTTATAAAGCACCACCTTCCACAAAGTCTTGCCTCAATTCTTCAACATGATATGGAAATACATAAAGATTCTTCAAGACTGTGTCAATAGATCTCAAGTTGTGGTATATTCTGTCATATTGGCAAAACACTGAGTATCACTCTACCAACAGACTAAACCTCTTTTTTTAATCTACTAATTTTTTTCTGAGCTAAACAAACAGCAAATAAAAAGGAAATTTCCTTATAGACGTAGAACAGAAAAAAAGGATTATACAAGAAACTATAAAGCATTATGCATACATACAGCTTACTTTTCATGTATATTCTAAGTTCATTTTGCAGCTTTTAAAGCAATCTTACTTTTTTTTTTCTTTCTGGCATTTTTTTTATTCTTTTCTGGTCTTGTTCTATGAGAATCTACCTAGCCAGCTTTGGAGAGATGAATAACCAAGGGGCTGCCATGTGGTGATTATTTTATTTTATTTTAATGGAAACCCATGAGTCAAAGAAACAGTCCTATGAGGCTCTCTTATGGTCATGGCGTGATTGCAGCAAATGCCGTATAAAGGGGCATAAAGTACTAAGAATCCCTCAGCTTTTAGACTAATATATTTTCATTTGACTATGAGAGCTTTAAATAAGAGATAATTTTATTTCAGTGACCAATGGGAGGACATATTGCTGGAGAAATTGAATCATATCAATATTGCCCTTCCAAGTATAAACAAATCCAGGAGAAAGAAGGAAGATATGGCTAAATTTGGGTTAATTGGCTGTTGTTATTCATTCTCATAGGAACAAAATAAAATTACTATGTTGGGATCAGTGGACAGCGGATCCAGCTGGCAGACCAATACAAGCTCACAAGACTCTTCCACAGGTTGGCCACAAAGAACATTTGGAGTCTCTAAATTTACTCATCACATGTTTCCTTTGTGCTGTCTCAATTCTGCTTTGCTCATAGAGCACAGCACCTTCTCTGATGGGGGCACATCACGCTGAGGGGTCCTGTGCCAGTGTCTCCCATGTCTCACAATCAATTCCAAAGTTCTTCAGAGAGACCTTGAGATTGACCTTGTATCATGTCTTCTGACCTCCATATGTGTACTTGCTTTGTGGGAGTTCTCTGTAAACTAATCTTTTAGGCAAGGTATATTTGACATTTGAATAACGTGGCCAGTTCATCAGAGTTGCTCTCTCTGTAGTAGAGTTGGAATGTTTGTCAGTTCATCTCAAGACAGTACCTTGGTGCCTAGTACCTTAGCTTGCCAAGTGATCTTCAGATTTTACCTAAGACAATTCAAATAGAAAAGATTCAGTGTACTGTCATGTCACTAATTTACCATCCAGGCTGCACTGACATATACCAATGAGGTCAGCACAGTAACTCTGTAGAGCTGCAGTTTAGTTGGCAGTCTAATACCTTTTCTCTCCCATACTTTTCATACTCCTTGGAGAGTAAAAGAAAGGAGGTGGAGGAGCTGTGGTTTTTGTCATATGCCCAACAATAAGAAGAAAATTATTTCATGTCATGTTTCATTAGCATATACTGCAGTACTAATTATGAGTATTTGCAAAAATACTCTCATCAAAATAATTGTAACTTATATACTCACAATGGATGGTGTGGTAGAGAGGATAAAGTAGAAGAAAAACTTTGTGAATAACTTAATATTTATCTTGGTTGTCCTTTTTCCTGTATTACTGAGGGGAGCAAACATTTTCCCCATGCCTTTTTCTCTTCTGTTCAGACAACTTCAAATTGATTCAGCATGTGCTATGACTGGTATCTTCAATTAAAAAACGGGCAAAAGGCGAGGGAAATGAGTAATATGTAAGAAAGCTTGGGATAGAAAGAGGGAATGAGAAAGGCCAAATACTTGGAAGTTACACAAAAGCTTCATACATATTTTCCATGATATGTAAAATAACTGTTAGCTGCCAGACAAAAGAAACACCAAAAAACAGTATAAGGAATAAAATTAGTTACTTTATTAATAAAGAATGAATCATTTTAACAGCAAGAAGATTTGCTGTTGATGCAGGAATCTTCCTCAACTTAGAAAGCAGTGTACAGTCATAACTTATGGGCATCAATTCATAAGGACATAAATTGGAATTAATGGAAAAAAGTCAAAAACAGAAAAAAAACCTATGGTGAGTGACTGAAGTTAAGCCTGAACTATTTAAACAAGCAATTGAAAATAAAAATGGGAAATGACATCAGCTCCAAATATAATAATTTTATCCACAACTTAAACCAATGTAAATTAATTGCTGCAACAAGAAAACCATAGCAACCCAAAAAGCACTTACACAAGCAAACATGTCTTACTTGTGAAACAGGGGCAGCTAATATTGACAAGAATAGATAATAATATGAACTCATTTGTAAAATATTATAAAGGATAATAAATTATCATAAGCAAATTCACTTTATAAAGTAGAGTTGAGCAGTGGAGGCTAAAACCAGTTGAAGGAAAATTTTGCAAGACACACTAGTTAGAACAAAACTATTTCAGTGTGAAAATGAAAGAAGAAATATATATATTTATTAATATTATATTTATTATATATATATTAAGATCTATTATGACAGTCTTTTCCTCTATTAAGATCACTCCAAAAATCAAACCTAGAACTTATCTTCACGGTTCCAGATGTACTTACTTATAAAGGCGAACAATAAGGTACTAAAAAAAAACATAGATGAGAAAAGCATCTAGATTATGTTGCATGTACATACAGGAATTGTGCACTAGACAGACCACAATTTTAAAGGAAATACTGGAGATATATACAAATTATCTGAAGGAGGAGAAGAGATCAAAGGTGTGCAAGAAAAATCTCATCCTTTATTAATGCTCAGATGAAGCTACTGAGCAAATATCAATAAGTATAGACCCATGGGCCAACTGTGCCAGCTACATAAAAATCTATGTGACAGACAAAAATCAAAGAAATAAAAATGAACTGAGAACAACCAGGATATCAGTAGGGAACAAATGGGCTTTCATAAGAAATGTTCATTGATGGTCTCTATCCTTGCTATTTCGTGTTTAACCGAAAGATGTAGAGGGTAGAAGGAAGCATTGTACTTGTTTTCTGGTGATTTGATTCATTAGAACCAAATTTCTCCTTATAAGCTCTTTTGTATCAAAGGGCCTCCCATTGAAACATCCTAATCATCCAAGATTCCTTGGAAGACATTCAAGGAAGATATCTGAACGTAAACGTTAGGAGAGAGGCACAAAAAAGGAGATATATGCTTGCCAAAGCTATTTGTCTCTGTGATGGAGACACAAAGTCCAGGTTGAAGAATTTTTCCAGTAGATGGTGAGAGTCTTCAAATGCTTCTATTAGCAGCTGATATTCATTCACAAGTATTTGAACCAGAGTTGAACAGATGGAAGACATCAGGCTATTTTGCCTTCAGTAAATTGCAAAACTCTTTTACTTACTCAAACTTTCCATGAAAGCAAAACCTCATCTTTTCAATTCAAACATGCTACCAATATTACTATAGGGTAATGAATCATGGAATTCAACTCCTTGTGAAGAATTTTAAAATGAATATCACATGCAAGGCCACATAGAATCAATATGTGGTGGGAGTGAGCAGTTTGTGACATAACCAAAGAGGATCTCCAAAGAACAAGAGCAGAAGATGTCATTAAAGAATTGAATGCTAGAAAGCAAATATGGGCTAATCTCTTGACCCAGGTCAGGAATGACAAGTGGATGGGCAGAGTGCTCCTTTTTTAACCTTGTGATATTCCCTTTTTGAATTGTGTTCTTTACTACTACCTTATATTTTAAAATTATCTCAGTGAACAAGTATTGCTACAACAGCAGGAGAAAACTGCAAACATAGAGTGGGAGAGATACGGCTAGATTGTTTTCTATTGCTAGCAGTTCCTATTTAAAAAGAAAAAGACTGGGAGTTTAAATGGACTATAAACTAAATATCAATGAACAGTATGAAATAATAAGCAATAAAGTGATATAATGCTCCACTGAATTAAGAAAGGCATAACATTCAGGACAAGGAAGGTTCTGGTTTAGCTGTTTTGTGACCACGTCAGACATTTGGAGTATTATACTCTGTTCTGGTCAACACATCTTAGAAATGACATTGATAAGCTGGATATTATTCTGAAGTAGGTGACCAAAGGAGTAAAGAGCCTTGAGATGATATCTAGTTGAAGATAATGAAGATACCCAGTCTGGATAGGATAAAATTTAAGGAGACAGCTTAACCCACTTCCAATATTTGAAGAATTGTCATGTAAATAGGTATTAGATCTGTTTTTCTTGACCCTAGAGGGCAGAACTACAAATAATGGGTGAAATTTGAAGTGAGTTGAATTTAATTTCCATGTAAGAAATAAAATTAGCAATAAGAGACGTCAAAAAGTAAAACTGGCTTCCTCAAGAAATAGTGGATTTCCCCTTCTTTGGATTTCTTCAGGCAAAAGCTCTGATTACTTGCTGAGTGTGGGGAAGAAGAAATTCTTTTTCACATATAAGTTAGGTTATGTGTCTTCTGAGGTTCCATCTAGCTCTCAGAGTCTGTCAAATATTTCCTGGCACTGTTGGAATAGAACTGATAAACACATTTGTTTAAAAACTTTCCTCTGACAGGATATTGATTCACTCACCACTGTTATAACATTTCAAGACATGGGAGACTTCAACATTAAATATTATTCTTCACAAAAATATATGATCATAATTCTAACATCAGAATAAAAGACAGGGATTATGCAAAACAGAATAACCAAAATCATAGATTTTTCAGATGATAGTTTCAATATCATGAACAATTTAGTGTATTTTTTTCATCAGGGATAAAATGATTACATTTATGTTTTCGAATCTTGGAATTGGAAAGGACATTCAAAGTTATCTTCTCCAACATATTATCTGATGCATAAATGCCCTCTTCAGCATTCCCAGTAAGTGGTTATCCATCTTCTCCTCATAATTTCATAAATTTAGAGCCAGAAGGCATCCATCTAGTACAATCTCCTTATTTTACAGATGAGGAAATTGAGCTCCAAACATATTGAAAACTTTCAGAACCAAACACACAGATCCCTACAAAACATCTGATGCAGAAAGTGAAACGGAGATTTTGATGAAAGAAGGGTTTATGTATCTTAAGTTAAAAGGCATTTAGTGTTTGTTTTATGAATGAATGAAGAGTCCAGTAATTGGGAAATCAACAAGAATTCATTAAGCATCTGTTATATACCTACTGCTTTTAGTACATGCTGCCTTGTTATCTAATTGTTTTATGTTCGAATGATTTATGTCTCCTAAAATGTTGTAAGACCATTGGACATTTTGTTTAATAGTTCATTTATATTTACCCCATACTAACTAGAAAGTAATTTTGTCATTGTGGTATAGCTTAAGATTTCTATAAGAGGAATTATTTGTATATAAACACTCTTCACTAACTCCTATGCAACTACTTTTACTGAGAAACTGAAGTAACAAAATAGACCTTTGAAATACATCCTGTATTTTTTTTTAATTAATTAATTTATTTAACTTTTTACATTCATTTTCACAAAATTTTGGGTTTCAAATTTTCTCCCCTTTTATCCCCTCCCCCCACCCCAATACACTGAGCAATCTAATTTTCCCTATCACCAATCTGCCCTCTCTTCTATCATCCCTCCCTTCTCTTGTCCCCATCTTCTCTTTTGTCCTGTAGGGCCAGATGACTTTCTATTCCCCATTGACTGTACTTCTTATTTCCTAGTAGCAACAACAATACTCAACAGTTGTTCCTAAAACTTTGAGTTCCAAATTCTCCCCATCCCTCCCTCCCCACCCATTTGGGAAGGCAGGCAATTCAATATAGGCCATATCTGTGTAGTTTTGCAAATGACTTCCATAATAGTCGTGTTGTGTAAGACTAACTGTATTTCCCTCCATCCTATCCTGCCCCCCCATTGTTTCTATTCCGTCTTTTGATCCTGTTCCTCCCCAAGAGTGTTGACTTCAAATTTCTCCCTCCTCCCATTGCCCTCCCTTCCATCATCCCCCCCTTGCTTATCTCCTTCTCCCCCACTTTCCTGTATTGTAAGATAGGTTTTCATACCAAAATGAGTGTGCATTTTATTCCTTCCTTTAGTCAAATGTGATGAGGGTAAACTTCTTGTTTTTTTTCTCAGCTCTCCTCTTTTTCCCTCCACTAAAAAGTCTCCTGCTTGCCTCTTAAATGACATATAATTACCCCATTCCATTTCACCCTCTTTCCTCCCACTAGATTTCTCTCTCACCATTTACCTTAATTTCTTTTAAGTTATGGTCCCATCCTATTCAATTCACTCTGTGGTCTCTGTCTCTGTATGTGCGTGCATGTGTGTATGTGTGTGTGCGTGCATGCGTGTACATGTGTGTGTGTGTATGTGTGTGTGTGTGGTCCCACCAACTACCCAGATACTGAAAAGTTTTAAGAGTTACAAATATTGTCTTTCCATGTAGGAATGTAAACAGTTCACTTTTGGTAAGTCCCTTATGACTTCTCTTTGCTGTTTATTTTTTCATGCTTCTTCTCATTCTTGTGTTTGAAAGTCAAATTTTCTTTTCAGCTCTGGTCTTTTCATCAAGAATGCTTGAAAGTCCTCTGTTTCATTGAAAGACCATATTTTCCCCTGAAGTATTATACTCAGTTTTGCTGGGTAGGTGATTCTTGGTTTGAGTCCTAGTTCCTTTGGCTTCTGGAATATCCTATTCCATGCCCTTCGATCCATTAATGTAGAAGCTGCTAGATCTTGTGTTATCCTGATTGTATTTCCACAGTACTGGAATTGTTTCTTTCTAGCTGCTTGCAATATTTTCTCCTTGACCTGGGAATTCTGGAATTTGGCCACAATGTTCCTAGGAGTTTCTCTTTTTGGATCTCTTTCAGGTGGTGATCGATGGATTCTTTCAATACTTATTTTGCACTCTGGTTGTAGAATATCAGGGCAGTTTTCCTCGATAATTTCATGGAAGATGATGTCTAGGCTCTTTTTTGGATCATGGCTTTCAGGTAGTCCCATAATTTTTAAATTGTCTCTCCTGGATCTATTTTCCAGGTCAGTTGTTTTTCCAATGAGATAGTTGACATTCTCTTCCATTTTTTCATTCTTTTGGTTTTGTTTGGTGATTTCTTGGTTTCTCAGAAAGTCATTAGACTCCATCTGTTCCATTCTAATTTTGAGAGAACTATTTTCTTCAGTGAGCTTTTGAACTTCTTTTTCCATTTGGCTAATTCTGCTTTTGAAAGCATTCTTCTCCTCATTGGCTTTTTGAACCTCTTTTGCCAATTGAGTGAGCCTATTTTTCAAGGTGTTATTTTCTTCAGCATTTTTTTGGGTGTCCTTTAGCAAGGTATTGACCCATTTTTCATGCTTTTCTTGCATCTCTCTCATTTCTCTTCCCAGTTTTTCCTCCACCTGTCTAACTTGATTTTCAAAATCCTTTTTGAGCTCTTCCATGGCCTGAGCCCACCAGACATCCCCCTGGGATGTCTGGGATACAGAAGTCCTGACCTCCACATCTTTCCCTGATGGTAAGAAACCTTCCTCGTCATCAGGAATGAATTGAATTGAAAGGCGGGAACATCTGAACCCCATCAAAGTAGCTTTCTATAGTCTTATTTTTCTTCCCTTTTCTGGGCATTTTCCCAGCCAGTTACTTGACTTCTGAGATTCCTGTCCACCCCCGCCTAGATCCACCCAGCTAGTGCTTGGTGTCTGAGATTCAAATGGGCTTTCTGCAGCGTGCGGGGCTGGTATTCAATGTGAGCTTAAGTTCTGGTGCTCAGGTGGGAGCAGGGTCACCTCCTAGGCTCAGTTCCCTCACGGGCTTTATGCAGAGTCCTTCAGTAATGGAGTGGGTGGGGGCAGGGCCGCCTCCCAGGCTCAGTTCCCTCAGAGTGTCTATGCAGAGACCTGAACTTCTGCCTGCTGCTGTCTGCTGTCCCGGGCCGCCGCTGCTGCCCCTGCCGCTGCCTCTGCCACTCCCTCTGCTGCTGCCTCCCAAGGGGGCCCAAGTCACGGAGACACCCTGCTCCCCTCTCAACCAGCCCAGATGTCTCTCTCACTGACCTGGAGCATCTGTGGGTGGAGGGACCTTCCCAGCCACTGGAGATTCCGTCCCTGAAGCCTGCTCGAATCTTCTCCTCTGGGGCCATGGCCAGGGCAGTACAAGGGTGGACTCTGCTGTCTGGAGCACGATGGACCTTTGTGGACGGCTCTCCAGGGCTCTCTGGAATGAAAATCTTTTCCACTGTGTTTATGCACACCTTGCAGTGATCCAGAATTTGTGGGGAGTTCTTCTTGCAGGAAATATATGGGCTGTGGATTCGGAGCTAGCATACGTGAGTCTTTCTACTCTGCCATCTTGGCCCCCCCCTGTAATTTTTTTATATATGAAAATACATACATAAATATTGCATCATTTTTTCCTCAGAGAAAATAAATTTGTTAAATAGAAAAGTGTGGAGTAAAAGGCAGAAATTCACCTGAGTTTTCCCAAATTCCCCTCCAAACAACTTTAAAGTGATACCTCCAAGTGAATTCTATGGGGGAAGCAAAGTGGCACAGTGGATAGAGCACTAGCCTTGAAGTTGGGGGATCTGAGTTCAAATCTGACCTCAGACACTTGACACTTACTAGCTCTGTGACCCTGGGCAAGTCACTGAACCCTAATTGCATCAACCAAAAGCAAATATAAATGAACTCTATGGTAGAAGAAGCAACAAAAAAGTTGAGTGAAACAATTTTCTTGTCCAAGACAACTTAGATCTACTGAAAATGCCTTTTTCACTAAGGTAGGAATGCAGGGCATTTCAGTGCAGGTGGCCCTCAAGCAAGCCAGACATCATTTGGGTAAGCCATCAGTGAAGTTCCATGCATGAAAAAAGCTAGCAGTAAGGCCTAGCCACATCAATAGGTGTTAGGCACTACTAAATTGCCATCAGCAAATTCTGGAGTTCTCAGCCCACAGACAAGTGGGTCAAACAACTAGTCTGAAGATTATTAGCACTAGATGCAGGACTTTGTTGCATTGTTCATATGGAAATCAGGATCACAAGTCCATGTCACAGTCTCAGAGTAAAGAGGAATACTAGTCCACTAGGTTGTGTGATCACAGGGCAGAAGAAATTCTGGCCACAGTTTCAGAAGAGAAAAGAGTACTTGTGTTTGCTCACAGACTACAACACAGTCCAGTAGAGCAGTGACTATGCCTCTCCTTAGATTATACCACCTTGGAAGAACTGAAAACGTATAGATCCTTATAGAATCTGAAAACAGCATCATGAAAACTTGAAGTTTGGGATAATGCCCCCTCTACCCTGGGAGCAGATCCCAGCTTTAATGTAAAGGTAAAAATAGGCTGGAAAATGATCAAAATGAGCAAAAAAATAACAAAAGAACCTGACCATAGTAAGTAACTATGGTAACAAGGAAGATAAAAAACACACAATCAAGAGAAAACAGTGTCAAAATGTCTACAATCAAAGCCTTAAAGAAAAATATGAACAGGTCTCAGGCTCAGTAAAGAATTCCTTGAGGAACTCAAAAAGGTTTAAAAATCAAAAAAGAGAGGTAGAGGAATAGTTGGGAAAATAAATAAAAGTGATATGAAAAAATCATAAACAAGGAGTTCAACAGCTTGGTAATGGAAGTATCTAAAAAATGAAAAAAGGTGCACAAAAATTCGCTGAAGAACTCCTTAAAAAGTAGAACTGGCCTAATGAAAAATGAGGTGCAAAAACTCATTAAAAAATGATTTCTTAAAAATTAGACAAAGTGGAAGCTAATGCCAGACATCAAGAAACAACAAAACAAAATCAAACAAATGAAAAAATAGAAAGAAAATATGAAATCTCTCATTAAAAAAAAAAAAAACTGGCCTGGAAAATAGGTTGAGGAGAGATAATTTATAAATTATTGAACTACCTGAAAGCCATAATCAAAAGTGATAAAAGAATCTAATCATCATATTTCCAGAAATTATCTGGGAAAACTTCTCTGATATCTTAGAATCAGAGTAAAATTAGAAATTGAAAGAATCTACTGATCACCTCTAGAAAGAGATCTCAAAATGAAAGCTCCAAAGAATATTATAGTCAAATTCAATTGTTCCCAGTTCAAGGATAAAATACTACAAACCATCAGAAAGAAACAATTTTAATATCATGGAGTTACAGTTTGTATAACACAGGATTTAGCAGCTTCTACCTTAAAGGATTGCAGGGCTTGGGATATGATATCTGGAAGACAAAGGAGATAGGATTATAATAAAGAATCATATATTCAGCAAAAATGAGTCAAATCCTTGGAGGGCAATGGATAGATAGTTAATAAGTGAGGACTTTTAATAAATTTAATTTATTAATTAAATTTAAATTTATTATTTAAATTTATTTATTAAAATAAATTTTAATAAATTTCATAAAATGAGAACTTTGAAGAATTTCTAATGAAGTGCTGAATAGACAGTTTGATTATCAGATATAAGATTCAAGAGAAACATAAAACAATAAACAGGAGAGAAAATTAGAAGAGATTCAATAAGGCTAAACAGTTTATATTCCTGGGAAGATGACATTTATAACTCTTAAGAACTGTATCATTATTAGGGCAGGTAGAAGGAGCATCCACAGACAAAGGATGCAGGTGTGACTTGACAGTAATGGAATTATATATAGATATGTATACCTATCCATATGTGTGTGTATGTATATGTATAAACATAGTGAAGTGAAGGGAGAGACAGAGAGAGACAAACAGAGACAGAGAGAGGACAAACAGGGAAAAATAGGATGGAGGGAAATACACAGTTAGTAATCATGACTGTGAATGTGAATGGGATGAACTTATTCATAGAACAAAAGCAGATAGCAGAGTGGATTAAAAAACAGATTTATATAATATTATTTACAAGAAATACACTTGAAGCAGACACACACACACACACAGAATAAAAGTTAGAAACTGGAGCCGAATCTATAGTGCTTCAACTGAAGTAAAAAAAAAAAAAAAAATCAGGGGTAACAAACATGACCTCAGACAAATTAAAAACAAAAATAGAATAATTAAAAGATATAAGCAAGGAAACTACATCTTGCTAAAAGTTAACCATAAATAAGGGGGACATCTCCAGTCATCCTTTTATGTATCTTGCTACTGGACCCAGATGGCTCCTGAGGATAAAGTGAGGCTGGTAACTTTGCACGGCCCTCCTTCATTTAAATCCAATTCATTTGCATGTCATGGTATCACCTCCCTGATGTCATGGTCTCTTTGAGAACAAAGGACAAACAACAGTCATAGACAGTGAAGTCATATAATACTAAGCATTTATGCACCAAATACTATAGCATCTAAATTTTTAAAGGAGAAGTTTAAAGGAGTGAGAGAATGACATAGTAAAACTCTACTCCTGGGGGACTTCAACTTTTCCCTTTTATGGAAAAGGTCAATTCTTTAGGTGAAGTAGAACACTGTATTTTGAGTCAGAATCTTGGATTTCAAATCCTGGATCTGACCATATTACCTGGCAGTAGATCAGACAGACTTCCAGGAAATGAGTTTCATATAATCCATAAAATGAAAGTTACACTAGATTTTCTCTGAGGTTCTTTCCAGCTCTAAATATATGAAATTATGAGAAATATAATTGTGTTAAAACCCATCCGACTCTTAGCAAATTGTGTAAGCTTATATTACATACCTGATACTGATTATGGAAACTTTTACAAGAGCAATTATGTAGTAATATTATTTTCCTCCTTAATTTCTTTTTTGTATTAGGAGGATAATTTTAATCAGGATACAATCTACTTAGAGATTCTTAGATGATAATAAAAATGGCTACCATTTATATAAGGACTTCAGTGTTTACAAAGCATTTTGCATATTGTCTCACTTTAACTTCACTGTAACCCTCTTATTATACCCATTTTATACCTGAGGAAACTGAGGCAGGTAAAGATTAAATGACTTGCCCAGAAGATAAGTGTGAGAGACACGATTTTTTACCTAGTTCTTCCTGACTCTAAGTCCAGTGGGCTATCTGCTATACCACCCATCAGCTTCTCTAATTTCATGGTGATAGGTTTTATACAAGTAAGCCATAGGTAATTACTGCAAGCTACTATGGTTTCTGAGCAGTAGCACTTGAAGTAGTAATTGAAGAAACTGGGGGTTGGAGGATAGAGAGGAGAAAATTCTTGGGGAAAGAGTTCCATGATGTCATCATCCTTTTATCCTTTGCAAGGCAAAGTTATTTGCAAACATATATGTAATTAAATATTAAGCCTAATGGAGTAAGCAGCCTCAAAATTAATTTATGTTCATACCACTATTACCAAACATGAAAAACCCTGAACAGATAAGTTATTTTGGAGTCTAGGAATGTGAGAAATAATCAGAAAGCACAGTAAAGGTAAAAAAAAAAATAAATAAGTTGTTACACATATGAATCTGTTGTTCAGTAAAATCCAGGTCTTTGTGACTTACTATTCATAAGGTTTTCTTGGCAAAGACACTGGAGTAGCTTGGCATTTCCTTCTCAAGTTTTATGCAGACAGGAGTTAAGTGACTTGCCCAGGGTCATACAGCTAGTGAGTGTCTGAGGTTATATTTGAACTGAGGTTTTTCTGACTAGAACCAAGGCTCTTTTCATTGCACCACCTAACTGCCCACATATAAATCTAATACAGTTTAATTGCATAGTATAATGAATAAGGCACTGAATTTGGAAGAAGATATAGGTTTAATTCCTGCCTCAGATGTTTATGAGTTCTATAACCCTGGACAAGTCACTTAACCCCTCTCTGCCTCAGTTTCTTCATCTGTAACATGAGGCAAGTGAACTGAATGGTCACTTCCTAAATGATTAAACATTCACTGATGCCTTTACATTTCAAAGAGCTATCTTTTTTTAATAAAGGTTAAAAAAGAAAAAAAAATAAGCAGTTTACCCAAAACCAATCAACTTTTCAACTAAATCTATGTTTACCCATCGTCTTCCACCTCTGCAAAGAAAAGGTAGAGGAACGTTTTGCAGCCGATTAATTTGATAAGTATATTGAGGTGGGAGGAATTGCAAAGCAAAATGATTCCAGAAACTTTTTAAATGTAGGAAAAGATAATTTTATTTAATAAAATATAACAGAATTGAGATGTTTCAAAGTATATCAAATGTCTCCTAGTTACTTAGCATTGTACTAGGTCCTAAAAGAGATGGAGAATGTAAAAAAAGGTAAACTTGTGCTTTCATGGCAGTTGTGTATATGAGAAACAATCCTCAATTGAATCAATTAATCAAGCATTTCAGCCAAATATAAAAAGACCCAAGTCAACTGAAAGAAGCAAAATCTACCTAAAAAAAAAATGAAATGACATTACACAGGAAGTGTATTAGTATTACACAAGAAGTATTAGTAGAAGAGACTCAATGTTCTTTCATGCTTGTTTAAAATAGTAAGCCATTTTGGAACTTAGACAATTCAGAGCCTGGTCATTTCACTGGTGGATTCTAGCCAGACTCCTAGGCAGCTAGGTGGTACAGTAGATAGAGTGCTGGACCTAGAGTCAAGAAGACCCGATTTCAAATCTGACCACAGGTATTTGCTATCTGTGTGACCCTGGGCAAGTCACTTAACCTTGTTTGACTCAGTTTCATCATCTGTAAAATGAGCTGGAGAGAAGGAAATGACTAACCACTCCAGGGGCCAAGAAAACCCCGAATGGGGTCAGAGAAAGTCAGACATGACAGAAAAATAACTGATCAACAAGTCAAGACCCTAAAAAGGAATCATTTGACGGGGGTGGGGAGTTGAGGAGAGGAAGAGAGCTTTGTCTTCTTCCTCCAAAATTTGTTCACAGGGTGACCTTGTGAACTTAAAAAAAAAGTTGGAAGACTTTGGACTCTCCATGGACATTCTATCAATGACCACGAAATAGCTGGTGGATCTACCTAAATTAGGAGCCAAAGATGAACTAGTTGCTCTGAGGAGATGTGGCTTTAGTATATTATGCTGAACCAAGCACAACATTACACAATACCTAAGAGTAATTCCCCTCATCATTCATCACTCTTTCCCCCCATAAAAGGTAAAGAAAGGACTTCCAGGAGATTAGAATTACTCCCTTTGCAATACATATTCTGTTCACTTGAAGTTACTCTCCCTTGCCTTTCTTACGTATTTGTGAGATAACATGCCCTGTTTTTTTAAACCAACTGTCCTCACTAGACCTTAGTTTCTTACTAGTTTATAAAGACTAATTAAATCTGATTAACTAATTGATACCAATTACTAATCTATAGGATGAACATGTAACAGGTGCCAAGGAAGCATTGGGTACTAAGTTTATTTCTCTGTAAAATAAGAGGGCTGAACCAGTTGGTTTCTGAGATTCTTTCTAGTTCTACATCTATGTGCCTGTATGCTTACAGACTAATAATGGGAAAGTTACTGACACGAGAAGGCTTCATAAAGGATGCTATATTTGCATATTATGTTATGTATGGTCTAAATATCTTATTCACCATTTAATGGCTTATTCCATGTTTAGTCCATTTAGTCCATGGTTTATTCTTGGACACAACAACTAAGAATTTTGCTGAATTTTGGAAAATTATCACTGCTACATTTTTTTGTATAGGCGATACTTGCTTGCTTGTTTAGGGGGCTTTGTTAAGCCTCCGTTTATCACCTTTTAAAAATAGAAAGAGATCTTTAAAACCTAACACTCTCATTTTTAAAGCAGGGAGGTTATATACTGTAAATAGGCCAAAAGAATTATTTCACAGAAAGGAGACTGGGTAAAAAGAAGCTTTTATTTTTTTATTATATAAAAAAATTACTAGTCAATAGAGTCTTGCCAAATAGTGTCTACAAATGCTCTGTAGAGAAGAACATGATAATAATAAGAAAATTAGTGACAAAAAGGTAAAATGATTGATAGGAAAAGACCAGAGTAACAGTTTCCCATATGCAAATAAAGAAAAATATAGACTGTCA